>JANJGN010000521.1:0-422358 GCA_026770705.1 Isurus oxyrinchus | reverse complement strand
TGTTGAATTTGTTGGTGTTTTTCAATGTTGAGGTTGTTGTTGAATTTGTTGGTGTTTTTCAATTTTGAGGTTGTTGTTGTTTTTCAATGTTCAGGGTTGTTGTTGAATTTGTTAGTGTTTTTCAATGTCGAGGTTGTTGTTGAAATTGTTGGTGTTTTTCAATGTTGAGGTTGTTGTTGTTTTCAATGTTGAGGTTGTTGTTCAATTTGTTGGTGTTTTTCAATGTTGAGGTTGTTGTTGTTTTTCAATGTTGAGGTTGTTGTTGTTTTTCAATGCTGATGTTGTTGTTGAATTTGTTCCTGTTTTTCAATGTTGAGGTTGTTGTTGTTCAATGTGGAGGTTGTTTTTGAATTTGTTGGTGTTTTTCAATGTCGAGGTTGTTGTTGAATTTGTTGGTGTTTTTCAATGTTGAATTTGTTGTTGAATTTGTTTGTTGTTTTTCAATGTTGAGGTGTTGTTGTTTTTCAATGTTGAGGTTGTTGTTGAATTTGTTGGTGTTTTTCAATGTTGAGGTTGTTGTTGAATTTGTTGGCGTTTTTAAATGTTGAGGTTGTTGTTGAATTTGTTGGTGTTTTTCAATGTTGAGGTTGTTGTTGAATTTGTTCGTGTTTTTCAATGTCGAAGTTGTTGTTGAATTTGTTGGTGTTTTTCAATATTGAAGTTGTTGTTGAATTTGTTGGTGTTTTTTATGTTGAGGTTGTTTTTTTTTTCAATGTTCAGGTTGTTGTTGAATTTGTTGGTGTTTTTCAATGTTGAGGTTGTTGTTGTTTTTCAATTTTGAGGTTGTTTTTGAATTTGTTGGTGTTTTTAATTGTTGATGTTGTTGTTGAATTGGTTGGTGTTTTTCAATGTTGAGGTTGTTGTTGTTTTTCAATGTTGAGGTTGTTGTTGAATTTGTTGGTGTTTTTCAATGTTGAGGTTGTTGTTGTTTTTCAATGTTGAGGTTGTTGTTGAATTTGTTGGTGTTTTTCAATGTTGAGGTTGTTGTTGTTTTTCAATGTTGAGGTTGTTGTTGAATTTGTTGGTGTTTTTCAATGTTGAGGTTTTTGTTGAATTTGTTGGTGTTTTTAAATGTTGAGGTTGTTGTTGAATGTATTGGTGTTTTTCAATGTTGAGGTTGTTGTTTTTCAATGCTGAGGTTGTTGTTGTTTTTCAATGTTGAGGTTGTTGTTGAATTTGTTCGTGTTTTTCAATGTTGATGTTGTTGTTGAATTTGTTGGTGTTTTTCAATGTTGAGGTGGTTGTTGTTTTTCAATGTTGAGGTTGTTGTTGAATTTGTTGGTGTTTTTCAATGTTGAGGTTGTTGTTGTTTTCAATGTTGAGGTTGTTGTTGAATTTGTTGGTGTTTTTCAATGTTGAGGTTGTTGTTGTTTTTCAATGTTGAGGTTGTTGTTGAATTTGTTGGTGTTTTTCAATGTTGAGGTTTTTGTTGAATTTGTTGGTGTTTTTCAATGTTGAAGTTGTTGTTGAGTTTGTTGATGTTTTTCAATGTTGAGGTTGTTGTTGTTTTTCAATGTTGAGGTTGTTGTTGAATTTGTTGGTGTTTTTCAATGTTGAGGTTGTTGTTGTTTTTCAATGTTGAGGTTGTTGTTGTTTTTCAATGTTGAGGTTGTTGTTGATTTGTTGGTGTTTTTCAATGTTGAGGTTATTGTTGAGTTTGTTGGTGTTTTTCAATGTTGAGGTTGTTGTTGTTTTTCAATGTTGAAGTTGTTGTTGAATTTTTTGTGTTTTTTCAATGTTGAGGTTGTTGTAGTTTTTCAATGTTGAGGATGTTGTTGAATTTGTTGTCGTTTTTCAATGTCGAGGTTGATGTTGAATTTGTTCGTGTTTATCAATGTTGAAGTTTAGTTGAATTTGTTGTTGTTTTTCAATGTTGAGGTTGTTGTTGAATTTGTTGGTGTTTTTCAATGTTGAGGTTGTTGTTGATTTGTTGTTGTTTTACAATGTTGAGGTTGTTGTTGTTTTTCAATGTTGAGGTTGTTGTTGAACTTGTTGGTGTTTTTAAATGTTGAGGTTGTTGTAGTTTTTCAATGTGGAGGTTCTTGTTGAATTTGTTGGTGTTTTTCAATGTCGAGGTTGTTGTTGAATTTGTTGGTCTTTTTCAATGTTGAATTTCTTGTTGAATTAGTTGGTGTTTTTCAATGTTAAGGTTGTTGTTGTTTTTCAATGTTGAGGTTGTTGTTGAATTTGTTGGTGTTTTTCAATGTTGAGGTTGTTGTTGAATTTGTTGGCGTTTTTCAATGTTGAGGTTGTTGTTGAATTTGTTGGTGTTTTTCAATGTTGAGGTTGTTGTTGAATTTGTTGGTGTTTTTCAATGTTGAGGTTGTTGTGTTTTTCAATGTTCAGGTTGTTGTTGAATTTGTTGGTGTTTTTCAATGTCGAGGTTGTTGTTAAAATTGTTGGTGTTTTTCAATGCTGAGGTTGTTGTTGTTTTTCAATGTTGAGGTTGTTGTTCAATTTGTTGGTGTTTTTCAATGTTGAGGTTGTTGTTGTTTTTCAATGTTGAGGTTGTTGTTGTTTTTCAATGTTGAGGTTGTTGTTGAATTTGTTCGTGTTTTTCAATGTTGAGGTTGTTGTTGTTCAAAGTGGAGGTTGTTGAATTTGTTGGTGTTTTTCAATGTCGAGGTTGTTGTTGAATTTGTTGGTGTTTTTCAATGTTGAATTTGTTGTAGAATTTGTTGGTGTTTTTCAATGTTGTGGTTGTTGTTGTTTTTCAATGTTGAGGTTGTTGTTGAATTTGTTGGTGTTTTTCAATGTTGAGGTTGTTGTTGAATTTTTTGGCGTTTTTAAATGTTGAGGTTGTTGCTGAATTTGTTGGTGTTTTTCAATGTTGACGTTGTTGTTGAATTTGTTCGTGTTTTTCAATGTTGAGGTTGTTGTTGTTTTTTCAATGTTGAGGTTGTTGTTGAATTTGTTGGTGTTTTTCAATGTTGAAGTTGTTGTTGAATTTGTTGGTGTTTTTTATGTTGAGGTTGTTGTTTTTTTTCAATGTTCAGGTTGTTGTTGAATTTGTTGGTGTTTTTCAATGTTGAGGTTGTTGTTGTTTTTCAATTTTGAGGTTGTTTTTGAATTTGTTGGTGTTTTTTAAATGTTGATGTTGTTGTTGAATTTGTTGGTGTTTTTCAATGTTGAGGTTGTTGTTGTTTTTCAATGTTGAGGTTGTTGTTGAATTTGTTGGTGTTTTTCAATGTTGAGGTTGTTGTTGTTTTCAATGTTGAGGTTGTTGTTGAATTTGTTGGTGTTTTTCAATGTGAGGTTGTTGTTGTTTTTCAATGTTGAGGTTGTTGTTGAATTTGTTGGTGTTTTTCAATGTTGAGGTTTTTGTTGAATTTGTTGGTGTTTTTAAATGTTGAGGTTGTTGTTGAATATATTGGTGTTTTTCAATGTTGAGGTTGTTGTTTTTCAATGCTGAGGTTGTTGTTGAATTTGTTGGTGTTTTTCAATATTCAGGTTGTTCTTGTTATTCAATGTTGAGGTTGTTGTTGAATTTGTTGGTGTTTTTCAATTTCGAGGTTGTTGTTGAATTTGTTGGTGTTTTTTCAATGTTGAGGTTGTTGTTATTTTTCAATGTTGAGGTTGTTGTTGAATTTGTTGGTGTTTTTCAATGCTGAAGTTGTTGTTGAATTTGTTGGTGTTTTTCAATGTTGAGGTTGTTGTTGAATTTGTTGGTGTTTTAAATGTTGAGGTTGTTGTTGAATTTGTTGGTGTTTTTCAATGTCGAGGTTGTGGTTGAATTTGTTGGTGTTTTCAATGTTGAAGTTGTTGCTGAATTTGTTGCTGTTTTTCAATGTTGAGGTTGTTGTTGAATTTGTTGGTGTTTTTAAATGTTGAGGTTGTTGTTCAATTTGTTGGTGTTTTTCAATGTTGAGGTTGTTGTTGTTTTTCAATGTTGAGGTTGTTGTTGAATTTGTTGGTGTTTTTCTTTGTTGAGGTTGTTGTTGTCGTTCAATGTGGAGCTTCTTGTTGAATTTGTTGGTGTTTTTCAATGTCGAGGTTGTTGTTGAATTGTTGGTCTCTTTCAATGTTGAATTTCTTGTTGAATTAGTGGGTGTTTTTCAATGTTGAGGTTGTTGTTGTTTTTCAATGTTGAGGTTGTTGTTGAATTTGTTGGTGTTTTCAATGTTGAGGTTGTTGTTGAATTGTTGGCGTTTTTCAATGTTGAGGTTGTTGTTGAATTTGTTGGTGTTTTTCAATGTTGAGGTTGTTGTTGAATTTGTTGGTGTTTTTCAATGTTGAGGTTGTTGTTGAATTTGTTCGTGTTTTTCAATGTCGAAGTTGTTGTTGAATTTGTTGGTGTTTTTCAATGTTGAAGTTGTTGTTGAATTTGTTGGTGTTTTTCAATGTTGAGGTTGTTGTTGTTTTTCAATGTTGAGGTTGTTGTTGAATTTGTTGGTGTTTTTCAATGTTGAGGTTGTTGTTGAATTTGTTGGCGTTTTAAATGTTGAGGTTGTTGTTGAATTTGTTGGTGTTTTTCAATGTTGAGGTTGTTGTGAATTTGTTCGTGTTTTTCAATGTCGAAGTTGTTGTTGAATTTGTTGGTGTTTTTCAATGTTGAGGTTGTTGTTGTTTTTCAATGTTCAGGTTGTTGTTGAATTTGTTGGTGTTTTTCAATGTCGAGGTTGTTGTTAAAATTGTTGGTGTTTTTCAATGCTGAGGTTGTTGTTGTTTTTCAATGTTGAGGTTGTTGTTCAATTTGTTGGTGTTTTTCAATGTTGAGGTTGTTGTTGTTTTTCAATGTTGAGGTTGTTGTTGTTTTTCAATGTTGAGGTTGTTGTTGAATTTGTTCGTGTTTTTTCAATGTTGAGGTTGTTGTTGTTCAAAGTGGAGGTTGTTGAATTTGTTGGTGTTTTTCAATGTCGAGGTTGTTGTTGAATTTGTTGGTGTTTTTCAATGTTGAATTTGTTGTAGAATTTGTTGGTGTTTTTCAATGTTGTGGTTGTTGTTGTTTTTCAATGTTGAGGTTGTTGTTGAATTTGTTGGTGTTTTTCAATGTTGAGGTTGTTGTTGAATTTTTTGGCGTTTTTAAATGTTGAGGTTGTTGCTGAATTTGTTGGTGTTTTTCAATGTTGACGTTGTTGTTGAATTTGTTCGTGTTTTTCAATGTTGAGGTTGTTGTTGTTTTTCAATGTTGAGGTTGTTGTTGAATTTGTTGGTGTTTTTCAATGTTGAAGTTGTTGTTGAATTTGTTGGTGTTTTTTATGTTGAGGTTGTTGTTTTTTTTCAATGTTCAGGTTGTTGTTGAATTTGTTGGTGTTTTTCAATGTTGAGGTTGTTGTTGTTTTTCAATTTTGAGGTTGTTTTTGAATTTGTTGGTGTTTTTAAATGTTGATGTTGTTGTTGAATTTGTTGGTGTTTTTCAATGTTGAGGTTGTTGTTGTTTTTCAATGTTGAGGTTGTTGTTGAATTTGTTGGTGTTTTTCAATGTTGAGGTTGTTGTTGTTTTTCAATGTTGAGGTTGTTGTTGAATTTGTTGGTGTTTTTCAATGTTGAGGTTGTTGTTGTTTTTCAATGTTGAGGTTGTTGTTGAATTTGTTGGTGTTTTTCAATGTTGAGGTTTTTGTTGAATTTGTTGGTGTTTTTAAATGTTGAGGTTGTTGTTGAATATATTGGTGTTTTTCAATGTTGAGGTTGTTGTTTTTCAATGCTGAGGTTGTTGTTGAATTTGTTGGTGTTTTTCAATATTCAGGTTGTTCTTGTTATTCAATGTTGAGGTTGTTGTTGAATTTGTTGGTGTTTTTCAATTTCGAGGTTGTTGTTGAATTTGTTGGTGTTTTTCAATGTTGAGGTTGTTGTTATTTTTCAATGTTGAGGTTGTTGTTGAATTTGTTGGTGTTTTTCAATGCTGAAGTTGTTGTTGAATTTGTTGGTGTTTTTCAATGTTGAGGTTGTTGTTGAATTTGTTGGTGTTTTTAAATGTTGAGGTTGTTGTTGAATTTGTTGGTGTTTTTCAATGTCGAGGTTGTGGTTGAATTTGTTGGTGTTTTTCAATGTTGAAGTTGTTGCTGAATTTGTTGCTGTTTTTCAATGTTGAGGTTGTTGTTGAATTTGTTGGTGTTTTTAAATGTTGAGGTTGTTGTTCAATTTGTTGGTGTTTTTCAATGTTGAGGTTGTTGTTGTTTTTCAATGTTGAGGTTGTTGTTGAATTTGTTGGTGTTTTTCTTTGTTGAGGTTGTTGTTGTCGTTCAATGTGGAGCTTCTTGTTGAATTTGTTGGTGTTTTTCAATGTCGAGGTTGTTGTTGAATTTGTTGGTCTCTTTCAATGTTGAATTTCTTGTTGAATTAGTGGGTGTTTTTCAATGTTGAGGTTGTTGTTGTTTTTCAATGTTGAGGTTGTTGTTGAATTTGTTGGTGTTTTTCAATGTTGAGGTTGTTGTTGAATTTGTTGGCGTTTTTCAATGTTGAGGTTGTTGTTGAATTTGTTGGTGTTTTTCAATGTTGAGGTTGTTGTTGAATTTGTTGGTGTTTTTCAATGTTGAGGTTGTTGTTGAATTTGTTCGTGTTTTTCAATGTCGAAGTTGTTGTTGAATTTGTTGGTGTTTTTCAATGTTGAAGTTGTTGTTGAATTTGTTGGTGTTTTTCAATGTTGAGGTTGTTGTTGTTTTTCAATGTTGAGGTTGTTGTTGAATTTGTTGGTGTTTTTCAATGTTGAGGTTGTTGTTGAATTTGTTGGCGTTTTTAAATGTTGAGGTTGTTGTTGAATTTGTTGGTGTTTTTCAATGTTGAGGTTGTTGTTGAATTTGTTCGTGTTTTTCAATGTCGAAGTTGTTGTTGAATTTGTTGGTGTTTTTCAATGTTGAAGTTGTTGTTGAATTTGTTGGTGTTTTTTATGTTGAGGTTGTTTTTTTTTCAATGTTCAGGTTGTTGTTGAATTTGTTGGTGTTTTTCAATGTTGAGGTTGTTGTTGTTTTTCAATTTTGAGGTTGTTTTTGAATTTGTTGGTGTTTTTAAATGTTGATGTTGTTGTTGAATTTGTTGGTGTTTTTCAATGTTGAGGTTGTTGTTGTTTTTCAATGTTGAGGTTGTTGTTGAATTTGTTGGTGTTTTTCAATGTTGAGGTTGTTGTTGTTTTTCAATGTTGAGGTTGTTGTTGAATTTGTTGGTGTTTTTCAATGTTGAGGTTGTTGTTGTTTTTCAATGTTGAGGTTGTTGTTGAATTTGTTGGTGTTTTTCAATGTTGAGGTTTTTGTTGAATTTGTTGGTGTTTTTAAATGTTGAGGTTGTTGTTGAATGTATTGGTGTTTTTCAATGTTGAGGTTGTTGTTTTTCAATGCTGAGGTTGTTGTTGTTTTTCAATGTTGAGGTTGTTGTTGAATTTGTTCGTGTTTTTCAATGTTGAGGTTGTTGTTGAATTTGTTGGTGTTTTTCAATGTTGAAGTTGTTGTTGAGTTTGTTGATGTTTTTCAATGTTGAGGTTGTTGTTGTTTTTCAATGTTGAGGTTGTTGTTGAATTTGTTGGTGTTTTTCAATGTTGAGGTTGTTGTTGTTTTTCAATGTTGAGGTTGTTGTTGTTTTTCAATGTTGAGGTTGTTGTTCAATTTGTTGGTGTTTTTCAATGTTGAGGTTGTTGTTTAATTTGTTGGTGTTTTTCAATGTTGAGGTTATTGTTGAATTTGTTGGTGTTTTTCAATGTTGAGGTTGTTGTTGTTTTTCAATGTTGAGGTTGTTGTTGAATTTTTTGGTGTTTTTCAATGTTGAGGTTGTTGTAGTTTTTCAATGTTGAGGATGTTGTTGAATTTGTTGTCGTTTTTCAATGTCGAGGTTGATGTTGAATTTGTTCGTGTTTATCAATGTTGAAGTTTTAGTTGAATTTGTTGTTGTTTTTCAATGTTGAGGTTGTTGTTGAATTTGTTGGTGTTTTTCAATGTTGAGGTTGTTGTTGAATTTGTTGTTGTTTTTCAATGTTGAGGTTGTTGTTGTTTTTCAATGTTGAGGTTGTTGTTGAACTTGTTGGTGTTTTTAAATGTTGAGGTTGTTGTAGTTTTTCAATGTGGAGGTTCTTGTTGAATTTGTTGGTGTTTTTCAATGTCGAGGTTGTTGTTGAATTTGTTGGTCTTTTTCAATGTTGAATTTCTTGTTGAATTAGTTGGTGTTTTTCAATGTTGAGGTTGTTGTTGTTTTTCAATGTTGAGGTTGTTGTTGAATTTGTTGGTGTTTTTCAATGTTGAGGTTGTTGTTGAATTTGTTGGCGTTTTTCAATGTTGAGGTTGTTGTTGAATTTGTTGGTGTTTTTCAATGTTGAGGTTGTTGTTGAATTTGTTGGTGTTTTTCAATGTTGAGGTTGTTGTTGTTTTTCAATGTTCAGGTTGTTGTTGAATTTGTTGGTGTTTTTCAATGTTGAGGTTGTTGTTGAATTTGTTGGTGTTTTTCAATGTTGAGGTTGTTGTTGTTTTTCAATGTTCAGGTTGTTGTTGAATTTGTTGGTGTTTTTCAATGTCGAGGTTGTTGTTGAAATTGTTGGTGTTTTTCAATGCTGAGGTTGTTGTTGTTTTTCAATGTTGAGGTTGTTGTTGAATTTGTTGGTGTTTTTCAATGTTGAGGTTGTTGTTGTTTTTCAATGTTGAGGTTGTTGTTGAATTTGTTGGTGTTTTTCAATGTTGAGGTTTTTGTTGAATTTGTTGGTGTTTTTAAATGTTGAGGTTGTTGTTGAATATATTGGTGTTTTTCAATGTTGAGGTTGTTGTTTTTCAATGCTGAGGTTGTTGTTGAATTTGTTGGTGTTTTTCAATATTCAGGTTGTTCTTGTTATTCAATGTTGAGGTTGTTGTTGAATTTGTTGGTGTTTTTCAATTTCGAGGTTGTTGTTGAATTTGTTGGTGTTTTTCAATGTTGAGGTTGTTGTTATTTTTCAATGTTGAGGTTGTTGTTGAATTTGTTGGTGTTTTTCAATGCTGAAGTTGTTGTTGAATTTGTTGGTGTTTTTCAATGTTGAGGTTGTTGTTGAATTTGTTGGTGTTTTTAAATGTTGAGGTTGTTGTTGAATTTGTTGGTGTTTTTCAATGTTGAGGTTGTTGTTGAATTTGTTGGTGTTTTTCAATGTTGAAGTTGTTGTTGAATTTGTTGATGTTTTTCAATGTTGAGGTTGTTGTTGTTTTTCAATGTTGAGGTTGTTGTTGAATTTGTTGGTGTTTTTCAATGTTGAGGTTCTTGTTGAATTTGTTGGTGTTTTTAAATGTTGAGGTTGTTGTTGAATATATTGGTGTTTTTCAATGTTGAGGTTGCTGTTGTTTTTCAATGCTGAGGTTGTTGTTGAATTTGTTGGTGTTTTTCAATATTCAGGTTGTTGTTGTTTTACAATGTTGAGGTTGTTGTTGAATTTGTTGGTGTTTTTCAATTTCGAGGTTGTTGTTGAATTTGTTGGTGTTTTTCAATGTTGAGGTTGTTGTTATTTTTCAATGTTGAGGTTGTTGTTGAATTTGTTGGTGTTTTTCAATGCTGAAGTTGTTGTTGAATTTGTTGGTGTTTTTCAATGTTGAGGTTGTTGTTGAATTTGTTGGTGTTTTTAAATGTTGAGGTTGTTGTTGAATTTGTTGGTGTTTTTCAATGTTGAGGTTGTTGTTGAATTTGTTGGTGTTTTTCAATGTTGAAGTTGTTGTTGAATTTGTTGATGTTTTTCAATGTTGAGGTTGTTGTTGTTTTTCAATGTTGAGGTTGTTGTTGAATTTGTTGGTGTTTTTCAATGTTGAGGTTGTTGTTGTTTTTCAATGTTGAGGTTGTTGTTGTTTTTCAATGTTGAGGTTGTTGTTGAATTTGTTGGTGTTTTTCAATGTTGAGGTTATTGTTGAATTTGTTGGTGTTTTTCAATGTTGAGGTTGTTGTTGTTTTTCAATGTTGAGGTTGTTGTAGTTTTTCAATGTTGAGGATGTTGTTGAATTTGTTGTCGTTTGTCAATGTCGAGGTTGATGTTGAATTTGTTCGTGTTTATCAATCTTGAAGTTTCAGTTGAATTTGTAGTTGTTTTTCAATGTTGAGGTTGTTGTTGAATTTGTTGGTGTTTTTCAATGTTGAGGTTGTTGTTGAATTTGTTGTTGTTTTTCAATGTTGAGGTTGATGTTGTTTTTCAATGTTGAGGTTGTTGTTGAACTTGTTGGTGTTTTTCAATGTTGAGGTTGTTGTAGTTTTTCAATGTTGAGGTTGTTGTTGAATTTGTTGGTGTTTTTCAATGTCGAGGTTGTGGTTGAATTTGTTGGTGTTTTTCAATGTTGAAGTTGTTGCTGAATTTGTTGCTGTTTTTCAATGTTGAGGTTGTTGTTGAATTTGTTGGTGTTTTTAAATGTTGAGGTTGTTGTTCAATTTGTTGGTGTTTTTCAATGTTGAGGTTGTTGTTGTTTTTCAATGTTGAGGTTGTTGTTGAATTTGTTGGTGTTTTTCTTTGTGGAGGTTGTTGTTGTCATTCAATGTGGAGCTTCTTGTTGAATTTGTTGGTGTTTTTCAATGTCGAGGTTGTTGTTGAATTTGTTGGTCTCTTTCAATGTTGAATTTCTTGTTGAATTAGTTGGTGTTTTTCAATGTTGAGGTTGTTGTTGTTTTTCAATGTTGAGGTTGTTGTTGAATTTGTTGGTGTTTTTCAATGTTGAGGTTGTTGTTGAATTTGTTGGCGTTTTTCAATGTTGAGGTTGTTGTTGAATTTGTTGGTGTTTTTCAATGTTGAGGTTGTTGTTGAATTTGTTGGTGTTTTTCAATTTTGAGGTTGTTGTTGTTTTTCAATGTTCAGGTTGTTGTTGAATTTGTTAGTGTTTTTCAATGTCGAGGTTGTTGTTGAAATTGTTGGTGTTTTTCAATGTTGAGGTTGTTGTTGTTTTTCAATGTTGAGGTTGTTGTTCAATTTGTTGGTGTTTTTCAATGTTGAGGTTGTTGTTGTTTTTCAATGTTGAGGTTGTTGTTGTTTTTCAATGTTGAGGTTGTTGTTGTTTTTCAATGTTGAGGTTGTTGTTGAATTTGTTGGTGTTTTTCAATGTTGAGGTTATTGTTGAATTTGTTGGTGTTTTTCAATGTTGAGGTTGTTGTTGTTTTTCAATGTTGAGGTTGTTGTTGAATTTTTTGGTGTTTTTCAATGTTGAGGTTGTTGTAGTTTTTCAATGTTGAGGATGTTGTTGAATTTGTTGTCGTTTTTCAATGTCGAGGTTGATGTTGAATTTGTTCGTGTTTATCAATGTTGAAGTTTTAGTTGAATTTGTTGTTGTTTTTCAATGTTGAGGTTGTTGTTGAATTTGTTGGTGTTTTTCAATGTTGAGGTTGTTGTTGAATTTGTTGTTGTTTTTCAATGTTGAGGTTGTTGTTGTTTTTCAATGTTGAGGTTGTTGTTGAACTTGTTGGTGTTTTTAAATGTTGAGGTTGTTGTAGTTTTTCAATGTGGAGGTTCTTGTTGAATTTGTTGGTGTTTTTCAATGTCGAGGTTGTTGTTGAATTTGTTGGTCTTTTTCAATGTTGAATTTCTTGTTGAATTAGTTGGTGTTTTTCAATGTTGAGGTTGTTGTTGTTTTTCAATGTTGAGGTTGTTGTTGAATTTGTTGGTGTTTTTCAATGTTGAGGTTGTTGTTGAATTTGTTGGCGTTTTTCAATGTTGAGGTTGTTGTTGAATTTGTTGGTGTTTTTCAATGTTGAGGTTGTTGTTGAATTTGTTGGTGTTTTTCAATGTTGAGGTTGTTGTTGTTTTTCAATGTTCAGGTTGTTGTTGAATTTGTTGGTGTTTTTCAATGTCGAGGTTGTTGTTGAGATTGTTGGTGTTTTTCAATGCTGAGGTTGTTGTTGTTTTTCAATGTTGAGGTTGTTGTTCAATTTGTTGGTGTTTTTCAATGTTGAGGTTGTTGTTGTTTTTCAATGTTGAGGTTGTTGTTGTTTTTCAATGTTGAGGTTGTTGTTGAATTTGTTCGTGTTTTTCAATGTTGAGGTTGTTGTTGTTCAAAGTGGAGGTTGTTGAATTTGTTGGTGTTTTTCAATGTCGAGGTTGTTGTTGAATTTGTTGGTGTTTTTCAATGTTGAATTTGTTGTAGAATTTGTTGGTGTTTTTCAATGTTGTGGTTGTTGTTGTTTTTCAATGTTGAGGTTGTTGTTGAATTTGTTGGTGTTTTTCAATGTTGAGGTTGTTGTTGAATTTGTTGGCGTTTTTAAATGTTGAGGTTGTTGCTGAATTTGTTGGTGTTTTTCAATGTTGAGGTTGTTGTTGAATTTGTTCGTGTTTTTCAATGTTGAGGTTGTTGTTATTTTTCAATGTTGAGGTTGTTGTTGAATTTGTTGGTGTTTTTCAATGCTGAAGTTGTTGTTGAATTTGTTGGTGTTTTTCAATGTTGAGGTTGTTGTTGAATTTGTTGGTGTTTTTAAATGTTGACGTTGTTGTTGAATTTGTTGGTGTTTTTCAATGTTGAGGTTGTTGTTGAATTTGTTGGTGTTTTTCAATGTTGAAGTTGTTGTTGAATTTGTTGGTGTTTTTCAATGTTGAGGTTGTTGCTGAATTTGTTGGTGTTTTTAAATGTTGAGGTTGTTGTTGAATATATTGGTGTTTTTCAATGTTGAGGTTGTTGTTGTTTTTCAATGCTGAGGTTGTTGTTGAATTTGTTGGTGTTTTTCAATATTCAGGTTGTTGTTGTTTTTCAATGTTGAGGTTGTTGTTGAATTTGTTGGTGTTTTTCAATTTCGAGGTTGTTGTTGAATTTGTTGGTGTTTTTCAATGTTGAGGTTGTTCTTATTTTTCAATGTTGAGGTTGTTGTTGAATTTGTTGGTGTTTTTCAATGCTCAAGTTGTTGTTGAATTTGTTGGTGTTTTTCAATGTTGAGGTTGTTGTTGAATTTGTTGGTGTTTTTAAATGTTGAGGTTGTTGTTGAATTTGTTGGTGTTTTTCAATGTTGAGGTTGTTGTTGTTTTTCAATGTTGAGGTTGTTGTTGAATTTTTTGGTGTTTTTCAATGTTGAGGTTGTTGTAGTTTTTCAATGTTGAGGATGTTGTTGAATTTGTTGTCGTTTTTCAATGTCGAGGTTGATGTTGAATTTGTTCGTGTTTATCAATGTTGAAGTTTTAGTTGAATTTGTTGTTTTTTTTCAATGTTGAGGTTGTTGTTGAATTTGTTGGTGTTTTTCAATGTTGAGGTTGTTGTAGTTTTTCAATGTGGAGGTTCTTGTTGAATTTGTTGGTGTTTTTCAATGTCGAGGTTGTTGTTGAATTTGTTGGTCTTTTTCAATGTTGAATTTCTTGTTGAATTAGTTGGTGTTTTTCAATGTTGAGGTTGTTGTTGTTTTTCAATGTTGAGGTTGTTGTTGAATTTGTTGGTGTTTTTCAATGTTGAGGTTGTTGTTGAATTTGTTGGCGTTTTTCAATGTTGAGGTTGTTGTTGAATTTGTTGGTGTTTTTCAATGTTGAGGTTGTTGTTGAATTTGTTGGTGTTTTTCAATGTTGAGGTTGTTGTTGTTTTTCAATGTTCAGGTTGTTGTTGAATTTGTTGGTGTTTTTCAATGTCGAGGTTGTTGTTGAAATTGTTGGTGTTTTTCAATGCTGAAGTTGTTGTTGTTTTTCAATGTTGAGGTTGTTGTTCAATTTGTTGGTGTTTTTCAATGTTGAGGTTGTTGTTGTTTTTCAATGTTGAGGTTGTTGTTGTTTTTCAATGTTGAGGTTGTTGTTGAATTTGTTCGTGTTTTTCAATGTTGAGGTTGTTGTTGTTCAAAGTGGAGGTTGTTGAATTTGTTGGTGTTTTTCAATGTCGAGGTTGTTGTTGAATTTGTTGGTGTTTTTCAATGTTGAATTTGTTGTAGAATTTGTTGGTGTTTTTCAATGTTGTGGTTGTTGTTGTTTTTCAATGTTGAGGTTGTTGTTGAATTTGTTGGTGTTTTTCAATGTTGAGGTTGTTGTTGAATTTGTTGGCGTTTTTAAATGTTGAGGTTGTTGCTGAATTTGTTGGTGTTTTTCAATGTTGACGTTGTTGTTGAATTTGTTCGTGTTTTTCAATGTTGAGGTTGTTGTTGTTTTTCAATGTTGAGGTTGTTGTTGAATTTGTTGGTGTTTTTCAATGTTGAAGTTGTTGTTGAATTTGTTGGTGTTTTTTATGTTGAGGTTGTTGTTTTTTTTCAATGTTCAGGTTGTTGTTGAATTTGTTGGTGTTTTTCAATGTTGAGGTTGTTGTTGTTTTTCAATTTTGAGGTTGTTTTTGAATTTGTTGGTGTTTTTAAATGTTGATGTTGTTGTTGAATTTGTTGCTGTTTTTCAAAGTTGAGGTTGTTGTTGTTTTTCAATGTTGAGGTTGTTGTTGAATTTGTTGGTGTTTTTCAATGTTGAGGTTGTTGTTGTTTTTCAATGTTGAGGTTGTCGTTCAATTTGTTGGTGTTTTTCAATGTTGAGGTTGTTGTTGTTTTTCAATGTTGAGGTTGTTGTTGAATTTGTTGGTGTTTTTCAATGTTGAGGTTTTTGTTGAATTTGTTGGTGTTTTTAACTGTTGAGGTTGTTGTTGAATATATTGGTGTTTTTCAATGTTGAGGTTGTTGTTTTTCAATGCTGAGGTTGTTGTTGAATTTGTTGGTGTTTTTCAATATTCAGGTTGTTCTTGTTATTCAATGTTGAGGTTGTTGTTGAATTTGTTGGTGTTTTTCAATTTCGAGGATGTTGTTGAATTTGTTGGTGTTTTTCAATGTTGAGGTTGTTGTTATTTTTCAATGTTGAGGTTGTTGTTGAATTTGTTGGTGTTTTTCAATGCTGAAGTTGATGTTGAATTTGTTGGTGTTTTTCAATGTTGAGGTTGTTGTTGAATTTGTTGGTGTTTTTAAATGTTGACGTTGTTGTTGAATTTGTTGGTGTTTTTCAATGTTGAGGTTGTTGTTGAATTTGTTGGTGTTTTTCAATGTTGAAGTTGTTGTTGAATTTGTTGATGTTTTTCAATGTTGAGGTTGTTGTTGTTTTTCAATGTTGAGGTTGTTGTTGAATTTGTTGGTGTTTTTCAATGTTGAGGTTGTTGTTGAATTTGTTGGTGTTTTTAAATGTTGAGGTTGTTGTTGAATATATTGGTGTTTTTCAATGTTGAGGTTGTTGTTGTTTTTCAATGCTGAGGTTGTTGTTGAATTTGTTGGTGTTTTTCAATATTCAGGTTGTTGTTGTTTTTCAATGTTGAGGTTGTTGTTGAATTTGTTGGTGTTTTTCAATTTCGAGGTTGTTGTTGAATTTGTTGGTGTTTTTCAATGTTGAGGTTGTTCTTATTTTTCAATGTTGAGGTTGTTGTTGAATTTGTTGGTGTTTTTCAATGCTGAAGTTGTTGTTGAATTTGTTGGTGTTTTTCAATGTTGAGGTTGTTGTTGAATTTGTTGGTGTTTTTAAATGTTGAGGTTGTTGTTGAATTTGTTGGTGTTTTTCAATGTTGAGGTTGTTGTTGAATTTGTTGGTGTTTTTCAATGTTGAGGTAGTTGTTGAATTTGTTGGTGTTTTTAAATGTTGAGGTTGTTGTTGAATATATTGGTGTTTTTCAATGTTGAGGTTGTTGTTGTTTTTCAATGCTGAGGTTGTGGTTGAATTTGTTGGTGTTTTTCAATATTCAGGTTGTAGTTGTTTTACAATGTTGAGGTTGTTGTTGAATTTGTTGGTGTTTTTCAATTTCGAGGTTGTTGTTGAATTTGTTGGTGTTTTTCAATGTTGAGGTTGTTGTTATTTTTCAATGTTGAGGTTGTTGTTGAATTTGTTGGTGTTTTTCAATTTCGAGGTTGTTGTTGAATTTGTTGGTGTTTTTCAATGTTGAGGTTGTTGTTATTTTTCAATGTTGAGGTTGTTGTTGAATTTGTTGGTGTTTTTCAATGCTGAAGTTGTTGTTGAATTTGTTGGTGTTTTTCAATGTTGAGGTTGTTGTTGAATTTGTTGGTGTTTTTAAATGTTGAGGTTGTTGTTGAATTTGTTGGTGTTTTTCAATGTTGAGGTTGTTGTTGAATTTGTTGGTGTTTTTCAATGTTGAAGTTGTTGTTGAATTTGTTGATGTTTTTCAATGTTGAGGTTGTTGTTGTTTTTCAATGTTGAGGTTGTTGTTGAATTTGTTGGTGTTTTTCAATGTTGAGGTTGTTGTTGTTTTTCAATGTTGAGGTTGTTGTTGTTTTTCAATGTTGAGGTTGTTGTTGAATTTGTTGTTGTTTTTCAATGTTGAGGTTGTTGTTGAATTTGTTGGTGTTTTTCAATGTTGAGGCTGTTGTTGTTTTTCAATGTTGAGGTTGTTGTTGAATTTTTTGGTGTTTTTCAATGTTGAGGTTGTTGTAGTTTTTCAATGTTGAGGTTGTTGTTGAATTTGTTGGTGTTTTTCAATGTTGAAGTTGTTGTTGAATTTGTTGATGTTTTTCAATGTTGAGGTTGTTGTTGTTTTTCAATGTTGAGGTTGTTGTTGAATTTGTTGGTGTTTTTCAATGTTGAGGTTGTTGTTGTTTTTCAATGTTGAGGTTGTTGTTGTTTTTCAATGTTGAGGTTGTTGTTGAATTTGTTGTTGTTTTTCAATGTTGAGGTTGTTGTTGAATTTGTTGTCGTTTTTCAATGTCGAGGTTGATGTTGAATTTGTTCGTGTTTATCAATGTTGAAGTTTTAGTTGAATTTGTTGTTGTTTTTCAATGTTGAGGTTGTTGTTGAATTTGTTGGTGTTGTTCAATGTTGAGGTCGTTGTTGAATTTGTTGTTGTTTTTCAATGTTGAAGTTGTTGTTGTTTTTTAATGTTGAGGTTGTTGTTGAACTTGTTGGTGTTTTTCAATGTTGAGGTTGTTGTAGTTTTTCAATGTTGAGGTTGTTGTTGAATTTGTTGGTGTTTTTCAATGTCGAGGTTGTGGTTGAATTTGTTGGTGTTTTTCAATGTTGAAGTTGTTGTTGAATTTGTTGCTGTTTTTCAATGTTGAGGTTGTCGTTTAATTTGTTGGTGTTTTTAAATGTTGAGGTTGTTGTTCAATTTGTTGGTGTTTTTCAATGTTGAGGTTGTTGTTGAATTTGTTGGTGTTTTTAAATGTTGACGTTGTTGTTGAATTTGTTGGTGTTTTTCAATGTTGAGGTTGTTGTTGAATTTGTTGGTGTTTTTCAATGTTGAAGTTGTTGTTGAATTTGTTGATGTTTTTCAATGTTGAGGTTGTTGTTGTTTTTCAATGTTGAGGTTGTTGTTGAATTTGTTGGTGTTTTTCAAAGTTGAGGTTGTTGTTGAATTTGTTGGTGTTTTTAAATGTTGAGGTTGTTGTTGAATATATTGGTGTTTTTCAATGTTGAGGTTGTTGTTGTTTTTCAATGCTGAGGTTGTTGTTGAATTTGTTGGTGTTTTTCAATATTCAGGTTGTTGTTGTTTTTCAATGTTGAGGTTGTTGTTGAATTTGTTGGTGTTTTTCAATTTCGAGGTTGTTGTTGAATTTGTTGGTGTTTTTCAATGTTGAGGTTGTTCTTATTTTTCAATGTTGAGGTTGTTGTTGAATTTGTTGGTGTTTTTCAATGCTGAAGTTGTTGTTGAATTTGTTGGTGTTTTTCAATGTTGAGGTTGTTGTTGAATTTGTTGGTGTTTTTAAATCTTGAGGTTGTTGTTGAATTTGTTGGTGTTTTTCAATGTTGAGGTTGTTGTTGAATTTGTTGGTGTTTTTCAATGTTGAGGTTGTTGTTGAATTTGTTGGTGTTTTTAAATGTTGACGTTGTTGTTGAATTTGTTGGTGTTTTTCAATGTTGAGGTTGTTGTTGAATTTGTTGGTGTTTTTCAATGTTGAAGTTGTTGTTGAATTTGTTGATGTTTTTCAATGTTGAGGTTGTTGTTGTTTTTCAATGTTGAGGTTGTTGTTGAATTTGTTGGTGTTTTTCAATGTTGAGGTTGTTGTTGAATTTGTTGGTGTTTTTCAATGTTGAGGTTGTTGTTGAATATATTGGTGTTTTTCAATGTTGCGGTTGTTGTTGTTTTTCAATGCTGAGGTTGTTGTTGAATTTGTTGGTGTTTTTCAATATTCAGGTTGTTGTTGTTTTTCAATGTTCAGGTTGTTGTTGAATTTGTTGGTGTTTTTCAATTTCGAGGTTGTTGTTGAATTTGTTGGTGTTTTTCAATGTTGAGGTTGTTCTTATTTTTCAATGTTGAGGTTGTTGTTGAATTTGTTGGTGTTTTTCAATGCTGAAGTTGTTGTTGAATTTGTTGGTGTTTTTCAATGTTGAGGTTGTTGTTGAATTTGTTGGTGTTTTTAAATGTTGAGGTTGTTGTTGAATTTGTTGGTGTTTTTCAATGTTGAGGTTGTTGTTGAATTTGTTGGTGTTTTTAAATGTTGAGGTTGTTGTTGAATATATTGGTGTTTTTCAATGTTGAGGTTGTTGTTGTTTTTCAATGCTGAGGTTGTTGTTGAATTTGTTGGTGTTTTTCAATGTTCAGGTTGTAGTTGTTTTACAATGTTGAGGTTGTTGTTGAATTTGTTGGTGTTTTTCAATTTCGAGGTTGTTGTTGAATTTGTTGGTGTTTTTCAATGTTGAGGTTGTTGTTATTTTTCAATGTTGAGGTTGTTGTTGAATTTGTTGGTGTTTTTCAATGCTGAAGTTGTTGTTGAATTTGTTGGTGTTTTTCAATGTTGAGGTTGTTGTTGAATTTGTTGGTGTTTTTAAATGTTGAGGTTGTTGTTGAATTTGTTGGTGTTTTTCAATGTTGAGGTTGTTGTTGAATTTGTTGGTGTTTTTCAATGTTGAAGTTGTTGTTGAATTTGTTGATGTTTTTCAATGTTGAGGTTGTTGTTGTTTTTCAATGTTGAGGTTGTTGTTGAATTTGTTGGTGTTTTTCAATGTTGAGGCTGTTGTTGTTTTTCAATGTTGAGGTTGTTGTTGAATTTTTTGGTGTTTTTCAATGTTGAGGTTGTTGTAGTTTTTCAATGTTGAGGATGTTGTTGAATTTGTTGTCGTTTTTCAATGTCGAGGTTGATGTTGAATTTGTTCGTGTTTATCAATGTTGAAGTTTTAGTTGAATTTGTTGTTGTTTTTCAATGTTGAGGTTGTTGTTGAATTTGTTGGTGTTGTTCAATGTTGAGGTTGTTGTTGAATTTGTTGTTGTTTTTCAATGTTGAGGTTGTTGTTGTTTTTTAATGTTGAGGTTGTTGTTGAACTTGTTGGTGTTTTTCAATGTTGAGGTTGTTGTAGTTTTTCAATGTTGAGGTTGTTGTTGAATTTGTTGGTGTTTTTCAATGTCGAGGTTGTGGTTGAATTTGTTGGTGTTTTTCAATGTTGAAGTTGTTGTTGAATTTGTTGCTGTTTTTCAATGTTGAGGTTGTCGTTGAATTTGTTGGTGTTTTTAAATGTTGAGGTTGTTGTTCAATTTGTTGGTGTTTTTCAATGTTGAGGTTGTTGTTGTTTTTCAATGTTGAGGTTGTTGTTGAATTTGTTGGTGTTTTTCTTTGTTGAGGTTGTTGTTGTCGTTCAATGTGGAGGTTCTTGTTGAATTTGTTGGTGTTTTTCAATGTCGAGGTTGTTGTTGAATTTGTTGGTCTTTTTCAATGTTGAATTTCTTGTTGAATTAGTTGGTGTTTTTCAATGTTGAGGTTGTTGTTGTTTTTCAATGTTGAGGTTGTTGTTGAATTTGTTGGTGTTTTTCAATGTTGAGGTTGTTGTTGAATTTGTTGGCGTTTTTCAATGTTGAGGTTGTTGTTGAATTTGTTGGTGTTTTTCAATGTTGAGGTTGTTGTTGAATTTGTTGGTGTTTTTCAATGTTGAGGTTGGTGTTGTTTTTCAATGTTCAGGTTGTTGTTGAATTTGTTGGTGTTTTTCAATGTCGAGGTTGTTGTTGAAATTGTTGGTGTTTTTCAATGTTGAGGTTGTTGTTGTTTTTCAATGTTGAGGTTGTTGTTCAATTTGTTGGTGTTTTTCAATGTTGAGGTTGTTGTTGTTTTTCAATGTTGAGGTTGTTGTTGTTTTTCAATGTTGAGGTTGTTGTTGAATTTGTTCGGGTTTTTCAATGTTGAGGTTGTTGTTGTTCAATGTGGAGGTTGTTGTTGAATTTGTTGGTGTTTTTCAATGTCGAGGTTGTTGTTGAATTTGTTGGTGTTTTTCAATGTTGAATTTGTTGTTGAATTTGTTGGTGTTTTTCAATGTTGAGGTTGTTGTTGTTTTTCAATGTTGAGGTTGTTGTTGAATTTGTTGGTGTTTTTCAATGTTGAGGTTGTTGTTGAATTTGTTGGCGTTTTTAAATGTTGAGGTTGTTGTTGAATTTGTTGGTGTTTTTCAATGTTGAGGTTGTTGTTGAATTTGTTCGTGTTTTTCAATGTTGAGGTTGTTGTTGTTTTTCAATGTTGAGGTTGTTGTTGAATTTGATGGTGTTTTTCAATGTCGAAGTTGTTGTTGAATTTGTTGGTGTTTTTCAATGTTGAAGTTGTTGTTGAATTTGTTGGTGTTTTTTATGTTGAGGTTGTTGCTTTTTTTTCAATGTTCAGGTTGTTGTTGAATTTGTTGGTGTTTTTCAATGTTGAGGTTGTTGTTGTTTTTCAATTTTGAGGTTGTTTTTGAATTTGTTGGTGTTTTTAAATGTTGATGTTGTTGTTGAATTTGTTGGTGTTTTTCAATGTTGAGGTTGTTGTTGTTTTTCAATGTTGAGGTTGTTGTTGTTTTTCAATGTTGAGGTTGTTGTTGAATTTGTTGGTGTTTTTCAATGTTGAGGTTGTTGTTGTTTTTCAATGTTGAGGTTGTTGTTATTTTTCAATGTTGAGGTTGTTGTTGAATTTGTTGGTGTTTTTCAATGCTGAAGTTGTTGTTGAATTTGTTGGTGTTTTTCAATGTTGAGGTTTTTGTTGAATTTGTTGGTGTTTTTAAATGTTGAGGTTGTTGTTGAATATATTGGTGTTTTTCAATGTTGAGGTTGTTGTTGTTTTTCAATGTTGAGGTTGTTGTTGAATTTGTTGGTGTTTTTCAATGTTGAGGTTGTTGTTGTTTTTCAATGTTGAGGTTGTTGTTATTTTTCAATGTTGAGGTTGTTGTTGAATTTGTTGGTGTTTTTCAATGCTGAAGTTGCTGTTGAATTTGTTGGTGTTTTTCAATGTTGAGGTTTTTGTTGAATTTGTTGGTGTTTTTAAATGTTGAGGTTGTTGTTGAATATATTGGTGTTTTTCAATGTTGAGGTTGTTGTTTTTCAATGCTGAGGTTGTTGTTGAATTTGTTGGTGTTTTTCAATATTCAGGTTGTTCTTGTTTTTCAATGTTGAGGTTGTTGTTGAATTTGTTGGTGTTTTTCAATTTCGAGGTTGTTGTTGAATTTGTTGGTGTTTTTCAATGTTGAGGTTGTTGTTATTTTTCAATGTTGAGGTTGTTGTTGAATTTGTTGGTGTTTTTCAATGCTGAAGTTGTTGTTGAATTTGTTGGTGTTTTTCAATGTGAGGTTGTTGTTGAATTTGTTGGTGTTTTTCAATGTTGAGGTTGTTTTTTTTTCAATGTTGAGGTTGTTGTTCAATTTGTTGGTGTTTTTCAATGTTGAGGTTGTTGTTGTTTTTCAAAGTTGAGGCTGTTGTTGTTTTTCAATGTTGAGGTTGTTGTTGTTTTTCAATGTTGAGGTTGTTGTTGAATTTGTTCGTGTTTTTCAATGTTGAGGTTGTTGTTGTTCAATGTCGAGGTTGTTTGTTGAATTTGTTGGTGTTTTTCAATGTCGAGGTTGTTGTTGAATTTGTTGGTGTTTTTCAATGTTGAATTTGTTGTTGAATTTGTTGGTGTTTTTCAATGTTGAGGTTGTTGTTGTTTTTCAATGTTGAGGTTGTTGTTGAATTTGATGGTGTTTTTCAATGTCGAAGTTGTTGTTGAATTTGTTGGTGTTTTTCAATGTTGAAGTTGTTGTTGAATTTGTTGGTGTTTTTTATGTTGAGGTTGTTGTTTTTTTCAATGTTCAGGTTGTTGTTGAATTTGTTGGTGTTTTTCAATGTTGAGGTTGTTGTTGTTTTTCAATTTTGAGGTTGTTTTTGAATTTGTTGGTGTTTTTAAATATTGATGTTGTTGTTGAATTTGTTGGTGTTTTTCAATGTTGAGGTTGTTGTTGTTTTTCAATGTTGAGGTTGTTGTTGAATTTGTTGGCGTTTTTCAATGTTGAGGTTGTTGTTGTTTTTCAATGTTGAGGTTGTTGTTGAATTTGTTGGTGTTTTTCAATGTTGAGGTTGTTGTTGTTTTTCAATGTTGAGGTTGTTGTTGAATTTGTTGGTGTTTTTCAATGTTGAGGTTGTTGTTGAATTTGTTGGTGTTATTAAATGTTGAGGTTGTTGTTGAATATATTGGTGTTTTTCAATGTTGAGGTTGTTGTTGTTTTTCAATGCTGAGGTTGTTGTTGAATTTGTTGGT
Source organism: Isurus oxyrinchus (assembly GCA_026770705.1). Classification (NCBI taxonomy): domain Eukaryota; kingdom Metazoa; phylum Chordata; class Chondrichthyes; order Lamniformes; family Lamnidae; genus Isurus; species Isurus oxyrinchus. Next base: position 400,125 of record JANJGN010000521.1, on the reverse strand, counting down.
GTTTTTCAATATTCAGGTGGTTGTTGTTTTACAATGTTGAGGTTGTTGTTGAATTTGTTGGTGCTTTTCAATTTCGAGGTTGTTGTTGAATTTGTTGGTGTTTTTCAATGTTGAGGTTGTTGTTATTTTTCAATGTTGAGGTTCTTGTTGAATTTGTTGGTGTTTTTCAATGCTGAAGTTGTTGTTGAATTTGTTGGTGTTTTTCAATGTTGAGGTTGTTGTTGAATTTGTTGGTGTTTTTAAATGTTGAGGTTGTTGTTGAATTTGTTGGTGTTTTTCAATGTTGAGGTTGTTGTTGAATTTGTTGGTGTTTTTCAATGTTGAAGTTGTTGTTGTTTTTCAATGTTGAGGTTGTTGTTGTTTTTCAATGTTGAGGTTGTTGTTGAATTTGTTGGTGTTTTTCAATGTTGAGGTTGTTGTTGTTTTTCAATGTTGAGGTTGTTGTTGTTTTTCAATGTTGAGGTTGTTGTTGAATTTGTTGGTGTTTTTCAATGTTGAGGTTATTGTTGAATTTGTTGGTGTTTTTCAATGTTGAGGTTGTTGTTGTTTTTCAATGTTGAGGTTGTTGTTGAATTTTTTGGTGTTTTTCAATGTTGAGGTTGTTGTAGTTTTTCAATGTTGAGGATGTTGTTGAATTTGTTGTCGTTTTTCAATGTCGAGGTTGATGTTGAATTTGTTCGTGTTTATCAATGTTGAAGTTTTAGTTGAATTTGTTGTTGTTTTTCAATGTTGAGGTTGTTGTTGAATTTGTTGGTGTTTTTCAATGTTGAGGTTGTTGTTGAATTTGTTGTTGTTTTTCAATGTTGAGGTTGTTGTTGTTTTTCAATGTTGAGGTTGTTGTTGAACTTGTTGGTGTTTTTCAATGTTGAGGTTGTTGTAGTTTTTCAATGTTGAGGTTGTTGTTGAATTTGTTGGTGTTTTTCAATGTCGAGGTTGTGGTTGAATTTGTTGGTGTTTTTCAATGTTGAAGTTGTTGTTGAATTTGTTGCTGTTTTTCAATGTTGAGGTTGTTGTTGAATTTGTTGGTGTTTTTAAATGTTGAGGTTGTTGTTCAATTTGTTGGTGTTTTTCAATGTTGAGGTTGTTGTTGTTTTTCAATGTTGAGGTTGTTGTTGAATTTGTTGGTGTTTTTCTTTGTTGAGGTTGTTGTTGTCGTTCAATGTGGAGGTTCTTGTTGAATTTGTTGGTGTTTTTCAATGTCGAGGTTGTTGTTGAATTTGTTGGTCTTTTTCAATGTTGAATTTCTTGTTGAATTAGTTGGTGTTTTTCAATGTTGAGGTTGTTGTTGTTTTTCAATGTTGAGGTTGTTGTTGAATTTGTTGGTGTTTTTCAATGTTGAGGTTGTTGTTGAATTTGTTGGCGTTTTTCAATGTTGAGGTTGTTGTTGAATTTGTTGGTGTTTTTCAATGTTGAGGTTGCAGTTGAATTTGTTGGTGTTTTTCAATGTTGAGGTTGTTGTTGTTTTTCAATGTTCAGGTTGTTGTTGAATTTGTTAGTGTTTTTCAATGTCGAGGTTGTTGTTGAAATTGTTGGTGTTTTTAAATGTTGAGGTTGTTGTTGTTTTTCAATGTTGAGGTTGTTGTTCAATTTGTTGGTGTTTTTCAATGTTGAGGTTGTTGTTGTATTTCAATGTTGAGGTTATTGTTGTTTTTCAATGTTGAGGTTGTTGTTGAATTTGTTCGTGTTTTTCAATGTTGAGGTTGTTGTTGTTCAATGTGGAGGTTGTTGTTGAATTTGTTGGTGTTTTTCAATGTCGAGGTTGTTGTTGAATTTGTTGGTGTTTTTCAATGTTGAATTTGTTGTTGAATTTGTTTGTTGTTTTTCAATGTTGAGGCTGTTGTTGTTTTTCAATGTTGAGGTTGTTGTTGAATTTGTTGGTGTTTTTCAATGTTGAGGTTGTTGTTGAATTTGTTGGCGTTTTTAAATGTTGAGGTTGTTGTTGAATTTGTTGGTGTTTTTCAATGTTGAGGTTGTTGTTGAATTTTTACGTGTTTTTCAATGTCGAAGTTGTTGTTGAATTTGTTGGTGTTTTTCAATTTTGAAGTTGTTGTTGAATTTGTTGGTGTTTTTTATGTTGAGGTTGTTTTTTTTTCAATGTTCAGGTTGTTGTTGAATTTGTTGTTGTTTTTCAATGTTGAGGTTGTTGTTGTTTTTCAATTTTGAGGTTGTTTTTGAATTTGTTGGTGTTTTTAAATGTTGATGTTGTTGTTGAATTTGTTGGTGTTTTTCAATGTTGAGGTTGTTGTTGTTTTTCAATGTTGAGGTTGTTGTTGAATTTGTTGGTGTTTTTCAATGTTGGGGTTGCTGTTGTTTTTCAATGTTGAGGTTGTTGTTGAATTTGTTGGTATTTTTCTTTGTTGAGGTTGTTTTTGTCGTTCAATGTGGAGGTTCTTGTTGAATTTGTTGGTGTATTTCAATGTCGAGGTTGTTGTTGAATTTGTTGGTCTTTTTCAATGTTGAATTTGTTGTTGAATTAGTTGGTGTTTTTCAATGTTGAGGTTGTTGTTGTTTTTAAATGTTGAGGTTGTTGTTGAATTTGTTGGCGTTTTTCAATGTTGAGGTTATTGTTGAATTTGTTGGTGTTTTTCAATGTTGAGGTTGTTGTTGAATTTTTTGGTGTTTTTCAATGTTGAGGTTGTTGTTGTTTTTCAATGTTCAGGTTGTTGTTGAATTTGTTGGTGTTTTTCAATGTCGAGGTTGTTGTTGAATTTGTTGGTGTTTTTCAATGTTGAGGTTGTTGTTGTTTTTCAATGTTGAGGTTGTTGTTCAATTTGTTGGTGTTTTTCAATGTTGAGGTTGTTGTTGCTTTTCAATGTTGAGGCTGTTGTTGTTTTTCAATGTTGAGGTTGTTGTTGTTTTTCAATGTTGAGGTTGTTGTTGAATTTGTTGGCGTTTTTCAATGTTGAGGTTGTTGTTGAATTTGTTGGTGTTTTTCAATGTTGAGGTTGTTGTTGAATTTTTTGGTGTTTTTCAATGTTGAGGTTGTTGTTGTTTTTCAATGTTCAGGTTGTTGTTGAATTTGTTGGTGTTTTTCAATGTCGAGGTTGTTGTTGAAATTGTTGGTGTTTTTCAATGTTGAAGTTGTTGTTGAATTTGTTGGTGTTTTTCAATGTTGAGGTTGTTGTTGTTTTTCAATGTTGAGGTTGTTGTTCAATTTGTTGGTGTTTTTCAATGTTGAGGTTGTTGTTGCTTTTCAATGTTGAGGCTGTTGTTGTTTTTCAATGTTGAGGTTGTTGTTGTTTTTCAATGTTGAGGTTGTTGTTGAATTTGTTCGTGTTTTTCAATGTTGAGGTTGTTGTTGTTCAATGTCGAGGTTGTTTGTTGAATTTGTTGGTGTTTTTCAATGTCGAGGTTGTTGTTGAATTTGTTGGTGTTTTTCAATGTTGAATTTGTTGTTGAATTTGTTGGTGTTTTTCAATGTTGAGGTTGTTGTTGCTTTTTAATGTTGAGGTTGTTGTTGAATTTGTTGGTGTTTTTCAATGTTGAGGTTGTTGTTGAATTTGTTGGCGTTTTTAAATGTTGAGGTTGTTGTTGAATTTGTTGGTGTTTTTCAATGTTGAGGTTGTTGTTGAATTTGTTCGTGGTTTTCAATGTTGAGGTTGTTGTTGTTTTTCAATGTTGAGGTTGTTGTTGAATTTGATGGTGTTTTTCAATGTCGAAGTTGTTGTTGAATTTGTTGGTGTTTTTCAATGTTGAAGTTGTTGTTGAATTTGTTGGTGTTTTTTATGTTGAGGTTGTTGTTTTTTTCAATGATCAGGTTTTTGTTGAATTTGTTGGTGTTTTTCAATGTTGAGGTTGTTGTTGTTTTTCAATTTTGAGGTTGTTTTTGAATTTGTTGGTGTTTTTAAATGTTGATGTTGTTGTTGAATTTGTTGGTGTTTTTCAATGTTGAGGTTGTTGTTGTTTTTCAATGTTGAGGTTGTTGTTGAATTTGTTGGTGTTTTTCAATGTTGAGGTTGTTGTTGTTTTTCAATGTTGAAGTTGTTGTTGAATTTGTTGGTGTTTTTCAATGTTGAGGTTGTTGTTGTTTTTCAATGTTGAGGTTGTTGTTGAATTTGTTGGTGTTTTTCAATGTTGAGGTTGTTGTTGAATTTGTTGGTGTTTTTAAATGTTGAGGTTGTTGTTGAATATATTGGTGTTTTTCAATGTTGAGGTTGTTGTTGTTTTTCAATGCTGAGGTTGTTGTTGAATTTGTTGGTGTTTTTCAATATTCAGGTTGTTGTTGTTTTACAATGTTGAGGTTGTAGTTGAATTTGTTGGTGCTTTTCAATTTCGAGGTTGTTGTTGAATTTGTTGGTGTTTTTCAATGTTGAGGTTGTTGTTATTTTTCAATGTTGAGGTTGTTGTTGAATTTGTTGGTGTTTTTCAATGCTGAAGTTGTTGTTGAATTTGTTGGTGTTTTTCAATGTTGAGGTTGTTGTTGAATTTGTTGGTGTTTTTAAATGTTGAGGTTGTTGTTGAATTTGTTGGTGTTTTTCAATGTTGAGGTTGTTGTTGAATTTGTTGGTGTTTTTCAATGTTGAAGTTGTTGTTGAATTTGTTGATGTTTTTCAATGTTGTGGTTGTTGTTGTTTTTCAATGTTGAGGTTGTTGTTGAATTTGTTGGTGTTTTTCAATGTTGAGGTTGTTGTTGTTTTTCAATGTTGAGGTTGTTGTTGTTTTTCAATGTTGAGGTTGTTGTTGAATTTGTTGGTGTTTTTCAATGTTGAGGTTATTGTTGAATTTGTTGGTGTTTTTCAATGTTGAGGTTGTTGTTGTTTTTCAATGTTGAGGTTGTTGTTGAATTTTTTGGTGTTTTTCAATGTTGAGGTTGTTGTAGTTTTTCAATGTTGAGGATGTTGTTGAATTTGTTGTCGTTTTTCAATGTCGAGGTTGATGTTGAATTTGTTCGTGTTTATCAATGTTGAAGTTTTAGTTGAATTTGTTGTTGTTTTTCAATGTTGAGGTTGTTGTTGCATTTGTTGGTGTTTTTCAATGTTGAGGTTGTTGTTGAATTTGTTGTTGTTTTTCAATGTTGAGGTTGTTGTTGTTTTTCAATGTTGAGGTTGTTGTTGAACTTGTTGGTGTTTTTCAATGTTGAGGTTGTTGTAGTTTTTCAATGTTGAGGTTGTTGTTGAATTTGTTGGTGTTTTTCAATGTCGAGGTTGTGGTTGAATTTGTTGGTGTTTTTCAATGTTGAAGTTGTTGTTGAATTTGTTGCTGTTTTTCAATGTTGAGGTTGTTGTTGAATTTGTTGGTGTTTTTAAATGTTGAGGTTGTTGTTCAATTTGTTGGTGTTTTTCAATGTTGAGGTTGTTGTTGTTTTTCAATGTTGAGGTTGTTGTTGAATTTGTTGGTGTTTTTCTTTGTTGAGGTTGTTGTTGTCGTTCAATGTGGAGGTTCTTGTTGAATTTGTTGGTGTTTTTCAATGTCGAGGTTGTTGTTGAATTTGTTGGTCTTTTTCAATGTTGAATTTCTTGTTGAATTAGTTGGTGTTTTTCAATGTTGAGGTTGTTGTTGTTTTTCAATGTTGAGGTTGTTGTTGAATTTTTTGGTGTTTTTCAATGTTGAGGTTGTTGTTGAATTTGTTGGCGTTTTTCAATGTTGAGGTTGTTGTTGAATTTGTTGGTGTTTTTCAATGTTGAGGTTGTAGTTGAATTTGTTGGTGTTTTTCAATGTTGAGGTTGTTGTTGTTTTTCAATGTTCAGGTTGTTGTTGAATTTGTTAGTGTTTTTCAATGTCGAGGTTGTTGTTGAAATTGTTGGTGTTTTTCAATGTTGAGGTTGTTGTTGTTTTTCAATGTTGAGGTTGTTGTTCAATTTGTTGGTGTTTTTCAATGTTGAGGTTGTTGTTGTTTTTCAATGTTGAGGTTGTTGTTGTTTTTCAATGTTGAGGTTGTTGTTGAATTTGTTCGTGTTTTTCAATGTTGAGGTTGTTGTTGTTCAATGTGGAGGTTGTTGTTGAATTTGTTGGTGTTTTTCAATGTCGAGGTTGTTGTTGAATTTGTTGGTGTTTTTCAATGTTGAATTTGTTGTTGAATTTGTTTGTTGTTTTTCAATGTTGAGGTTGTTGTTGTTTTTCAATGTTGAGGTTGTTGTTGAATTTGTTGGTGTTTTTCAATGTTGAGGTTGTTGTTGAATTTGTTGGCGTTTTTAAATGTTGAGGTTGTTGTTGAATTTGTTGGTGTTTTTCAATGTTGAGGTTGTTGTTGAATTTGTTTGTGTTTTTCAATGTCGAAGTTGTTGTTGAATTTGTTGGTGTTTTTCAATGTTGAGGTTGTTGTTGAATTTGTTGGTGTTTTTTATGTTGAGGTAGTTTTTTTTTTCAATGTTCAGGTTGTTGTTGAATTTGTTGTTGTTTTTCAATGTTGAGGTTGTTGTTGTTTTTCAATTTTGAGGTTGTTTTGGAATTTGTTGGTGTTTTTAAATGTTGATGTTGTTGTTGAATTTGTTGGTGTTTTTCAATGTTGAGGTTGTTGTTGTTTTTCAATGTTGAGGTTATGTTGAATTTGTTGGTGTTTTTCAATGTTGAGGTTGTTGTTGTTTTTCAATGTTGAGGTTGTTGTTGAATTTGTTGGTGTTTTTCAATGTTGAGGTTGTTGTTGCTTTCAATGTTGAGGTTGTTGTTGAATTTGTTGGTGTTTTTCAATGTTGAGGTTTTTGTTGAATTTGTTGGTGTTTTTAAATGTTGAGGTTGTTGTTGAATATATTGGTGTTTTTCAATGTTGAGGTTGTTGTTTTTCAATGCTGAGGTTGTTGTTGAATTTGTTGGTGTTTTTCAATATTCAGGTTGTTCTTGTTTTTCAATGCTGAGGTTGTTGTTGAATTTGTTGGTGTTTATCAATATTCAGGTTGTTCTTGTTTTTCAATGTTGAGGTTGTTGTTGAATTTGTTCGTGTTTTTCAATGCTGAGGTTGTGGTTGAATTTGTTGGTGTTTTTCAATATTCAGGTTGTTGTTGTTTTACAATGTTGAGGTTGTTGTTGAATTTGTTGGTGCTTTTCAATTTCGAGGTTGTTGTTGAATTTGTTGGTGTTTTTCAATGTTGAGGTTGTTGTTATTTTTCAATGTTGAGGTTGTTGTTGAATTTGTTGGTGTTTTTCAATGCTGAAGTTGTTGTTGAATTTGTTGGTGTTTTTCAATGTTGAGGTTGTTGTTGAATTTGTTGGTGTTTTTAAATGTTGAGGTTGTTGTTGAATTTGTTGGTGTTTTTCAATGTTGAGGTTGTTGTTGAATTTGTTGGTGTTTTTCAATGTTGAAGTTGTTGTTGAATTTGTTGATGCTTTTCAATGTTGAGGTTGTTGTTGTTTTTCAATGTTGAGGTTGTTGTTGAATTTGTTGGTGTTTTTCAATGTTGAGGTTGTTGTTGTTTTTCAATGTTGAGGTTGTTGTTGTTTTTCAATGTTGAGGTTGTTGTTGAATTTGTTGGTGTTTTTCAATGTTGAGGTTATTGTTGAATTTGTTGGTGTTTTTCAATGTTGAGGTTGTTGTTGTTTTTCAATGTTGAGGTTGTTGTTGAATTTTTTGGTGTTTTTCAATGTTGAGGTTGTTGTAGTTTTTCAATGTTGAGGATGTTGTTGAATTTGTTGTCGTTTTTCAATGTCGAGGTTGATGTTGAATTTGTTCGTGTTTATCAATGTTGAAGTTTTAGTTGAATTTGTTGTTGTTTTTCAATGTTGAGGTTGTTGTTGAATTTGTTGGTGTTTTTCAATGTTGAGGTTGTTGTTGAATTTGTTGTTGTTTTTCAATGTTGAGGTTGTTGTTGTTTTTCAATGTTGAGGTTGTTGTTGAACTTGTTGGTGTTTTTCAATGTTGAGGTTGTTGTAGTTTTTCAATGTTGAGGTTGTTGTTGAATTTGTTGTTGTTTTTCAATGTCGAGGTTGTGGTTGAATTTGTTGGTGTTTTTCAATGTTGAAGTTGTTGTTGAATTTGTTGCTGTTTTTCAATGTTGAGGTTGTTGTTGAATTTGTTGGTGTTTTTAAATGTTGAGGTTGTTGTTCAATTTGTTGGTGTTTTTCAATGTTGAGGTTGTTGTTGTTTTTCAATGTTGAGGTTGCGGTTGAATTTGTTGGTGTTTTTCAATGTTGCGGTTGTTGTTGTTTTTCAATGTTGAGGTTGTTGTAGTTTTTCAATGTTGAGGTTGTTGTTGAATTTGTTGGTGTTTTTCAATGTCGAGGTTGTGGTTGAATTTGTTGGTGTTTTTCAATGTTGAAGTTGTTGTTGAATTTGTTGCTGTTTTTCAATGTTGAGGTTGTTGTTGAATTTGTTGGTGTTTTTAAATGTTGAGGTTGTTGTTCAATTTGTTGGTGTTTTTCAATGTTGAGGTTGTTGTTGTTTTTCAATGTTGAGGTTGTTGTTGAATTTGTTGGTGTTTTTCTTTGTTGAGGTTGTTGTTGTCGTTCAATGTGGAGGTTCTTGTTGAATTTGTTGGTGTTTTTCAATGTCGAGGTTGTTGTTGAATTTGTTGGTCTTTTTCAATGTTGAATTTCTTGTTGAATTAGTTGGTGTTTTTCAATGTTGAGGTTGTTGTTGTTTTTCAATGTTGAGGTTGTTGTTGAATTTTTTGGTGTTTTTCAATGTTGAGGTTGTTGTTGAATTTGTTGGCGTTTTTCAATGTTGAGGTTGTTGTTGAATTTGTTGGTGTTTTTCAATGTTGAGGTTGTAGTTGAATTTGTTGGTGTTTTTCAATGTTGAGGTTGTTGTTGTTTTTCAATGTTCAGGTTGTTGTTGAATTTGTTAGTGTTTTTCAATGTCGAGGTTGTTGTTGAAATTGTTGGTGTTTTTCAATGTTGAGGTTGTTGTTGTTTTTCAATGTTGAGGTTGTTGTTCAATTTGTTGGTGTTTTTCAATGTTGAGGTTGTTGTTGTTTTTCAATGTTGAGGTTGTTGTTGTTTTTCAATGTTGAGGTTGTTGTTGAATTTGTTCGTGTTTTTCAATGTTGAGGTTGTTGTTGTTCAATGTGGAGGTTGTTGTTGAATTTGTTGGTGTTTTTCAATGTCGAGGTTGTTGTTGAATTTGTTGGTGTTTTTCAATGTTGAATTTGTTGTTGAATTTGTTTGTTGTTTTTCAATGTTGAGGTTGTTGTTGTTTTTCAATGTTGAGGTTGTTGTTGAATTTGTTGGTGTTTTTCAATGTTGAGGTTGTTGTTGAATTTGTTGGCGTTTTTAAATGTTGAGGTTGTTGTTGAATTTGTTGGTGTTTTTCAATGTTGAGGTTGTTGTTGAATTTGTTTGTGTTTTTCAATGTCGAAGTTGTTGTTGAATTTGTTGGTGTTTTTCAATGTTGAGGTTGTTGTTGAATTTGTTGGTGTTTTTTATGTTGAGGTAGTTTTTTTTTTCAATGTTCAGGTTGTTGTTGAATTTGTTGTTGTTTTTCAATGTTGAGGTTGTTGTTGTTTTTCAATTTTGAGGTTGTTTTGGAATTTGTTGGTGTTTTTAAATGTTGATGTTGTTGTTGAATTTGTTGGTGTTTTTCAATGTTGAGGTTGTTGTTGTTTTTCAATGTTGAGGTTATGTTGAATTTGTTGGTGTTTTTCAATGTTGAGGTTGTTGTTGTTTTTCAATGTTGAGGTTGTTGTTGAATTTGTTGGTGTTTTTCAATGTTGAGGTTGTTGTTGCTTTCAATGTTGAGGTTGTTGTTGAATTTGTTGGTGTTTTTCAATGTTGAGGTTTTTGTTGAATTTGTTGGTGTTTTTAAATGTTGAGGTTGTTGTTGAATATATTGGTGTTTTTCAATGTTGAGGTTGTTGTTTTTCAATGCTGAGGTTGTTGTTGAATTTGTTGGTGTTTTTCAATATTCAGGTTGTTCTTGTTTTTCAATGCTGAGGTTGTTGTTGAATTTGTTGGTGTTTATCAATATTCAGGTTGTTCTTGTTTTTCAATGTTGAGGTTGTTGTTGAATTTGTTCGTGTTTTTCAATGCTGAGGTTGTGGTTGAATTTGTTGGTGTTTTTCAATATTCAGGTTGTTGTTGTTTTACAATGTTGAGGTTGTTGTTGAATTTGTTGGTGCTTTTCAATTTCGAGGTTGTTGTTGAATTTGTTGGTGTTTTTCAATGTTGAGGTTGTTGTTATTTTTCAATGTTGAGGTTGTTGTTGAATTTGTTGGTGTTTTTCAATGCTGAAGTTGTTGTTGAATTTGTTGGTGTTTTTCAATGTTGAGGTTGTTGTTGAATTTGTTGGTGTTTTTAAATGTTGAGGTTGTTGTTGAATTTGTTGGTGTTTTTCAATGTTGAGGTTGTTGTTGAATTTGTTGGTGTTTTTCAATGTTGAAGTTGTTGTTGAATTTGTTGATGCTTTTCAATGTTGAGGTTGTTGTTGTTTTTCAATGTTGAGGTTGTTGTTGAATTTGTTGGTGTTTTTCAATGTTGAGGTTGTTGTTGTTTTTCAATGTTGAGGTTGTTGTTGTTTTTCAATGTTGAGGTTGTTGTTGAATTTGTTGGTGTTTTTCAATGTTGAGGTTATTGTTGAATTTGTTGGTGTTTTTCAATGTTGAGGTTGTTGTTGTTTTTCAATGTTGAGGTTGTTGTTGAATTTTTTGGTGTTTTTCAATGTTGAGGTTGTTGTAGTTTTTCAATGTTGAGGATGTTGTTGAATTTGTTGTCGTTTTTCAATGTCGAGGTTGATGTTGAATTTGTTCGTGTTTATCAATGTTGAAGTTTTAGTTGAATTTGTTGTTGTTTTTCAATGTTGAGGTTGTTGTTGAATTTGTTGGTGTTTTTCAATGTTGAGGTTGTTGTTGAATTTGTTGTTGTTTTTCAATGTTGAGGTTGTTGTTGTTTTTCAATGTTGAGGTTGTTGTTGAACTTGTTGGTGTTTTTCAATGTTGAGGTTGTTGTAGTTTTTCAATGTTGAGGTTGTTGTTGAATTTGTTGTTGTTTTTCAATGTCGAGGTTGTGGTTGAATTTGTTGGTGTTTTTCAATGTTGAAGTTGTTGTTGAATTTGTTGCTGTTTTTCAATGTTGAGGTTGTTGTTGAATTTGTTGGTGTTTTTAAATGTTGAGGTTGTTGTTCAATTTGTTGGTGTTTTTCAATGTTGAGGTTGTTGTTGTTTTTCAATGTTGAGGTTGCGGTTGAATTTGTTGGTGTTTTTCTTTGTTGAGGTTGTTGTTGTCGTTCAATGTGGAGGTTCTTGTTGAATTTGTTGGTGTTTTTCAATGTCGAGGTTGTTGTTGAATTTGTTGGTCTTTTTCAATGTTGAATTTCTTGTTGAATTAGTTGGTGTTTTTCAATGTTGAGGTTGTTGTTGTTTTTCAATGTTGAGGTTGTTGTTGAATTTGTTGGTGTTTTTCAATGTTGAGGTTGTTGTTGAATTTGTTGGCGTTTTTCAATGTTGAGGTTGTTGTTGAATTTGTTGGTGTTTTTCAATGTTGAGGTTGTAGTTGAATTTGTTGGTGTTTTTCAATGTTGAGGTTGTTGTTGTTTTTCAATGTTCAGGTTGTTGTTGAATTTGTTAGTGTTTTTCAATGTCGAGGTTGTTGTTGAAATTGTTGGTGTTTTTAAATGTTGAGGTTGTTGTTGTTTTTCAATGTTGAGGTTGTTGTTCAATTTGTTGGTGTTTTTCAATGTTGAGGTTGTTGTTGTTTTTCAATGTTGAGGTTGTTGTTGTTTTTCAATGTTGAGGTTGTTGTTGAATTTGTTCGTGTTTTTCAATGTTGAGGTTGTTGTTGTTCAATGTGGAGGTTGTTGTTGAATTTGTTGGTGTTTTTCAATGTCGAGGTTGTTGTTGAATTTGTTGGTGTTTTTCAATGTTGAATTTGTTGTTGAATTTGTTTGTTGTTTTTCAATGTTGAGGTTGTTGTTGTTTTTCAATGTTGAGGTTGTTGTTTAATTTGTTGGTGTTTTTCAATGTTGAGGTTGTTGTTGAATTTGTTGGCGTTTTTAAATGTTGAGGTTGTTGTTGAATTTGTTGGTGTTTTTCAATGTTGAGGTTGTTGTTGAATTTGTTTGTGTTTTTCAATGTCGAAGTTGTTGTTGAATTTGTTGGTGTTTTTCAATGTTGAGGTTGTTGTTGAATTTGTTGGTGTTTTTTATGTTGAGGTAGTTTTTTTTTTCAATGTTCAGGTTGTTGTTGAATTTGTTGTTGTTTTTCAATGTTGAGGTTGTTGTTGTTTTTCAATTTTGAGGTTGTTTTTGAATTTGTTGGTGTTTTTAAATGTTGATGTTGTTGTTGAATTTGTTGGTGTTTTTCAATGTTGAGGTTGTTGTTGTTTTTCAATGTTGAGGTTATGTTGAATTTGTTGGTGTTTTTCAATGTTGAGGTTGTTGTTGTTTTTCAATGTTGAGGTTGTTGTTGAATTTGTTGGTGTTTTTCAATGTTGAGGTTGTTGTTGCTTTCAATGTTGAGGTTGTTGTTGAATTTCTTGGTGTTTTTCAATGTTGAGGTTTTTGTTGAATTTGTTGGTGTTTTTAAATGTTGAGGTTGTTGTTGAATATATTGGTGTTTTTCAATGTTGAGGTTGTTGTTTTTCAATGCTGAGGTTGTTGTTGAATTTGTTGGTGTTTTTCAATATTCAGGTTGTTCTTGTTTTTCAATGCTGAGGTTGTTGTTGAATTTGTTGGTGTTTTTCAATATTCAGGTTGTTCTTGTTTTTCAATGTTGAGGTTGTTGTTGAATTTGTTCGTGTTTTTCAATGTTGAGGTTGTTGTTGAATTTGTTGGTGTTTTTCAATGTTGAAGTTGTTGTTGAATTTGTTGATGTTTTTCAATGTTGAGGTTGTTGTTGTTTTTCAATGTTGAGGTTGTTGTTGAATTTGTTGGTGTTTTTCAATGTTGAGGTTGTTGTTGTTTTTCAATGTTGAGGTTGTTGTTGTTTTTCAATGTTGAGGTTGTTGTTGAATTTGTTGGTGTTTTTCAATGTTGAGGTTATTGTTGAATTTGTTGGTGTTTTTCAATGTTGAGGTTGTTGTTGTTTTTCAATGTTGAGGTTGTTGTTGAATTTTTTGGTGCTTTTCAATGTTGAGGTTGTTGTAGTTTTTCAATGTTGAGGATGTTGTTGAATTTGTTGTCGTTTTTCAATGTCGAGGTTGATGTTGAATTTGTTCGTGTTTATCAATGTTGAAGTTTTAGTTGAATTTGTTGTTGTTTTTCAATGTTGAGGTTGTTGTTGTTTTTCAATTTTGAGGTTGTTTTTGAATTTGTTGGTGTTTTTAAATGTTGATGTTGTTGTTGAATTTGTTGCTGTTTTTCAATGTTGAGGTTGTTGTTGTTTTTCAATGTTGAGGTTGTTCTTGAATTTGTTGGTGTTTTTCAATGTTGAGGTTGTTGTTGTTTTTCAATGTTGAGGTTGTTGTTGAATTTGTTGGTGTTTTTCAATGTTGAGGTTGTTGTTGTTTTTCAATGTTGAGGTTGTTGTTGAATTTGTTGGTGTTTTTCAATGTTGAGGTTGTTGTTGAATTTGTTGGTGTTTTTAAATGTTGAGGTTGTTGTTGAATATATTGGTGTTTTTCAATGTTGAGGTTGTTGTTGTTTTTCAATGCTGAGTTTGTTGTTGAATTTGTTGGTGTTTTTCAATATTCAGGTTGTTGTTGTTTTACAATATTGAGGTTGTTGTTGAATTTGTTGGTGTTTTTCAATTTCGAGGTTGTTGTTGAATTTGTTGGTGTTTTTCAATGTTGAGGTTGTTGTTATTTTTCAATGTTGAGGTTGTTGTTGAATTTGTTGGTGTTTTTCAATGCTGAAGTTGTTGTTGAATTTGTTGGTGTTTTTCAATGTTGAGGTTGTTGTTGAATTTGTTGGTGTTTTTCAATGTTGAAGTTGTTGTTGAATTTGTTGATGTTTTTCAATGTTGAGGTTGTTGTTGTTTTTCAATGTTGAGGTTGTTGTTGAATTTGTTGGTGTTTTTCAATGTTGAGGTTGTTGTTGTTTTTCAATGTTGAGGTTGTTGTTGTTTTTCAATGTTGAGGTTGTTGTTGAATTTGTTGGTGTTTTTCAATGTTGAGGTTATTGTTGAATTTGTTGGTGTTTTTCAATGTTGAGGTTGTTGTTGTTTTTCAATGTTGAGGTTGTTGTTGAATTTTTTGGTGTTTTTCAATGTTGAGGTTGTTGTAGTTTTTCAATGTTGAGGATGTTGTTGAATTTGTTGTCGTTTTTCAATGTCGAGGTTGATGTTCAAATTGTTCGTGTTTATCAATGTTGAAGTTTTAGTTGAATTTGTTGTTGTTTTTCAATTTTGAGGTTGTTGTTGAATTTGTGGTGTTTTTCAATGTTGAGGTTGTTGTTGAATTTGTTGTTGTTTTTCAATGTTGAGGTTGTTGTTGTTTTTCAATGTTGAGGTTGTTGTTGAACTTGTTGGTGTTTTTCAATGTTGAGGTTGTTGTAGTTTTTCAATGTTGAGGTTGTTGTTGAATTTGTTGGTGTTTTTCAATGTCGAGGTTGTGGTTGAATTTGTTGGTGTTTTTCAATGTTGAAGTTGTTGTTGAATTTGTTGCTGTTTTTCAATGTTGAGGTTGTTGTTGAATTTGTTGGTGTTTTTAAATGTTGAGGTTGTTGTTCAATTTGTTGGTGTTTTTCAATGTTGAGGTTGTTGTTGTTTTTCAATGTTGAGGTTGTTGTTGAATTTGTTGGTGTTTTTCTTTGTTGAGGTTGTTGTTGTCGTTCAATGTGGAGGTTCTTGTTGAATTTGTTGGTGTTTTTCAATGTCGAGGTTGTTGTTGAATTTGTTGGTCTTTTTCAATGTTGAATTTCTTGTTGAATTAGTTGGTGTTTTTCAATGTTGAGGTTGTTGTTGTTTTTCAATGTTGAGGTTGTTGTTGAATTTGTTGGTGTTTTTCAATGTTGAGGTTGTTGTTGAATTTGTTGGCGTTTTTCAATGTTGAGGTTGTTGTTGAATTTGTTGGTGTTTTTCAATGTTGAGGTTGTTGTTGAATTTGTTGGTGTTTTTCAATGTTGAGGTTGTTGTTGTTTTTCAATGTTCAGGTTGTTGTTGAATTTGTTAGTGTTTTTCAATGTCGAGGTTGTTGTTCAAATTGTTGGTGTTTTTCAATGTTGAGGTTGTTGTTGTTTTTCAATGTTGAGGTTGTTGTTCAATTTGTTGGTGTTTTTCAATGTTGAGGTTGTTGTTGTTTTTCAATGTTGAGGTTGTAGTTGTTTTTCAATGTTGAGGTTGTTGTTGAATTTGTTCGTGTTTTTCAATGTTGAGGTTGTTGTTGTTCAATGTTGAGGTTGTTGTTGAATTTGTTGGTGTTTTTCAATGTCGAGGTTGTTGTTGAATTTGTTGGTGTTTTTCAATGTTGAATTGGTTGTTGAATTTGTTTGTTGTTTTTCAATGTTGAGGTTGTTGTTGTTTTTCAATGTTGAGGTTGTTGTTGAATTTGTTGGTGTTTTTCAATGTTGAGGTTGTTGTTGAATTTGTTGGCGTTTTTAAATGTTGAGGTTGTTGTTGAATTTGTTGGTATTTTTCAATGTTGAGGTTGTTGTTGAATTTGTTCGTGCTTTTCAATGTCGAAGTTGTTGTTGAATTTGTTGGTGTTTTTTATGTTGAGGTTGTTTTTTTTCAATGTTCAGGTTGTTGTTGAATTTGTTGGTGTTTTTCAATGTTGAGGTTGTTGTTGTTTTTCAATTTTGAGGTTGTTTTTGAATTTGTTGGTGTTTTTAAATGTTGATGTTGTTGTTGAATTTGTTGGTGTTTTTCAATGTTGAGGTTGTTGTTGTTTTTCAATGTTGAGGTTGTTGTTGAATTTGTTGGTGTTTTTCAATGTTGAGGTTGTTGTTGTTTTTCAATGTTGAGGTTGTTGTTGAATTTGTTGGTGTTTTTCAATGTTGAGGTTGTTGTTGTTTTTCAATGTTGAGGTTGTTGTTGAATTTGTTGGTGTTTTTCAATGTTGAGGTTTTTGTTGAATTTGTTGGTGTTTTTAAATGTTGAGGTTGTTGTTGAATATATTGGTGTTTTTCAATGTTGAGGTTGTTGTTTTTCAATGCTGAGGTTGTTGTTGTTTTTCAATTTTGAGGTTGTTGTTGAATTTGTTCGTCTTTTTCAATGTTGAGGTTGTTGTTGAATTTGTTGGTGTTTTTCAATGTTGAAGTTGTTGTTGAATTTGTTGATGTTTTTCAATGTTGAGGTTGTTGTTGTTTTTCAATGTTGAGGTTGTTGTTGAATTTGTTGGTGTTTTTCAATGTTGAGGTTGTTGTTGTTTTTCAATGTTGAGGTTGTTGTTGTTTTTCAATGTTGAGGTTGTTGTTGAATTTGTTGGTGTTTTTCAATGTTGAGGTTATTGTTGAATTTGTTGGTGTTTTTCAATGTTGAGGTTGTTGTTGTTTTTCAATGTTGAGGTTGTTGTTGAACTTGTTGGTGTTTTTCAATGTTGAGGTTGTTGTAGTTTTTCAATGTTGAGGATGTTGTTGAATTTGTTGGTGTTTTTCAATGTCGAGGTTGTGGTTGAATTTGTTGGTGTTTTTCAATGTTGAAGTTGTTGTTGAATTTGTTGCTGTTTTTCAATGTTGAGGTTGTTGTTGAATTTGTTGGTGTTTTTAAATGTTGAGGTTGTTGTTCAATTTGTTGGTGTTTTTCAATGTTGAGGTTGTTGTTGTTTTTCAATGTTGAGGTTGTTGTTGAATTTGTTGGTGTTTTTCTTTGTTGAGGTTGTTGTTGTCGTTCAATGTGGAGGTTCTTGTTGAATTTGTTGGTGTTTTTCAATGTCGAGGTTGTTGTTGAATTTGTTGGTCTTTTTCAATGTTGAATTTCTTGTTGAATTAGTTGGTGTTTTTCAATGTTGAGGTTGTTGTTGTTTTTCAATGTTGAGGTTGTTGTTGAATTTGTTGGTGTTTTTCAATGTTGAGGTTGTTGTTGAATTTGTTGGCGTTTTTCAATGTTGAGGTTGTTGTTGAATTTGTTGGTGTTTTTCAATGTTGAGGTTGTTGTTGAATTTGTTGGTGTTTTTCAATGTTGAGGTTGTTGTTGTTTTTCAATGTTCAGGTTGTTGTTGAATTTGTTAGTGTTTTTCAATGTCGAGGTTGTTGTTGTTTTTCGATGTTGAGGTTGTTGTTGTTTTTCAATGTTGAGTTTGTTGTTGAATTTGTTCGTGTTTTTCAATGTTGAGGTTGTTGTTGTTCAATGTGGAGGTTGTTGTTGAATTTGTTGGTGTTTTTCAATGTCGAGGTTGTTGTTGAATTTGTTGGTGTTTTTCAATGTTGAATTGGTTGTTGAATTTGTTTGTTGTTTTTCAATGTTGAGGTTGTTGTTGTTTTTCAATGTTGAGGTTGTTGTTGAATTTGTTGGTGTTTTTCAATGTTGAGGTTGTTGTTGAATTTGTTGGCGTTTTTAAATGTTGAGGTTGTTGTTGAATTTGTTGGTGTTTTTCAATGTTGAGGTTGTTGTTGAATTTGTTCGTGTTTTTCAATGTCGAAGTTGTTGTTGAATTTGTTGGTGTTTTTCAATGTTGAAGTTGTTGTTGAATTTGTTGGTGTTTTTTATGTTGAGGTTGTTTTTTTTCAATGTTCAGGTTGTTGTTGAATTTGTTGGTGTTTTTCAATGTTGAGGTTGTTGTTGTTTTTCAATTTTGAGGTTGTTTTTGAATTTGTTGGTGTTTTTAAATGTTGATGTTGTTGTTGAATTTGTTGGTGTTTTTCAATGTTGAGGTTGTTGTTGTTTTTCAATGTTGAGTTTGTTGTTGAATTTGTTGGTGTTTTTCAATGTTGAGGTTGTTGTTGTTTTTCAATGTTGAGGTTGTTGTTGAATTTGTTGGTGTTTTTCAATGTTGAGGTTTTTGTTGAATTTGTTGGTGTTTTTAAATGTTGAGGTTGTTGTTGAATATATTGGTGTTTTTCAATGTTGAGGTTGTTGTTTTTCAATGCTGAGGTTGTTGTTGTTTTTCAATGTTGAGGTTGTTGTTGAATTTGTTCGTGTTTTTCAATGTTGAGGTTGTTGTTGAATTTGTTGGTGTTTTTCAATGTTGAAGTTGTTGTTGAATTTGTTGATGTTTTTCAATGTTGAGGTTGTTGTTGTTTTTCAATGTTGAGGTTGTTGTTGAATTTGTTGGTGTTTTTCAATGTTGAGGTTGTTGTTGTTTTTCAATGTTGAGGTTGTTGTTGTTTTTCAATGTTGAGGTTGTTGTTGAATTTGTTGGTGTTTTTCAATGTTGAGGTTATTGTTGAATTTGTTGGTGTTTTTCAATGTTGAGGTTGTTGTTGTTTTTCAATGTTGAGGTTGTTGTTGAATTTTTTGGTGTTTTTCAATGTTGAGGTTGTTGTAGTTTTTCAATGTTGAGGATGTTGTTGAATTTGTTGTCGTTTTTCAATGTCGAGGTTGATGTTGAATTTGTTCGTGTTTATCAATGTTGAAGTTTTAGTTGAATTTGTTGTTGTTTTTCAATGTTGAGGTTGTTGTTGAATTTGTTGGTGTTTTTCAATGTTGAGGTTGTTGTTGAATTTGTTGTTGTTTTTCAATGTTGAGGTTGTTGTTGTTTTTCAATGTTGAGGTTGTTGTTGAACTTGTTGGTGTTTTTCAATGTTGAGGTTGCTGTAGTTTTTCAATGTTGAGGTTGTTGTTGAATTTGTTGGTGTTTTTCAATGTCGAGGTTGTGGTTGAATTTGTTGGTGTTTTTCAATGTTGAAGTTGTTGTTGAATTTGTTGCTGTTTTTCAATGTTGAGGTTGTTGTTGAATTTGTTGGTGTTTTTAAATGTTGAGGTTGTTGTTCAATTTGTTGGTGTTTTTCAATGTTGAGGTTGTTGTTTTTCAATGCTGAGGTTGTTGTTGTTTTTCAATGTTGAGGTTGTTGTTGAATTTGTTCGTGTTTTTCAATGTTGAGGTTGTTGTTGAATTTGTTGGTGTTTTTCAATGTTGAAGTTGTTGTTGAATTTGTTGATGTTTTTCAATGTTGAGGTTGTTGTTGTTTTTCAATGTTGAGGTTGTTGTTGAATTTGTTGGTGTTTTTCAATGTTGAGGTTGTTGTTGTTTTTCAATGTTGAGGTTGTTGTTGTTTTTCAATGTTGAGGTTGTTGTTGAATTTGTTGGTGTTTTTCAATGTTGAGGTTATTGTTGAATTTGTTGGTGTTTTTCAATGTTGAGGTTGTTGTTGTTTTTCAATGTTGAGGTTGTTGTTGAATTTTTTGGTGTTTTTCAATGTTGAGGTTGTTGTAGTTTTTCAATGTTGAGGATGTTGTTGAATTTGTTGTCGTTTTTCAATGTCGAGGTTGATGTTGAATTTGTTCGTGTTTATCAATGTTGAAGTTTTAGTTGAATTTGTTGTTGTTTTTCAATGTTGAGGTTGTTGTTGAATTTGTTGGTGTTTTTCAATGTTGAGGTTGTTGTTGAATTTGTTGTTGTTTTTCAATTTTGAGGTTGTTGTTGTTTTTCAATGTTGAGGTTGCTGTTGAACTTGCTGGTGTTTTTCAATGTTGAGGTTGCTGTAGTTTTTCAATGTTGAGGTTGTTGTTGAATTTGTTGGTGTTTTTCAATGTCGAGGTTGTGGTTGAATTTGTTGGTGTTTTTCAATGTTGAAGTTGTTGTTGAATTTGTTGCTGTTTTTCAATGTTGAGGTTGTTGTTGAATTTGTTGGTGTTTTTAAATGTTGAGGTTGTTGTTCAATTTGTTGGTGTTTTTCAATGTTGAGGTTGTTGTTGTTTTTCAATGTTGATGTTGTTGTTGAATTTGTTGGTGTTTTTCTTTGTTGAGGTTGTTGTTGTCGTTCAATGTGGAGGTTCTTGTTGAATTTGTTGATGTTTTTCAATGTCGAGGTTGTTGTTGAATTTGTTGGTCTTTTTCAATGTTGAATTTCTTGTTGAATTAGTTGGTGTTTTTCAATGTTGAGGTTGTTGTTGTTTTTCAATGTTGAGGTTGTTGTTGAATTTGTTGGTGTTTTTCAATGTTGAGGTTGTTGTTGAATTTGTTGGCGTTTTTCAATGTTGAGGTTGTTGTTGAATTTGTTGGTGTTTTTCAATGTTGAGGTTGTTGTTGAATTTGTTGGTGTTTTTCAATGTTGAGGTTGTTGTTGTTTTTCAATGTTCAGGTTGTTGTTGAATTTGTTGGTGTTTTTCAATGTCGAGGTTGTTGTTGAAATTGTTGGTGTTTTTCAATGCTGAGGTTGTTGTTGTTTTTCAATGTTGAGGTTGTTGTTCAATTTGTTGGTGTTTTTCAATGTTGAGGTTGTTGTTGTTTTTCAATGTTGAGGTTGTTGTTGTTTTTCAATGTTGAGGTTGTTGTTGAATTTGTTCGTGTTTTTCAATGTTGAGGTTGTTGTTGTTCAATGTGGAGGTTGTTGTTGAATTTGTTGGTGTTTTTCAATGTCGAGGTTGTTGTTGAATTTGTTGGTGTTTTTCAATGTTGAATTTGTTGTAGAATTTGTTGGTGTTTTTCAATGTTGTGGTTGTTGTTGTTTTTCAATGTTGAGGTTGTTGTTCAAATTGTTGGTGTTTTTCAATGTTGAGGTTGTTGTTGTTTTTCAATGTTGAGGTTGTTGTTCAATTTGTTGGTGTTTTTCAATGTTGAGGTTGTTGTTGTTTTTCAATGTTGAGGTTGTTGTTGTTTTTCAATGTTGAGTTTGTTGTTGAATTTGTTCGTGTTTTTCAATGTTGAGGTTGTTGTTGTTCAATGTGGAGGTTGTTGTTGAATTTGTTGGTGTTTTTCAATGTCGAGGTTGTTGTTGAATTTGTTGGTGTTTTTCAATGTTGAATTGGTTGTTGAATTTGTTTGTTGTTTTTCAATGTTGAGGTTGTTGTTGTTTTTCAATGTTGAGGTTGTTGTTGAATTTGTTGGTGTTTTTCAATGTTGAGGTTGTTGTTGAATTTGTTGGCGTTTTTAAATGTTGAGGTTGTTGTTGAATTTGTTGGTGTTTTTCAATGTTGAGGTTGTTGTTGAATTTGTTCGTGTTTTTCAATGTCGAAGTTGTTGTTGAATTTGTTGGTGTTTTTCAATGTTGAAGTTGTTGTTGAATTTGTTGGTGTTTTTTATGTTGAGGTTGTTTTTTTTCAATGTTCAGGTTGTTGTTGAATTTGTTGGTGTTTTTCAATGTTGAGGTTGTTGTTGTTTTTCAATTTTGAGGTTGTTTTTGAATTTGTTGGTGTTTTTAAATGTTGATGTTGTTGTTGAATTTGTTGGTGTTTTTCAATGTTGAGGTTGTTGTTGTTTTTCAATGTTGAGGTTGTTGTTGAATTTGTTGGTGTTTTTCAATGTTGAGGTTGTTGCTGTTTTTCAATGTTGAGTTTGTTGTTGAATTTGTTGGTGTTTTTCAATGTTGAGGTTGTTGTTGTTTTTCAATGTTGAGGTTGTTGTTGAATTTGTTGGTGTTTTTCAATGTTGAGGTTTTTGTTGAATTTGTTGGTGTTTTTAAATGTTGAGGTTGTTGTTGAATATATTGGTGTTTTTCAATGTTGAGGTTGTTGTTTTTCAATGCTGAGGTTGTTGTTGTTTTTCAATGTTGAGGTTGTTGTTGAATTTGTTCGTGTTTTTCAATGTTGAGGTTGTTGTTGAATTTGTTGGTGTTTTTCAATGTTGAAGTTGTTGTTGAATTTGTTGATGTTTTTCAATGTTGAGGTTGTTGTTGTTTTTCAATGTTGAGGTTGTTGTTGAATTTGTTGGTGTTTTTCAATGTTGAGGTTGTTGTTGTTTTTCAATGTTGAGGTTGTTGTTGTTTTTCAATGTTGAGGTTGTTGTTGAATTTGTTGGTGTTTTTCACTGTTGAGGTTATTGTTGAATTTGTTGGTGTTTTTCAATGTTGAGGTTGTTGTTGTTTTTCAATGTTGAGGTTGTTGTTGAATTTTTTGGTGTTTTTCAATGTTGAGGTTGTTGTAGTTTTTCAATGTTGAGGATGTTGTTGAATTTGTTGTCGTTTTTCAATGTCGAGGTTGATGTTGAATTTGTTCGTGTTTATCAATGTTGAAGTTTTAGTTGAATTTGTTGTTGTTTTTCAATGTTGAGGTTGTTGTTGAATTTGTTGGTGTTTTTCAATGTTGAGGTTGTTGTTGAATTTGTTGTTGTTTTTCAATGTTGAGGTTGTTGTTGTTTTTCAATGTTGAGGTTGTTGTTGAACTTGTTGGTGTTTTTCAATGTTGAGGTTGCTGTAGTTTTTCAATGTTGAGGTTGTTGTTGAATTTGTTGGTGTTTTTCAATGTCGAGGTTGTGGTTGAATTTGTTGGTGTTTTTCAATGTTGAAGTTGTTGTTGAATTTGTTGCTGTTTTTCAATGTTGAGGTTGTTGTTGAATTTGTTGGTGTTTTTAAATGTTGAGGTTGTTGTTCAATTTGTTGGTGTTTTTCAATGTTGAGGTTGTTGTTGTTTTTCAATGTTGAGGTTGTTGTTGAATTTGTTGGTGTTTTTCTTTGTTGAGGTTGTTGTTGTCGTTCAATGTGGAGGTACTTGTTGAATTTGTTGGTGTTTTTCAATGTCGAGGTTGTTGTTGAATTTGTTGGTCTTTTTCAATGTTGAATTTCTTGTTGAATTAGTTGGTGTTTTTCAATGTTGAGGTTGTTGTTGTTTTTCAATGTTGAGGTTGTTGTTGAATTTGTTGGTGTTTTTCAATGTAGAGGTTGTTTTTGAATTTGTTGGCGTTTTTCAATGTTGAGGTTGTTGTTGAATTTGTTGGTGTTTTTCAATGTTGAGGTTGTTGTTGAATTTGTTGGTGTTTTTCAATGTTGAGGTTGTTGTTGTTTTTCAATGTTCAGGTTGTTGTTGAATTTGTTAGTGTTTTTCAATGTCGAGGTTGATGTTCAAATTGTTGGTGTTTTTCAATGTTGAGGTTGTTGTTGTTTTTCAATGTTGAGGTTGTTGTTCAATTTGTTGGTGTTTTTCAATGTTGAGGTTGTTGTTGTTTTTCAATGTTGAGGTTGTTGTTGTTTTTCAATGTTGAGTTTGTTGTTGAATTTGTTCGTGTTTTTCAATGTTGAGGTTGTTGTTGTTCAATGTGGAGGTTGTTGTTGAATTTGTTGGTGTTTTTCAATGTCGAGGTTGTTGTTGAATTTGTTGGTGTTTTTCAATGTTGAATTGGTTGTTGAATTTGTTTGTTGTTTTTCAATGTTGAGGTTGTTGTTGTTTTTCAATGTTGAGGTTGTTGTTGAATTTGTTGGTGTTTTTCAATGTTGAGGTTGTTGTTGAATTTGTTGGCGTTTTTAAATGTTGAGGTTGTTGTTGAATTTGTTGGTGTTTTTCAATGTTGAGGTTGTTGTTGAATTTGTTCGTGTTTTTCAATGTCGAAGTTGTTGTTGAATTTGTTGGTGTTTTTCAATGTTGAAGTTGTTGTTGAATTTGTTGGTGTTTTTTATGTTGAGGTTGTTTTTTTTCAATGTTCAGGTTGTTGTTGAATTTGTTGGTGTTTTTCAATGTTGAGGTTGTTGTTGTTTTTCAATTTTGAGGTTGTTTTTGAATTTGTTGGTGTTTTTAAATGTTGATGTTGTTGTTGAATTTGTTGGTGTTTTTCAATGTTGAGGTTGTTGTTGTTTTTCAGTGTTGAGGTTGTTGTTGAATTTGTTGGTGTTTTTCAATGTTGAGGTTGTTGCTGTTTTTCAATGTTGAGTTTGTTGTTGAATTTGTTGGTGTTTTTCAATGTTGAGGTTGTTGTTGTTTTTCAATGTTGAGGTTGTTGTTGAATTTGTTGGTGTTTTTCAATGTTGAGGTTTTTGTTGAATTTGTTGGTGTTTTTAAATGTTGAGGTTGTTGTTGAATATATTGGTGTTTTTCAATGTTGAGGTTGTTGTTTTTCAATGCTGAGGTTGTTGTTGTTTTTCAATGTTGAGGTTGTTGTTGAATTTGTTCGTGTTTTTCAATGTTGAGGTTGTTGTTGAATTTGTTGGTGTTTTTCAATGTTGAAGTTGTTGTTGAATTTGTTGATGTTTTTCAATGTTGAGGTTGTTGTTGTTTTTCAATGTTGAGGTTGTTGTTGAATTTGTTGGTGTTTTTCAATGTTGAGGTTGTTGTTGTTTTTCAATGTTGAGGTTGTTGTTGTTTTTCAATGTTGAGGTTGTTGTTGAATTTGTTGGTGTTTTTCAATGTTGAGGTTATTGTTGAATTTGTTGGTGTTTTTCAATGTTGAGGTTGTTGTTGTTTTTCAATGTTGAGGTTGTTGTTGAATTTTTTGGTGTTTTTCAATGTTGAGGTTGTTGTAGTTTTTCAATGTTGAGGATGTTGTTGAATTTGTTGTCGTTTTTCAATGTCGAGGTTGATGTTGAATTTGTTCGTGTTTATCAATGTTGAAGTTTTAGTTGAATTTGTTGTTGTTTTTCAATGTTGAGGTTGTTGTTGAATTTGTTGGTGTTTTTCAATGTTGAGGTTGTTGTTGAATTTGTTGTTGTTTTTCAATGTTGAGGTTGTTGTTGTTTTTCAATGTTGAGGTTGTTGTTGAACTTGTTGGTGTTTTTCAATGTTGAGGTTGCTGTAGTTTTTCAATGTTGAGGTTGTTGTTGAATTTGTTGGTGTTTTTCAATGTCGAGGTTGTGGTTGAATTTGTTGGTGTTTTTCAATGTTGAAGTTGTTGTTGAATTTGTTGCTGTTTTTCAATGTTGAGGTTGTTGTTGAATTTGTTGGTGTTTTTAAATGTTGAGGTTGTTGTTCAATTTGTTGGTGTTTTTCAATGTTGAGGTTGTTGTTGTTTTTCAATGTTGAGGTTGTTGTTGAATTTGTTGGTGTTTTTCTTTGTTGAGGTTGTTGTTGTCGTTCAATGTGGAGGTACTTGTTGAATTTGTTGGTGTTTTTCAATGTCGAGGTTGTTGTTGAATTTGTTGGTCTTTTTCAATGTTGAATTTCTTGTTGAATTAGTTGGTGTTTTTCAATGTTGAGGTTGTTGTTGTTTTTCAATGTTGAGGTTGTTGTTGAATTTGTTGGTGTTTTTCAATGTAGAGGTTGTTGTTGAATTTGTTGGCGTTTTTCAATGTTGAGGTTGTTGTTGAATTTGTTGGTGTTTTTCAATGTTGAGGTTGTTGTTGAATTTGTTGGTGTTTTTCAATGTTGAGGTTGTTGTTGTTTTTCAATGTTCAGGTTGTTGTTGAATTTGTTAGTGTTTTTCAATGTCGAGGTTGATGTTCAAATTGTTGGTGTTTTTCAATGCTGAGGTTGTTGTTGTTTTTCAATGTTGAGGTTGTTGTTCAATTTGTTGGTGTTTTTCAATGTTGAGGTTGTTGTTGTTTTTCAATGTTGAGGTTGTTGTTGTTTTTCAATGTTGAGGTTTTTGTTGAATTTCTTCGTGTTTTTCAATGTTGAGGTTGTTGTTGTTCAATGTGGAGGTTGTTGTTGAATTTGTTGGTGTTTTTCAATGTCGAGGTTGTTGTTGAATTTGTTGGTGTTTTTCAATGTTGAATTTGTTGTTGAATTTGTTTGTTGTTTTTCAATGTTGAGGTTGTTGTTGTTTTTCAATGTTGAGGTTGTTGTTGAATTTGTTGGTGTTTTTCAATGTTGAGGTTGTTGTTGAATTTGTTGGCGTTTTAAAATGTTGAGGTTGTTGTTGAATTTGTTGGTGTTTTTCAATGTTGAGGTTGTTGTTGAATTTGTTCGTGTTTTTCAATGTCGAAGTTGTTGTTGAATTTGTTGGTGTTTTTCAATGTTGAAGTTGTTGTTGAATCTGTTGGTGTTTTTTATGTTGAGGTTGTTTTTTTTCAATGTTCAGGTTGTTGTTGAATTTGTTGGTGTTTTTCAATGTTGAGGTTGTTGTTGTTTTTCAATTTTGAGGTTGTTTTTGAATTTGTTGGTGTTTTTAAATGTTGATGTTGTTGTTGAATTTGTTGGTGTTTTTCAATGTTGAGGTTGTTGTTGTTTTTCAATGTTGAGGTTGTTGTTGAATTTGTTGGTGTTTTTCAATGTTGAGGTTGTTGTTGTTTTTCAATGTTGAGGTTGTTGTTGAATTTGTTGGTGTTTTTCAATGTTGAGGTTGTTGTTGTTTTTCAATGTTGAGGTTGTTGTTGAATTTGTTGGTGTTTTTCAATGTTGAAGTTTTTGTTGAATTTGTTGGTGTTTTTAAATGTTGAGGTTGTTGTTGAATATATTGGTGTTTTTCAATGTTGAGGTTGTTGTTTTTCAATGCTGAGGTTGTTGTTGTTTTTCAATGTTGAGGTTGTTGTTGAATTTGTTCGTGTTTTTCAATGTTGAGGTTGTTGTTGAATTTGTTGGTGTTTTTCAATGTTGAAGTTGTTGTTGAATTTGTTGATGTTTTTCAATGTTGAGGTTGTTGTTGTTTTTCAATGTTGAGGTTGTTGTTGAATTTGTTGGTGTTTTTCAATGTTGAGGTTGTTGTTGTTTTTCAATGTTGAGGTTGTTGTTGTTTTTCAATGTTGAGGTTGTTGTTGAATTTGTTGGTGTTTTTCAATGTTGAGGTTATTGTTGAATTTGTTGGTGTTTTTCAATGTTGAGGTTGTTGTTGTTTTTCAATGTTGAGGTTGTTGTTGAATTTTTTGGTGTTTTTCAATGTTGAGGTTGTTGTAGTTTTTCAATGTTGAGGATGTTGTTGAATTTGTTGTCGTTTTTCAATGTCGAGGTTGATGTTGAATTTGTTCGTGTTTATCAATGTTGAAGTTTTAGTTGAATTTGTTGTTGTTTTTCAATGTTGAGGTTGTTGTTGAATTTGTTGGTGTTTTTCAATGTTGAGGTTGTTGTTGAATTTGTTGTTGTTTTTCAATGTTGAGGTTGTTGTTGTTTTTCAATGTTGAGGTTGCTGTTGAACTTGTTGGTGTTTTTCAATGTTGAGGTTGCTGTAGTTTTTCAATGTTGAGGTTGTTGTTGAATTTGTTGGTGTTTTTCAATGTCGAGGTTGTGGTTGAATTTGTTGGTGTTTTTCAATGTTGAAGTTGTTGTTGAATTTGTTGCTGTTTTTCAATGTTGAGGTTGTTGTTGAATTTGTTGGTGTTTTTAAATGTTGAGGTTGTTGTTCAATTTGTTGGTGTTTTTCAATGTTGAGGTTGTTGTTGTTTTTCAATGTTGATGTTGTTGTTGAATTTGTTGGTGTTTTTCTTTGTTGAGGTTATTGTTGTCGTTAAATGTGGAGGTTCTTGTTGAATTTGTTGATGTTTTTCAATGTCGAGGTTGTTGTTGAATTTGTTGGTCTTTTTCAATGTTGAATTTCTTGTTGAATTAGTTGGTGTTTTTCAATGTTGAGGTTGTTGTTGTTTTTCAATGTTGAGGTTGTTGTTGAATTTGTTGGTGTTTTTCAATGTTGAGGTTGTTGTTGAATTTGTTGGCGTTTTTCAATGTTGAGGTTGTTGTTGAATTTGTTGGTGTTTTTCAATGTTGAGGTTGTTGTTGAATTTGTTGGTGTTTTTCAATGTTGAGGTTGTTGTTGTTTTTCAATGTTCAGGTTGTTGTTGAATTTGTTGGTGGTTTTCAATGTCGAGGTTGTTGTTGAAATTGTTGGTGTTTTTCAATGCTGAGGTTGTTGTTGTTTTTCAATGTTGAGGTTGTTGTTCAATTTGTTGGTGTTTTTCAATGTTGAGGTTGTTGTTGTTTTTCAATGTTGAGGTTGTTGTTGTTTTTCAATGTTGAGGTTGTTGTTGAATTTGTTCGTGTTTTTCAATGTTGAGGTTGTTGTTGTTCAATGTGGAGGTTGTTGTTGAATTTGTTGTTGTTTTTCAATGTCGAGGTTGTTGTTGAATTTGTTGGTGTTTTTCAATGTTGAATTTGTTGTAGAATTTGTTGGTGTTTTTCAATGTTGTGGTTGTTGTTGTTTTTCAATGTTGAGGTTGTTGTTGAATTTGTTGGTGTTTTTCAATGTTGAGGTTGTTGTTGAATTTGTTGGCGTTTTTAAATGTTGAGGTTGTTGCTGAATTTGTTGGTGTTTTTCAATGTTGAGGTTGTTGTTGAATTTGTTCGTGTTTTTCAATGTTGAGGTTGTTGTTGTTTTTCAATGTTGAGGTTGTTGTTGAATTTGATGGTGTTTTTCAATGTCGAAGTTGTTGTTGAATTTGTTGGTGTTTTTCAATGTTGAAGTTGTTGTTGAATTTGTTGGTGTTTTTTATGTTGAGGTTGTTATTTTTTTTCAATGTTCAGGTTGTTGTTGAATTTGTTGGTGTTTTTCAATGTTGAGGTTGTTGTTGCTTTTCAATTTTGAGGTTGTTTTTGAATTTGTTGGTGTTTTTAAATGTTGATGTTGTTGTTGAATTTGTTGGTGTTTTTCAATGTTGAGGTTGTTGTTGTTTTTCAATGTTGAGGTTGTTGTTGAATTTGTTGGTGTTTTTCAATGTTGAGGTTGTTGTTGTTTTTCAATGTTGAGGTTGTTGTTGAATTTGTTGGTGTTTTTCAATGTTGAGGTTGTTGTTGTTTTTCAATGTTCAGGTTGTTGTTGAATTTGTTGGTGTTTTTCAATGTTGAGGTTTTTGTTGAATTTGTTGGTGTTTTTAAATGTTGAGGTTGTTGTTGAATATATTGGTGTTTTTCAATGTTGAGGTTGTTGTTTTTCAATGCTGAGGTTGTTGTTGAATTTGTTGGTGTTTTTCAATATTCAGGTTGTTCATGTTTTTCAATGTTGAGGTTGTTGTTGAATTTGTTGGTGTTTTTCAATTTCGTGGTTGTTGTTGAATTTGTTGGTGTTTTTCAATGTTGAGGTTGTTGTTATTTTTCAATGTTGAGGTTGTTGTTGAATTTGTTGGTATTTTTCAATGCTGAAGTTGTGGTTGAATTTGTTGGTGTTTTTCAATGTTGAGGTTGTTGTTGAATTTGTTGGTGTTTTTAAATGTTGAGGTTGGTTTTGAATTTGTTGGTCTTTTTCAATGTTGAGGTTGTTGTTGAATTTGTTGGTGTTTTTCAATGTTGAAGTTGTTGTTGAATTTGTTGATGTTTTTCAATGTTGAGGTTGTTGTTGTTTTTCAATGTTGAGGTTGTTGTTGAATTTGTTGGTGTTTTTCAATGTTGAGGTTGTTGTTGAATTTGTTGGTGTTTTTCAATGTTGAGGTTGTTGTTGTTTTTCAATGTTCAGGTTGTTGTTGAATTTGTTGGTGTTTTTCAATGTCGAGGTTGTTGTTGAAATTGTTGGTGTTTTTCAATGCTGAGGTTTTTGTTGTTTTTCAATGTTGAGGTTGTTGTTCAATTTGTTGGTGTTTTTCAATGTTGAGGTTGTTGTTGTTTTTCAATGTTGAGGTTGTTGTTGTTTTTCAATGTTGAGGTTGTTGTTGAATTTGTTCGTGTTTTTCAATGTTGAGGTTGTTGTTGTTCAATGTGGAGGTTGTTGTTGAATTTGTTGGTGTTTTTCAATGTCGAGGTTGTTGTTGAATTTGTTGGTGTTTTTCAATGTTGAATTTGTTGTAGAATTTGTTGGTGTTTTTCAATGTTGTGGTTGTTGTTGTTTTTCAATGTTGAGGTTGTTGTTGAATTTGTTGGTGTTTTTCAATGTTGAGGTTGTTGTTGAATTTGTTGGCGTTTTTAAATGTTGAGGTTGTTGCTGAATTTGTTGGTGTTTTTCAATGTTGAGGTTGTTGTTGAATTTGCTCGTGTTTTTCAATGTTGAGGTTGTTGTTGTTTTTCAATGTTGAGGTTGTTGTTGAATTTGATGGTGTTTTTCAATGTCGAAGTTGTTGTTGAATTTGTTGGTGTTTTTCAATGTTGAAGTTGTTGTTGAATTTGTTGGTGTTTTTTATGTTGAGGTTGTTGTTTTTTTTCAATGTTCAGGTTGTTGTTGAATTTGTTGGTGTTTTTCAATGTTGAGGTTGTTGTTGCTTTTCAATTTTGAGGTTGTTTTTGAATTTGTTGGTGTTTTTAAATGTTGATGTTGTTGTTGAATTTGTTGGTGTTTTTCAATGTTGAGGTTGTTGTTGTTTTTCAATGTTGAGGTTGTTGTTGAATTTGATGGTGTTTTTCAATGTTGAGGTTGTTGTTGTTTTTCAATGTTCAGGTTGTTGTTGAATTTGTTGGTGTTTTTCAATGTTGAGGTTTTTGTTGAATTTGTTGGTGTTTTTAAATGTTGAGGTTGTTGTTGAATATATTGGTGTTTTTCAATGTTGAGGTTGTTGTTTTTCAATGCTGAGGTTGTTGTTGAATTTGTTGGTGTTTTTCAATATTCAGGTTGTTCTTGTTTTTCAATGTTGAGGTTGTTGTTGAATTTGTTGGTGTTTTTCAATTTCGTGGTTGTTGTTGAATTTGTTGGTGTTTTTCAATGTTGAGGTTGTTGTTATTTTTCAATGTTGAGGTTGTTGTTGAATTTGTTGGTATTTTTCAATGCTGAAGTTGTGGTTGAATTTGTTGGTGTTTTTCAATGTTGAGGTTGTTGTTGAATTTGTTGGTGTTTTTAAATGTTGAGGTTGGTTTTGAATTTGTTGGTCTTTTTCAATGTTGAGGTTGTTGTTGAATTTGTTGGTGTTTTTCAATGTTGAAGTTGTTGTTGAATTTGTTGATGTTTTTCAATGTTGAGGTTGTTGTTGTTTTTCAATGTTGAGGTTGTTGTTGAATTTGTTGGTGTTTTTCAATGTTGAGGTTGTTGTTGAATTTGTTGGTGTTTTTAAATGTTGAGGTTGTTGTTGAATATATTGGTGTTTTTCAATGTTGAGGTTGTTGTTGTTTTTCAATGCTGAGGTTGTTGTTGAATTTGTTGGTGTTTTTCAATGTTGAGGTTGTTGTTGTTTTTCAATGTTGAGGTTGTTGTTGAATTTGTTGGTGTTTTTCAATTTCGAGGTTGTTGTTGAATTTGTTGGTGTTTTTCAATGTTGAGGTTGTTGTTATTTTTCAATGTTGAGGTTGTTGTTGAATTTGTTGGTGTTTTTCAATGCTGAAGTTGTTGTTGAATTTGTTGGTGTTTTTCAATGTTGAGGTTGTTGTTGAATTTGTTGGTGTTTTTAAATGTTGAGGTTGTTGTTGAATTTGTTGGAGTTTTTCAATGTTGAGGTTGTTGTTGAATTTGTTGGTGTTTTTCAATGTTGAGGTTGTTGTTGAATTTGTTGGTGTTTTTAAATGTTGAGGTTGTTGTTGAATGTATTGGTGCTTTTCAATGTTGAGGTTGTTGCTGTTTTTCAATGCTGAGGTTGTTGTTGAATTTGTTGGTGTTTTTCAATATTCAGGTTGTTGTTGTTTTACAATGTTGAGGTTGTTGTTGAATTTGTTGGTGTTTTTCAATTTCGAGGTTGTTGTTGAATTTGTTGGTGTTTTTCAATGTTGAGGTTGTTGTTATTTTTCAATGTTGAGGTTGTTGTTGAATTTGTTGGTGTTTTTCAATGCTGAAGTTGTTGTTGAATTTGTTGGTGTTTTTCAATGTTGAGGTTGTTGTTGAATTTGTTGGTGTTTTTAAATGTTGAGGTTGTTGTTGAATTTGCTGGTGTTTTTCAATGTTGAGGTTGTTGTTGAATTTGTTGGTGTTTTTCAATGTTGAAGTTGTTGTTGAATTTGTTGATGTTTTTCAATGTTGAGGTTGTTGTTGTTTTTCAATGTTGAGGTTGTTGTTGAATTTGTTGCTGTTTTTCAATGTTGAGGTTGTTGTTGTTTTTCAATGTTGAGTTTGTTGTTGTTTTTCAATGTTGAGGTTGTTGTTGAATTTGTTGGTGTTTTTCAATGTTGAGGTTATTGTTGAATTTGTTGGTGTTTTTCAATGTTGAGGTTGTTGTTGTTTTTCAATGTTGAGGTTGTTGTTGAATTTTTTGGTGTTTTTCAATGTTGAGGTTGTTGTAGTTTTTCAATGTTGAGGATGTTGTTGAATTTGTTGTCGTTTTTCAATGTCGAGGTTGATGTTGAATTTGTTCGTGTTTATCAATGTTGAAGTTTTAGTTGAATTTGTTGTTGTTTTTCAATGTTGAGGTTGTTGTTGAATTTGTTGGTGTTTTTCAATGTTGAGGTTGTTGTTGAATTTGTTGTTGTTTTTCAATGTTGAGGTTGTTGTTGTTTTTCAATGTTGAGGTTGTTGTTGAATTTGTTGGTGTCTTTCTTTGTTGAGGTTGTTGTTGTCGTTCAATGTGGAGGTTCTTGTTGAATTTGTTCGTGTTTTTCAATGTCGAGGTTGTTGTTGAATTTGTTGGTCTTTTTCAATGTTGAATTTCTTGTTGAATTAGTTGGTGTTTTTCAATGTTGAGGTTGTTGTTGTTTTTCAATGTTGAGGTTGTTGTTGAATTTGTTGGTGTTTTTCAATGTTGAGGTTGTTGTTGAATTTGTTGGCGTTTTTCAATGTTGAGGTTGTTGTTGAATTTGTTGGTGTTTTTCAATGTTGAGGTTGTTGTTGAATTTGTTGGTATTTTTCAATGTTGAGGTTGTTGTTGTTTTTCAATGTTCAGGTTGTTGTTGAATTTGTTGGTGTTTTTCAATTTCGAGGTTGTTGTTGAAATTGTTGGTGTTTTTCAATGTTGAGGTTATTGTTGTTTTTCAATGTTGAGGTTGTTGTTCAATTTGTTGGTGTTTTTCAATGTTGAGGTTGTTGTTGTTTTTCAATGTTGAGGTTGTTGTTGTTTTTCAATGTTGAGGTTGTTGTTGAATTTGTTCGTGTTTTTCAATGTTGAGGTTGTTGTTGTTCAATGTGGAGGTTGTTGTTGAATTTGTTGGTGTTTTTCAATGTCGAGGTTGTTGTTGAATTTGTTGGTGTTTTTCAATGTTGAATTTGTTGTTGAATTTGTTGGTGTTTTTCAATGTTGAGGTTGTTGTTGTTTTTCAATGTTGAGGTTGTTGTTGAATTTGTTGGTGTTTTTCAATGTTGAGGTTGTTGTTGAATTTGTTGGCGTTTTTAAATGTTGAGGTTGTTGTTGAATTTGTTGGTGTTTTTCAATGTTGAGGTTGTTGTTGAATTTGTTCGTGTTTTTCAATGTTGAGGTTGTTGTTGTTTTTCAATGTTGAGGTTGTTGTTGAATTTGATGGTGTTTTTCAATGTCGAAGTTGTTGTTGAATTTGTTGGTGTTTTTCAATGTTGAAGTTGTTGTTGAATTTGTTGGTGTTTTTTATGTTGAGGTTGTTGTTTTTTTTCAATGTTCAGGTTGTTGTTGAATTTGTTGGTGTTTTTCAATGTTGAGGTTGTTGTTGTTTTTCAATTTTGAGGTTGTTTTTGAATTTGTTGGTGTTTTTAAATGTTGATGTTGTTGTTGAATTTGTTGGTGTTTTTCAATGTTGAGGTTGTTGTTGTTTTTCAATGTTGAGGTTGTTGTTGAATTTGTTGGTGTTTTTCAATGTTGAGGTTATTGTTGTTTTTCAATGTTGAGGTTGTTGTTGAATTTGTTGGTGTTTTTCAATGCTGAAGTTGTTGTTGAATTTGTTGGTGTTTTTCAATGTTGAGGTTTTTGTTGAATTTGTTGGTGTTTTTAAATGTTGAGGTTGTTGTTGAATATATTGGTGTTTTTCAATGTTGAGGTTGTTGTTTTTCAATGCTGAGGTTGTTGTTGAATTTGTTGGTGTTTTTCAATATTCAGGTTGTTCTTGTTTTTCAATGTTGAGGTTGTTGTTGAATTTGTTGGTGTTTTTCAATTTCGAGGTTGTTGTTGAATTTGTTGGTGTTTTTCAATGTTGAGGTTGTTGTTATTTTTCAATGTTGAGGTTGTTGTTGAATTTGTTGGTGTTTTTCAATGCTGAAGTTGTTGTTGAATTTGTTGGTGTTTTTCAATGTTGAGGTTGTTGTTGAATTTGTTGGTCTTTTTAAATGTTGAGGTTGTTGTTGAATTTGTTGGAGTTTTTCAATGTTGAGGTTGTTGTTGAATTTGTTGGTGTTTTTAAATGTTGAGGTTGTTGTTGAATGTATTGGTGCTTTTCAATGTTGAGGTTGTTGCTGTTTTTCAATGCTGAGGTTGTTGTTGAATTTGTTGGTGTTTTTCAATATTCAGGTTGTTGTTGTTTTACAATGTTGAGGTTGTTGTTGAATTTGTTGGTGTTTTTCAATTTCGAGGTTGTTGTTGAATTTGTTGGTGTTTTTCAATGTTGAGGTTGTTGTTATTTTTCAATGTTGAGGTTGTTGTTGAATTTGTTGGTGTTTTTCAATGCTGAAGTTGTTGTTGAATTTGTTGGTGTTTTTCAATGTTGAGGTTGTTGTTGAATTTGTTGGTGTTTTTAAATGTTGAGGTTGTTGTTGAATTTGCTGGTGTTTTTCAATGTTGAGGTTGTTGTTGAATTTGTTGGTGTTTTTCAATGCTGAAGTTGTTGTTGAATTTGTTGGTGTTTTTCAATGTTGAGGTTGTTGTTGAATTTGTTGGTGTTTTTAAATGTTGAGGTTGTTGTTGAATTTGCTGGTGTTTTTCAATGTTGAGGTTGTTGTTGAATTTGTTGGTGTTTTTCAATGTTGAAGTTGTTGTTGAATTTGTTGATGTTTTTCAATGTTGAGGTTGTTGTTGTTTTTCAATGTTGAGGTTGTTGTTGAATTTGTTGCTGTTTTTCAATGTTGAGGTTGTTGTTGTTTTTCAATGTTGAGTTTGTTGTTGTTTTTCAATGTTGAGGTTGTTGTTGAATTTGTTGGTGTTTTTCAATGTTGAGGTTATTGTTGAATTTGTTGGTGTTTTTCAATGTTGAGGTTGTTGTTGTTTTTCAATGTTGAGGTTGTTGTTGAATTTTTTGGTGTTTTTCAATGTTGAGGTTGTTGTAGTTTTTCAATGTTGAGGATGTTGTTGAATTTGTTGTCGTTTTTCAATGTCGAGGTTGATGTTGAATTTGTTCGTGTTTATCAATGTTGAAGTTTTAGTTGAATTTGTTGTTGTTTTTCAATGTTGAGGTTGTTGTTGAATTTGTTGGTGTTTTTCAATGTTGAGGTTGTTGTTGAATTTGTTGTTGTTTTTCAATGTTGAGGTTGTTGTTGTTTTTCAATGTTGAGGTTGTTGTTGAATTTGTTGGTGTCTTTCTTTGTTGAGGTTGTTGTTGTCGTTCAATGTGGAGGTTCTTGTTGAATTTGTTCGTGTTTTTCAATGTCGAGGTTGTTGTTGAATTTGTTGGTCTTTTTCAATGTTGAATTTCTTGTTGAATTAGTTGGTGTTTTTTATGTTGAGGTTGTTGTTTTTTTTCAATGTTCAGGTTGTTGTTGAATTTGTTGGTGTTTTTCAATGTTGAGGTTGTTGTTGTTTTTCAATTTTGAGGTTGTTTTTGAATTTGTTGGTGTTTTTAAATGTTGATGTTGTTGTTGAATTTGTTGGTGTTTTTCAATGTTGAGGTTGTTGTTGTTTTTCAATGTTGAGGTTGTTGTTGAATTTGTTGGTGTTTTTCAATGTTGAGGTTATTGTTGTTTTTCAATGTTGAGGTTGTTGTTGAATTTGTTGGTGTTTTTCAATGCTGAAGTTGTTGTTGAATTTGTTGGTGTTTTTCAATGTTGAGGTTTTTGTTGAATTTGTTGGTGTTTTTAAATGTTGAGGTTGTTGTTGAATATATTGGTGTTTTTCAATGTTGAGGTTGTTGTTTTTCAATGCTGAGGTTGTTGTTGAATTTGTTGGTGTTTTTCAATATTCAGGTTGTTCTTGTTTTTCAATGTTGAGGTTGTTGTTGAATTTGTTGGTGTTTTTCAATTTCGAGGTTGTTGTTGAATTTGTTGGTGTTTTTCAATGTTGAGGTTGTTGTTATTTTTCAATGTTGAGGTTGTTGTTGAATTTGTTGGTGTTTTTCAATGCTGAAGTTGTTGTTGAATTTGTTGGTGTTTTTCAATGTTGAGGTTGTTGTTGAATTTGTTGGTCTTTTTAAATGTTGAGGTTGTTGTTGAATTTGTTGGAGTTTTTCAATGTTGAGGTTGTTGTTGAATTTGTTGGTGTTTTTAAATGTTGAGGTTGTTGTTGAATGTATTGGTGCTTTTCAATGTTGAGGTTGTTGCTGTTTTTCAATGCTGAGGTTGTTGTTGAATTTGTTGGTGTTTTTCAATATTCAGGTTGTTGTTGTTTTACAATGTTGAGGTTGTTGTTGAATTTGTTGGTGTTTTTCAATTTCGAGGTTGTTGTTGAATTTGTTGGTGTTTTTCAATGTTGAGGTTGTTGTTATTTTTCAATGTTGAGGTTGTTGTTGAATTTGTTGGTGTTTTTCAATGCTGAAGTTGTTGTTGAATTTGTTGGTGTTTTTCAATGTTGAGGTTGTTGTTGAATTTGTTGGTGTTTTTAAATGTTGAGGTTGTTGTTGAATTTGCTGGTGTTTTTCAATGTTGAGGTTGTTGTTGAATTTGTTGGTGTTTTTCAATGTTGAAGTTGTTGTTGAATTTGTTGATGTTTTTCAATGTTGAGGTTGTTGTTGTTTTTCAATGTTGAGTTTGTTGTTGTTTTTCAATGTTGAGGTTGTTGTTGAATTTGTTGGTGTTTTTCAATGTTGAGGTTATTGTTGAATTTGTTGGTGTTTTTCAATGTTGAGGTTGTTGTTGTTTTTCAATGTTGAGGTTGTTGTTGAATTTTTTGGTGTTTTTCAATGTTGAGGTTGTTGTAGTTTTT
Source organism: Isurus oxyrinchus (assembly GCA_026770705.1). NCBI lineage: Eukaryota > Metazoa > Chordata > Chondrichthyes > Lamniformes > Lamnidae > Isurus > Isurus oxyrinchus. The sequence continues at coordinate 363,977 of JANJGN010000521.1, read as the reverse complement.
CAATGTTGAGGATGTTGTTGAATTTGTTGTCGTTTTTCAATGTCGAGGTTGATGTTGAATTTGTTCGTGTTTATCAATGTTGAAGTTTTAGTTGAATTTGTTGTTGTTTTTCAATGTTGAGGTTGTTGTTGAATTTGTTGGTGTTTTTCAATGTTGAGGTTGTTGTTGAATTTGTTGTTGTTTTTCAATGTTGAGGTTGTTGTTGTTTTTCAATGTTGAGGTTGTTGTTGAATTTGTTGGTGTCTTTCTTTGTTGAGGTTGTTGTTGTCGTTCAATGTGGAGGTTCTTGTTGAATTTGTTCGTGTTTTTCAATGTCGAGGTTGTTGTTGAATTTGTTGGTCTTTTTCAATGTTGAATTTCTTGTTGAATTAGTTGGTGTTTTTCAATGTTGAGGTTGTTGTTGTTTTTCAATGTTGAGGTTGTTGTTGAATTTGTTGGTGTTTTTCAATGTTGAGGTTGTTGTTGAATTTGTTGGCGTTTTTCAATGTTGAGGTTGTTGTTGAATTTGTTGGTTTTTTTCAATGTTGAGGTTGTTGTTGAATTTGTTGGTATTTTTCAATGTTGAGGTTGTTGTTGTTTTTCAATGTTCAGGTTGTTGTTGAATTTGTTGGTGTTTTTCAATTTCGAGGTTGTTGTTGAAATTGTTGGTGTTTTTCAATGTTGAGGTTATTGTTGTTTTTCAATGTTGAGGTTGTTGTTCAATTTGTTGGTGTTTTTCAATGTTGAGGTTGTTGCTGTTTTTCAATGTTGAGGTTGTTGTTGTTTTTCAATGTTGAGGTTGTTGTTGAATTTGTTCGTGTTTTTCAATGTTGAGGTTGTTGTTGTTCAATGTGGAGGTTGTTGTTGAATTTGTTGGTGTTTTTCAATGTCGAGGTTGTTGTTGAATTTGTTGGTGTTTTTCAATGTTGAATTTGTTGTTGAATTTGTTGGTGTTTTTCAATGTTGAGGTTGTTGTTGTTTTTCAATGTTGAGGTTGTTGTTGAATTTGTTGGTGTTTTTCAATGTTGAGGTTGTTGTTGAATTTGTTGGCGTTTTTAAATGTTGAGGTTGTTGTTGAATTTGTTGGTGTTTTTCAATGTTGAGGTTGTTGTTGAATTTGTTCGTGTTTTTCAATGTTGAGGTTGTTGTTGTTTTTCAATGTTGAGGTTGTTGTTGAATTTGATGGTGTTTTTCAATGTCGAAGTTGTTGTTGAATTTGTTGGTGTTTTTCAATGTTGAAGTTGTTGTTGAATTTGTTGGTGTTTTTTATGTTGAGGTTGTTGTTTTTTTTCAATGTTCAGGTTGTTGTTGAATTTGTTGGTGTTTTTCAATGTTGAGGTTGTTGTTGTTTTTCAATTTTGAGGTTGTTTTTGAATTTGTTGGTGTTTTTAAATGTTGATGTTGTTGTTGAATTTGTTGGTGTTTTTCAATGTTGAGGTTGTTGTTGTTTTTCAATGTTGAGGTTGTTGTTGAATTTGTTGGTGTTTTTCAATGTTGAGGTTATTGTTGTTTTTCAATGTTGAGGTTGTTGTTGAATTTGTTGGTGTTTTTCAATGCTGAAGTTGTTGTTGAATTTGTTGGTGTTTTTCAATGTTGAGGTTTTTGTTGAATTTGTTGGTGTTTTTAAATGTTGAGGTTGTTGTTGAATATATTGGTGTTTTTCAATGTTGAGGTTGTTGTTTTTCAATGCTGAGGTTGTTGTTGAATTTGTTGGTGTTTTTCAATATTCAGGTTGTTCTTGTTTTTCAATGTTGAGGTTGTTGTTGAATTTGTTGGTGTTTTTCAATTTCGAGGTTGTTGTTGAATTTGTTGGTGTTTTTCAATGTTGAGGTTGTTGTTATTTTTCAATGTTGAGGTTGTTGTTGAATTTGTTGGTGTTTTTCAATGCTGAAGTTGTTGTTGAATTTGTTGGTGTTTTTCAATGTTGAGGTTGTTGTTGAATTTGTTGGTCTTTTTAAATGTTGAGGTTGTTGTTGAATTTGTTGGTGTTTTTCAATGTTGAGGTTGTTGTTGAATTTGTTGGTGTTTTTCAATGTTGAAGTTGTTGTTGAATTTGTTGATGTTTTTCAATGTTGAGGTTGTTGTTGTTTTTCAATGTTGAGGTTGTTGTTGAATTTGTTGGTGTTTTTCAATGTTGAGGTTGTTGTTGAATTTGTTGGTGTTTTTAAATGTTCAGGTTGTTGTTGAATATATTGGTGTTTTTCAATGTTGAGGTTGTTGTTGTTTTTCAATGCTGAGGTTGTTGTGGAATTTGTTGGTGTTTTTCAATATTCAGGTTGTTGTTGTTTTTCAATGTTGAGGTTGTTGTTGAATTTGTTGGTGTTTTTCAATTTCGAGGTTGTTGTTGAATTTGTTGGTGTTTTTCAATGTTGAGGTTGTTGTTATTTTTCAATGTTGAGGTTGTTGTTGAATTTGTTGGTGTTTTTCAATGCTGAAGTTGTTGTTGAATTTGTTGGTGTTTTTCAATGTTGAGGTTGTTGTTGAATTTGTTGGTGTTTTTAAATGTTGAGGTTGTTGTTGAATTTGTTGGTGTTTTTCAATGTTGAGGTTGTTGTTGAATTTGTTGGTGTTTTTCAATGTTGAAGTTGTTGTTGAATTTGTTGATGTTTTTCAATGTTGAGGTTGTTGTTGTTTTTCAATGTTGAGGTTGTTGTTGAATTTGTTGGTGTTTTTCAATGTTGAGGTTGTTGTTGTTTTTCAATGTTGAGGTTGTTGTTGTTTTTCAATGTTGAGGTTGTTGTTGAATTTGTTGCTGTTTTTCAATGTTGAGGTTATTGTTGAATTTGTTGGTGTTTTTCAATGTTGAGGTTGTTGTTGTTTTTCAATGTTGAGGTTGTTGTTGAATTTTTTGGTGTTTTTCAATGTTGAGGTTGTTGTAGTTTTTCAATGTTGAGGATGTTGTTGAATTTGTTGTCGTTTTTCAATGTCGAGGTTGATGTTGAATTTGTTGGTGTTTTTCAATGTTGAAGTTGTAGTTGAATTTGTTGGTGTTTTTCAATGTTGAGGTTGTCGTTGAATTTGTTGGTGTTTTTCAATGTTGAGGTTGTTGTTGAATTTGTTGTTGTTTTTCAATGTTGAGGTTGTTGTTGTTTTTCAATGTTGAGGTTGTTGTTGAACTTGTTGGTGTTTTTCAATGTTGAGGTTGTTGTAGTTTCTCAATGTTGAGTTTGTTGTTGAATTTGTTGGTGTTTTTCAATGTCGAGGTTGTGGTTGAATTTGTTGGTGAATTTCAATGTTGAAGTTGTTTTTGAATTTGTTGCTGTTTTTCAATATTGAGGTTGTTGTTGAATTTGTTTGTGTTTTTAAATGTTGAGGTTGTTGTTGAATTTGTTGGTGTTTTTCAATGTTGAGGTTGTTGTTGAATTTGTTGGTGTTTTTCTTTGTTGAGGTTGTTGTTGTCGTTCAATGTGCAGGTTCTTGTTGAATTTGTTGGTGTTTTTCAATGTCGAGGTTGTTGTTGAATTTGTTGGTCTTTTTCAATGTTGAATTTGTTGTTGAATTAGTTGGTGTTTTTCAATGTTGAGGTTGTTGTTGTGTTTCAATGTTGAGGTTGTTGTTGAATTTGTTGGTGTTTTTCAATGTTGAGGTTGTTGTTGAATTTGTTCGCGTTTTTCAATGTTGAGGTTGTTGTTGAATTTGTTGGTGTTTTTCAATGTTGAGGTTGTTGTTGAATTTTTTGGTGTTTTTCAATGTTGAGGTTGTTGTTGTTTTTCCATGTTCAGGTTGTTGTTGAATTTGTTGGTGTTTTTCAATGTCGAGGTTGTTGTTGAAATTGTTGGTGTTTTTCAATGTTGAAGTTGTTGTTGAATTTGTTGGTGTTTTTCAATGTTGAGGTTGTTGTTGTTTTTCAATGTTGAGGTTGTTGTTCAATTTGTTGGTGTTTTTCAATGTTGAGGTTGTTGTTGTTTTTCAATGTTGAGGTTGTTGTTGTTTTTCAATGTTGAGGTTGTTGTTGTTTTTCAATGTTGAGGTTGTTGTTGAATTTGTTCGTGTTTTTCAATGTTGATGTTGTTGTTGTTCAATGTCGAGGCTGTTGTTGAATTTGTTGGTGTTTTTCAATGTCGAGGTTGTTGTTGAATTTGTTGGTCTTTTTCAATGTTGAATTTGTTGGTGTTTTTCAATGTTGAGGTTGTTGTTGTTTTTCAATGTTGAGGTTGTTGTTGAATTTGTTGGTGTTTTTCAATGTTGAGGTTGTTGTTGAATTTGTTGGCGTTTTTAAATGTTGAGGTTGTTGTTGAATTTGTTGGTGTTTTTCAATGTTGAGGTTGTTGTTGTTTTTGTTCGTGTTTTTCAATGTTGAGGTTGTTGTTGTTTTTCAATGTTGAGGTTGTTGTTGAATTTGATGGTGTTTTTCAACGTCGAAGTTGTTGTTGAATTTGTTGGTGTTTTTCAATGTTGAAGTTGTTGTTGAATTTGTTGGTGTTTTTTATGTTGAGGTTGTTGTTTTTTTCAATGTTCAGGTTGTTGTTGAATTTGTTGGTGTTTTTCAATGTTGAGGTTGTTGTTGTTTTTCAATTTTGAGGTTGTTTTTGAATTTGTTGGTGTTTTTAAATGTTGATGTTGTTGTTGAATTTGTTGGTGTTTTTCAATGTTGAGGTTGTTGTTGTTTTTCAATGTTGAGGTTGTTGTTGAATTTGTTGGTGTTTTTCAATGTTGAGGTTGTTGTTGTTTTTCAATGATGAGGTTGTTGTTGAATTTGTTGGTGTTTTTCAATGTTGAGGTTGTTGTTGTTTTTTAATGTTGAGGTTGTTGTTGAATTTGTTGGTGTTTTTCAATGTTGAGGTTGTTGTTGAATTTGTTGGTGTTTTTAAATGTTGAGGTTGTTGTTGAATATATTGGTGTTTTTCAATGTTGAGGTTGTTGTTGTTTTTCAATGCTGAGGTTGTTGTGGAATTTGTTGGTGTTTTTCAATATTCAGGTTGTTGTTGTTTTTCAATGTTGAGGTTGTTGTTGAATTTGTTGGTGTTTTTCAATTTCGAGGTTGTTGTTGAATTTGTTGGTGTTTTTCAATGTTGAGGTTGTTGTTATTTTTCAATGTTGAGGTTGTTGTTGAATTTGTTGGTATTTTTCAATGTTGAGGTTGTTGTTGTTTTTCAATGTTCAGGTTGTTGTTGAATTTGTTGGTGTTTTTCAATTTCGAGGTTGTTGTTGAAATTGTTGGTGTTTTTCAATGTTGAGGTTATTGTTGTTTTTCAATGTTGAGGTTGTTGTTCAATTTGTTGGTGTTTTTCAATGTTGAGGTTGTTGTTGTTTTTCAATGTTGAGGTTGTTGTTGTTTTTCAATGTTGAGGTTGTTGTTGAATTTGTTCGTGTTTTTCAATGTTGAGGTTGTTGTTGTTCAATGTGGAGGTTGTTGTTGAATTTGTTGGTGTTTTTCAATGTCGAGGTTGTTGTTGAATTTGTTGGTGTTTTTCAATGTTGAATTTGTTGTTGAATTTGTTGGTGTTTTTCAATGTTGAGGTTGTTGTTGTTTTTCAATGTTGAGGTTGTTGTTGAATTTGTTGGTGTTTTTCAATGTTGAGGTTGTTGTTGAATTTGTTGGCGTTTTTAAATGTTGAGGTTGTTGTTGAATTTGTTGGTGTTTTTCAATGTTGAGGTTGTTGTTGAATTTGTTCGTGTTTTTCAATGTTGAGGTTGTTGTTGTTTTTCAATGTTGAGGTTGTTGTTGAATTTGATGGTGTTTTTCAATGTCGAAGTTGTTGTTGAATTTGTTGGTGTTTTTCAATGTTGAAGTTGTTGTTGAATTTGTTGGTGTTTTTTATGTTGAGGTTGTTGTTTTTTTTCAATGTTCAGGTTGTTGTTGAATTTGTTGGTGTTTTTCAATGTTGAGGTTGTTGTTGTTTTTCAATTTTGAGGTTGTTTTTGAATTTGTTGGTGTTTTTAAATGTTGATGTTGTTGTTGAATTTGTTGGTGTTTTTCAATGTTGAGGTTGTTGTTGTTTTTCAATGTTGAGGTTGTTGTTGAATTTGTTGGTGTTTTTCAATGTTGAGGTTATTGTTGTTTTTCAATGTTGAGGTTGTTGTTGAATTTGTTGGTGTTTTTCAATGCTGAAGTTGTTGTTGAATTTGTTGGTGTTTTTCAATGTTGAGGTTTTTGTTGAATTTGTTGGTGTTTTTAAATGTTGAGGTTGTTGTTGAATATATTGGTGTTTTTCAATGTTGAGGTTGTTGTTTTTCAATGCTGAGGTTGTTGTTGAATTTGTTGGTGTTTTTCAATATTCAGGTTGTTCTTGTTTTTCAATGTTGAGGTTGTTGTTGAATTTGTTGGTGTTTTTCAATTTCGAGGTTGTTGTTGAATTTGTTGGTGTTTTTCAATGTTGAGGTTGTTGTTATTTTTCAATGTTGAGGTTGTTGTTGAATTTGTTGGTGTTTTTCAATGCTGAAGTTGTTGTTGAATTTGTTGGTGTTTTTCAATGTTGAGGTTGTTGTTGAATTTGTTGGTCTTTTTAAATGTTGAGGTTGTTGTTGAATTTGTTGGTGTTTTTCAATGTTGAGGTTGTTGTTGAATTTGTTGGTGTTTTTCAATGTTGAAGTTGTTGTTGAATTTGTTGATGTTTTTCAATGTTGAGGTTGTTGTTGTTTTTCAATGTTGAGGTTGTTGTTGAATTTGTTGGTGTTTTTCAATGTTGAGGTTGTTGTTGAATTTGTTGGTGTTTTTAAATGTTGAGGTTGTTGTTGAATTTGTTGGTGTTTTTCAATGTTGAGGTTGTTGTTGAATTTGTTGGTGTTTTTCAATGTTGAAGTTGTTGTTGAATTTGTTGATGTTTTTCAATGTTGAGGTTGTTGTTGTTTTTCAATGTTGAGGTTGTTGTTGAATTTGTTGGTGTTTTTCAATGTTGAGGTTGTTGTTGAATTTGTTGGTGTTTTTAAATGTTCAGGTTGTTGTTGAATATATTGGTGTTTTTCAATGTTGAGGTTGTTGTTGTTTTTCAATGCTGAGGTTGTTGTGGAATTTGTTGGTGTTTTTCAATATTCAGGTTGTTGTTGTTTTTCAATGTTGAGGTTGTTGTTGAATTTGTTGGTGTTTTTCAATTTCGAGGTTGTTGTTGAATTTGTTGGTGTTTTTCAATGTTGAGGTTGTTGTTATTTTTCAATGTTGAGGTTGTTGTTGAATTTGTTGGTGTTTTTCAATGCTGAAGTTGTTGTTGAATTTGTTGGTGTTTTTCAATGTTGAGGTTGTTGTTGAATTTGTTGGTGTTTTTAAATGTTGAGGTTGTTGTTGAATTTGTTGGTGTTTTTCAATGTTGAGGTTGTTGTTGAATTTGTTGGTGTTTTTCAATGTTGAAGTTGTTGTTGAATTTGTTGATGTTTTTCAATGTTGAGGTTGTTGTTGTTTTTCAATGTTGAGGTTGTTGTTGAATTTGTTGGTGTTTTTCAATGTTGAGGTTGTTGTTGTTTTTCAATGTTGAGGTTGTTGTTGTTTTTCAATGTTGAGGTTGTTGTTGAATTTGTTGCTGTTTTTCAATGTTGAGGTTATTGTTGAATTTGTTGGTGTTTTTCAATGTTGAGGTTGTTGTTGTTTTTCAATGTTGAGGTTGTTGTTGAATTTTTTGGTGTTTTTCAATGTTGAGGTTGTTGTAGTTTTTCAATGTTGAGGATGTTGTTGAATTTGTTGTCGTTTTTCAATGTCGAGGTTGATGTTGAATTTGTTGGTGTTTTTCAATGTTGAAGTTGTAGTTGAATTTGTTGGTGTTTTTCAATGTTGAGGTTGTCGTTGAATTTGTTGGTGTTTTTCAATGTTGAGGTTGTTGTTGAATTTGTTGTTGTTTTTCAATGTTGAGGTTGTTGTTGTTTTTCAATGTTGAGGTTGTTGTTGAACTTGTTGGTGTTTTTCAATGTTGAGGTTGTTGTAGTTTCTCAATGTTGAGTTTGTTGTTGAATTTGTTGGTGTTTTTCAATGTCGAGGTTGTGGTTGAATTTGTTGGTGAATTTCAATGTTGAAGTTGTTTTTGAATTTGTTGCTGTTTTTCAATATTGAGGTTGTTGTTGAATTTGTTTGTGTTTTTAAATGTTGAGGTTGTTGTTGAATTTGTTGGTGTTTTTCAATGTTGAGGTTGTTGTTGATTTTCAATGTTGAGGTTGTTGTTGAATTTGTTGGTGTTTTTCTTTGTTGAGGTTGTTGTTGTCGTTCAATGTGCAGGTTCTTGTTGAATTTGTTGGTGTTTTTCAATGTCGAGGTTGTTGTTGAATTTGTTGGTCTTTTTCAATGTTGAATTTGTTGTTGAATTAGTTGGTGTTTTTCAATGTTGAGGTTGTTGTTGTGTTTCAATGTTGAGGTTGTTGTTGAATTTGTTGGTGTTTTTCAATGTTGAGGTTGTTGTTGAATTTGTTCGCGTTTTTCAATGTTGAGGTTGTTGTTGAATTTGTTGGTGTTTTTCAATGTTGAGGTTGTTGTTGAATTTTTTGGTGTTTTTCAATGTTGAGGTTGTTGTTGTTTTTCCATGTTCAGGTTGTTGTTGAATTTGTTGGTGTTTTTCAATGTCGAGGTTGTTGTTGAAATTGTTGGTGTTTTTCAATGTTGAAGTTGTTGTTGAATTTGTTGGTGTTTTTCAATGTTGAGGTTGTTGTTGTTTTTCAATGTTGAGGTTGTTGTTCAATTTGTTGGTGTTTTTCAATGTTGAGGTTGTTGTTGTTTTTCAATGTTGAGGTTGTTGTTGTTTTTCAATGTTGAGGTTGTTGTTGTTTTTCAATGTTGAGGTTGTTGTTGAATTTGTTCGTGTTTTTCAATGTTGATGTTGTTGTTGTTCAATGTCGAGGTTGTTGTTGAATTTGTTGGTGTTTTTCAATGTCGAGGTTGTTGTTGAATTTGTTGGTCTTTTTCAATGTTGAATTTGTTGGTGTTTTTCAATGTTGAGGTTGTTGTTGTTTTTCAATGTTGAGGTTGTTGTTGAATTTGTTGGTGTTTTTCAATGTTGAGGTTGTTGTTGAATTTGTTGGCGTTTTTAAATGTTGAGGTTGTTGTTGAATTTGTTGGTGTTTTTCAATGTTGAGGTTGTTGTTGAATTTGTTCGTGTTTTTCAATGTTGAGGTTGTTGTTGTTTTTCAATGTTGAGGTTGTTGTTGAATTTGATGGTGTTTTTCAACGTCGAAGTTGTTGTTGAATTTGTTGGTGTTTTTCAATGTTGAAGTTGTTGTTGAATTTGTTGGTGTTTTTTATGTTGAGGTTGTTGTTTTTTTCAATGTTCAGGTTGTTGTTGAATTTGTTGGTGTTTTTCAATGTTGAGGTTGTTGTTGTTTTTCAATTTTGAGGTTGTTTTTGAATTTGTTGGTGTTTTTAAATGTTGATGTTGTTGTTGAATTTGTTGGTGTTTTTCAATGTTGAGGTTGTTGTTGTTTTTCAATGTTGAGGTTGTTGTTGAATTTGTTGGTGTTTTTCAATGTTGAGGTTGTTGTTGTTTTTCAATGATGAGGTTGTTGTTGAATTTGTTGGTGTTTTTCAATGTTGAGGTTGTTGTTGTTTTTTAATGTTGAGGTTGTTGTTGAATTTGTTGGTGTTTTTCAATGTTGAGGTTGTTGTTGAATTTGTTGGTGTTTTTAAATGTTGAGGTTGTTGTTGAATATATTGGTGTTTTTCAATGTTGAGGTTGTTGTTGTTTTTCAATGCTGAGGTTGTTGTGGAATTTGTTGGTGTTTTTCAATATTCAGGTTGTTGTTGTTTTTCAATGTTGAGGTTGTTGTTGAATTTGTTGGTGTTTTTCAATTTCGAGGTTGTTGTTGAATTTGTTGGTGTTTTTCAATGTTGAGGTTGTTGTTATTTTTCAATGTTGAGGTTGTTGTTGAATTTGTTGGTGTTTTTCAATGCTGAAGTTGTTGTTGAATTTTTTGGTGTTTTTCAATGTTGAGGTTGTTGTTGAATTTGTTGGTGTTTTTAAATGTTGAGGTTGTTGTTGAATTTGTTGGTGTTTTTCAATGTTGAGGTTGTTGTTGAATTTGTTGCTGTTTTTCAATGTTGAAGTTGTTGTTGAATTTGTTGATGTTTTTCAATGTTGAGGTTGTTGTTGTTTTTCAATGTTGAGGTTGTTGTTGAATTTGTTGGTGTTTTTCAATGTTGAGGTTGTTGTTGTTTTTCAATGTTGAGGTTGTTGTTGTTTTTCAATGTTGAGGTTGTTGTTGAATTTGTTGGTGTTTTTCAATGTTGAGGTTATTGTTGAATTTCTTGGTGTTTTTCAATGTTGAGGTTGTTGTTGTTTTTCAATGTTGAGGTTGTTGTTGAATTTTTTGGTGTTTTTCAATGTTAAGGTTGTTGTAGTTTTTCAATGTTGAGGATGTTGTTGAATTTGTTCGTGTTTATCAATGTTGAAGTTTTAGTTGATTTTGTTGTTGTTTTTCAATGTTGAGGTTGTTGTTGAATTTGTTGGTGTTTTTCAATGTTGAGGTTGTTGTTGAATTTGTTGTTGTTTTTCAATGTTGAGGTTGTTGTTGTTTTTCAATGCTGAGGTTGTTGTTGAACTTGTTGGTGTTTTTCAATGTTGAGGGTGTTGTAGTTTTTCAATGTTGAGGTTGTTGTTGAATTTGTTGGTGTTTTTCAATGTCGAGGTTGTGGTTGAATTTGTTGGTGTTTTTCAATGTTGAAGTTGTTGTTGAATTTGTTGCTGTTTTTCAATGTTGAGGTTCTTGTTGAATTTGTTCGTGTTCTTAAATGTTGAGGTTGTTGTTCAATTTGTTGGTGTTTTTCAATGTTGAGGTTGTTGTTGTTTTTCAATGTTGAGGTTGTTGTTGAATTTGTTGGTGTTTTTCTTTGTTGAGGTTGTTGTTGTCGTTCAATGTGGAGGTTCTTCTTGAATTTGTTGGTGTTTTTCAATTTCGAGGTTGTTGTTGAATTTGTTGGTCCTTTTCAATGTTGAATTTCTTGTTGAATTAGTTGGTGTTTTTCAATGTTGAGGTTGTTGTTGTTTTTCAATGTTGAGGTTGTTGTTGAATTTGTTGGTGTTTTTCAATGTTGAGGTTGTTGTTGAATTTGTTGGCGTTTTTCAATGTTGAGGTTGTTGTTGAATTTGTTGGTGTTTTTGAATGTTGAGGTTGTTGTTGAATTTGTTGCTGTTTTTCAATGTTGAGGTTGTTGTTGTTTTTCAATGTTCAGGTTGTTGTTGAATTTGTTGGTGTTTTTCAATGTCGAGGTTGTTGTTGAAATTGTTGGTGTTTTTCAATGTTGAGGTTGTTGTTGTTTTTCAATGTTGAGGTTGTTGTTCAATTTGTTGGTGTTTTTCAATGTTGAGGTTGTTGTTGTTTTTCAATGTTGAGGTTGTTGTTGAATTTGTTGGTGTTTTTCAATGTTGAGGTTGTTGTTGTTTTTCAATGTTGAGGTTGTTGTTGAATTTGTTGATGTTTTTCAATGTTGAGGTTGTTGTTGTTTTTCAATGTTGAGGTTGTTGTTGAATTTGTTGGTGTTTCTCAATGTTGAGGTTGTTGTTGAATTTGTTGGTGTTTTTAAATGTTGAGGTTGTTGTTGAATATATTGGTGTTTTTCAATGTTGAGGTTGTTGTTGTTTTTCAATGCTGAGGTTGTTGTGGAATTTCTTGGTGTTTTTCAATATTCAGGTTGTTGTTGTTTTTCAATGTTGAGGTTGTTGTTGAATTTGTTGGTGTTTTTCAATTTCGAGGTTGTTGTTGAATTTGTTGGTGTTTTTCAATGTTGAGGTTGTTGTTATTTTTCAATGTTGAGGTTGTTGTTGAATTTGTTGGTGTTTTTCAATGCTGAAGTTGTTGTTGAATTTGTTGGTGTTTTTCAATGTTGAGGTTGTTGTTGAATTTGTTGGTGTTTTTAAATGTTGAGGTTGTTGTTGAATTTGTTGGTGTTTTTCAATGTTGAGGTTGTTGTTGAATTTGTTGGTGTTTTTCAATGTTGAAGTTGTTGTTGAATTTGTTGATGTTTTTCAATGTTGAGGTTGTTGTTGTTTTTCAATGTTGAGGTTGTTGTTGAATTTGTTGGTGTTTTTCAATGTTGAGGTTGTTGTTGTTTTTCAATGTTGAGGTTGTTGTTGTTTTTCAATGTTGAGGTTGTTGTTGAATTTGTTGGTGTTTTTCAATGTTCAGGTTATTGTTGAATTTGTTGGTGTTTTACAATGTTGAGGTTGTTGTTGTTTTTCAATGTTGAGGTTGTTGTTGAATTTTTTGGTGTTTTTCAATGTTGAGGTTGTTGTAGTTTTTCAATGTTGAGGATGTTGTTGAATTTGTTCGTGTTTATCAATGTTGAAGTTTTAGTTGAATTTGTTGTTGTTTTTCAATGTTGAGGTTGTTGTTGAATTTGTTGGTGTTTTTCAATGTTGAGGTTGTTGTTGAATTTGTTGTTGTTTTTCAATGTTGAGGTTGTTGTTGTTTTTCAATGCTGAGGTTGTTGTTGAACTTGTTGGTGTTTTTCAATGTTGAGGTTGTTGTAGTTTTTCAATGTTGAGGTTGTTGTTGAATTTGTTGGTGTTTTTCAATGTCGAGGTTGTGGTTGAATTTGTTGGTGTTTTTCAATGTTGAAGTTGTTGTTGAATTTGTTGCTGTTTTTCAATGTTGAGGTTCTTGTTGAATTTGTTCGTGATCTTAAATGTTGAGGTTGTTGTTCAATTTGTTGGTGTTTTTGAATGTTGAGGTTGTTGTTGTTTTTCAATGTTGAGGTTGTTGTTGAATTTGTTGGTGTTTTTCTTTGTTTAGTTGTTGTTGTCGTTCAATGTGGAGGTTCTTCTTGAATTTGTTGGTGTTTTTCAATTTCGAGGTTGTTGTTGAATTTGTTGGTCTTTTTCAATGTTGAATTTCTTGTTGAATTAGTTGGTATTTTTCAATGTTGAGGTTGTTGTTGTTTTTCAATGTTGAGGTTGTTGTTGAATTTGTTGGTGTTTTTCAATGTTGAGGTTGTTGTTGAATTTGTTGGCTTTTTTCAATGTTGAGGTTGTTGTTGAATTTGTTGGTGTTTTCCAATGTTGAGGTTGTTGTTGAATTTGTTGGTGTTTTTCAATGTTGAGGTTGTTGTTGTTTTTCAATGTTCAGTTTGTTGTTGAATTTGTTGGTGTTTTTCAATGTCGAGGTTGTTGTTGAAATTGTTGGCGTTTTTCAATGTTGAGGTTGTTGTTGTTTTTCAATGTTGAGGTTGTTGTTCAATTTGTTGGTGTTTTTCAATGTTGAGGTTGTTGTTGTTTTTCAATGTTGAGGTTGTTGTTGTTTTTCAATGTTGAGGTTGTTGTTGAATTTGTTCGTGTTTTTCAATGTTGAGGTTGTTGTTGTTCAATGTGGAGGTTGTTGTTGAATTTGTTGGTGTTTTTCAATGTCGAGGTTGTTGTTGAATTTGTTGGTGTTTTTCAATGTTGAATTTGTTGTTGAATTTGTTGGTGTTTTTCAATGTTGAGGTTGTTGTTGTTTTTCAATGTTGAGGTTGTTGTTGAATTTGTTGGTGTTTTTCAATGTTGAGGTTGTTGTTGAATTTGTTGGCGTTTTTAACTGTTGAGGTTGTTGTTGAATTTGTTGGTGTTTTTCAATGTTGAGGTTGTTGTTGAATTTGTTCGTGTTTTTCAATGTTGAGGTTGTTGTTGTTTTTCAATGTTGAGGTTGTTGTTGAATTTGATGGTGTTTTTCAATGTCGAAGTTGTTGTTGAATTTGTTGGTGTTTTTCAATGTTGAAGTTGTTGTTGAATTTGTTGGTGTTTTTTATGTTGAGGTTGTTGTTTTTTTTCAATGTTCAGGTTGTTGTTGAATTTGTTGGTGTTTTTCAATGTTGAGGTTGTTGTTGTTTTTCAATGTTGAGGTTGTTGTTGAATTTGTTGGTGTTTTTCAATGTTGAGGTTGTTGTTGTTTTTCAATGTTGAGGTTGTTGTTGAATTTGTTGGTGTTTTTCAATGTTGAGGTTGTTGTTGTTTTTCAATGTTGAGGTTGTTGTTGAATTTGTTGGTGTTTTTCAATGTTGAGGTTTTTGTTGAATTTGTTGGTGTTTTTAAATGTTGAGGTTGTTGTTGAATATATTGGTGTTTTTCAATGTTGAGGTTGTTGTTTTTCAATGCTGAGGTTGTTGTTGAATTTGTTGGTGTTTTTCAATATTCAGGTTGTTCTTGTTTTTCAATGTTGAGGTTGTTGTTGAATTTGTTGGTGTTTTTCAATGTCGAGGTTGTTGTTGAATTTGTTGGAGTTTTTCAATGTTGAGGTTGTTGTTATTTTTCAATGTTGAGGTTGTTGTTGAATTTGTTGGTGTTTTTCAATGCTGAAGTTGTTGTTGAATTTGTTGGTGTTTTTCAATGTTGAGGTTGTTGTTGAATTTGTTGGTGTTTTTAAATGTTGAGGTTGTTGTTGAATTTGTTGGTGTTTTTCAATGTTGAGGTTGTTGTTGAATTTGTTGGTGTTTTTCAATGTTGAAGTTGTTGTTGAATTTGTTGATGTTTTTCAATGTTGAGGTTGTTGTTGTTTTTCAATGTTGACGTGGTTGTTGAATTTGTTGGTGTTTTTCAATGTTGAGGTTGTTGTTGTTTTTCAATGTTGAGGTTGTTGTTGTTTTTCAATGTTGAGGTTGTTGTTGAATTTGTTGGTGTTTTTCAATGTTGAGGTTATTGTTGAATTTGTTGGTGTTTTTCAATGTTGAGGTTGTTGTTGTTTTTCAATGTTGAGGTTGTTGTTGAATTTTTTGGTGTTTTTCAATGTTGAGGTTGTTGTAGTTTTTCAATGTTGAGGATGTTGTTGAATTTGTTGGTGTTTTTCAATGTTGAGGTTGTTGTTGAATTTGTTGTTGTTTTTCAATGTTGAGGTTGTTGTTGTTTTTCAATGTTGAGGTTGTTGTTGAACTTGTTGGTGTTTTTCAATGTTGAGGTTGTTGTAGTTTTTCAATGTTGAGGTTGTTGTTGAATTTGTTGATGTTTTTCAATGTCGAGGTTGTGGTTGAATTTGTTGGTGTTTTTCAATGTTGAAGTTGTTGTTGAATTTGTTGCTGTTTTTCAATGTTGAGGTTGTTGTTGAATTTGTTGGTGTTTTTAAATGTTGAGGTTGTTGTTGAATTTGTTGGTGTTTTTCAATGTTGAGGTTGTTGTTGTTTTTCAATGTTGAGGTTGTTGTTGAATTTGTTGGTGTTTTTCTTTGTTGAGGTTGTTGTTGTCGTTCAATGTCGAGGTTCTTGTTGAATTTGTTGGTGTTTTTCAATGTCGAGGTTGTTGCTGAATTTGTTGGTCTTTTTCAATGTTGAATTTGTTGTTGAATTAGTTGGTGTTTTTCAATGTTGAGGTTGTTGTTGTTTTTCAATGTTGAGGTTGTTGTTGAATTTGTTGGTGTTTTTCAATGTCGAGGTTGTTGTTGAATTTGTTGGTGTTTTTCAATGTTGAATTTGTTGTTGAATTTGTTGGTGTTTTTCAATGTTGAGGTTGTTGTTGTTTTTCAATGTTGAGGTTGTTGTTGAATTTGTTGTTGTTTTTCAATGTTGAGGTTGTTGTTGAATTTGTTGGCGTTTTTAAATGTTGAGGTTGTTGTTGAATTTGTTGGTGTTTTTCAATGTTGAGGTTGTTGTTGAATTAGTTCGTGTTTTTCAATGTTGAGGTTGTTGTTGTTTTTCAATGTTGAGGTTGTTGTTGAATTTGATGGTGTTTTTCAATGTCGAAGTTGTTGTTGAATTTGTTGGTGTTTTTCAATGTTGAAGTTGTTGTTGAATTTGTTGGTGTTTTTTATGTTGAGGTTGTTGTTTTTTTTCAATGTTCAGGTTGTTTTTGAATTTGTTGGTGTTTTTCAATGTTGAGGTTGTTGTTGTTTTTCAATTTCGAGGTTGTTTTTGAATTTGTTGGTGTATTTAAATGTTCATGTTGTTGTTGAATTTGTTGGTGTTTTTCAATGTTGAGGTTGTTGTTGTTTTTCAATGTTGAGGTTGTTGTTGAATTTGTTGGTGTTTTTCAATGTTGAGGTTGTTGTTGTTTTTCAATGTTGAGGTTGTTGTTGAATTTGTTGGTGTTTTTCAATGTTGAGGTTGTTGTTGTTTTTCAATGTTGAGGTTGTTGTTGAATTTGTTGGTGTTTTTCAATGTTGAGGTTTTTGTTGAATTTGTTGGTGTTTTTAAATGTTGAGGTTGTTGTTGAATATATTGGTGTTTTTCAATGTTGAGGTTGTTGTTTTTCAATGCTGAGGTTGTTGTTGAATTTGTTGGTGTTTTTCAATATTCAGGTTGTTCTTGTTTTTCAATGTTGAGGTTGTTGTTGAATTTGTTGGTGTTTTTCAATTTCGAGGTTGTTGTTGAATTTGTTGGTGTTTTTCAATGTTGAGGTTGTTGTTATTTTTCAATGTTGAGGTTGTTGTTGAATTTGTTGGTGTTTTTCAATGCTGAAGTTGTTGTTGAATTTGTTGGTGTTTTTCAATGTTGAGGTTGTTGTTGAATTTGTTGGTGTTTTTAAATGTTGAGGTTCTTGTTGAATTTGTTGGTGTTTTTCAATGTTGAGGTTATTGTTTAATTTGTTGGTGTTTTTCAATGTTGAGGTTGTTGTTGTTTTCAATGTTGAGGTTGTTGTTGAACTTGTTGGTGTTTTTCAATGTTGAGGTTGTTGTAGTATTTCAATGTTGAGGTTGTTGTTGAATTTATTGGTCTTTTTCTATGTCGAGGTTGTGGTTGAATTTGTTGGTGTTTTTCAATGTTGAAGTTGTTGTTGAATTTGTTGCTGCTTTTCAATGTTGAGGTTGTTGTTTAATTTGTTGGTGTTTTTAAATGTTGAGGTTGTTGTTGAATTTGTTGGTGTTTTTCAATGTTGAGGTTGTTGTTGTTTTTCAATGTTGAGGTTGTTGTTGAATTTGTTGGTCTTTTTCTTTGTTGAGGTTGTTGTTGTCGTTCAATGAGGAGGTTCTTGTTGAATTTGTTGGTGTTTTTCAATGTCGAGGTTGTTGTTGAATTTGTTGGTCTTTTTCAATGTTGAGGTTGTTGTTGTTTTTCAATGTTGAGGTTGTTGTTGAATTTGTTGGTGTTTTTCAATGTTGAGGTTGTTGTTGAATTTGTTGGCGTTTTTCAATGTTGAGGTTGTTGTTGAATTTGTTGGTGTTTTTCAATGTTGAGGTTGTTGTTGAATTTGTTGGTGTTTTTCAATGTTGAGGTTCTTGTCGTTTTTCAATGTTCAGTTTGTTGTTGAATTTGTTGGTGTTTTTCAATGTCGAGGTTGTTGTTGAAATTGTTGGTGTTTTTCAATGCTGAAGTTGTTGTTGAATTTGTTGGTGTCTTTCAATGTTGAGGTTGTTGTTGTTTTTCAATGTTGAGGTTGTTGTTCAATTTGTTGGTGTTTTTCAATGTTGAGGTTGTTGTTGTTTTTCAATGTTGAGGTTGTTGTTGTTTTTCAATGTTGAGGTTGTTGTTGAATTTGTTGGTGTTTTTCAATGTTGAGGTTGTTGTTGAATTTGTTGGCGTTTTTAAATGTTGAGGTTGTTGTTGAATTTGTTGGTGTTTTTCAATGTTGAGGTTGTTGTTGAATTTGTTCGTGTTTTTCAATGTTGAGGTTGTTGTTGTTTTTCAATGTTGAGGCTGTTGTTGAATTTGATGGTGTTTTTCAATGTCGAGGTTGTTGTTGAATTTGTTGGTGTTTTTCAGTGTTGAAGTTGTTGTTGAATTTGATGGTGTTTTTCAATGTTGAGGTTGTTGTTGAATTTGTTGTTGTTTTTCAATGTTGAGGTTGTTGTTGTTTTTCAATGTTGAGGTTGTTGTTGAACTTGTTGGTGTTTTTCAATGTTGAGGTTGTTGTAGTTTTTCAATGTTGAGGATGTTGTTGAATTTGTTGGTGTTTTTCAATGTTGAGGTTGTTGTTGAATTTGTTGTTGTTTTTCAATGTTGAGGTTGTTGTTGTTTTTCAATGTTGAGGTTGTTGTTGAACTTGTTGGTGTTTTTCAATGTTGAGGTTGTTGTAGTTTTTCAATGTTGAGGTTGTTGTTGAATTTGTTGGTGTTTTTCAATGTCGAGGTTGTGGTTGAATTTGTTGGTGTTTTTCAATGTTGAAGTTGTTGTTGAATTTGTTGCTGTTTTTCAATGTTGAGGTTGTTGTTGAATTTGTTGGTGTTTTTAAATGTTGAGGTTGTTGTTGAATTTGTTGGTGTTTTTCAATGTTGAGGTTGTTGTTGTTTTTCAATGTTGAGGTTGTTGTTGAATTTGTTGGTGTTTTTCTTTGTTGAGGTTGTTGTTGTCGTTCAATGTGGAGGTTCTTGTTGAATTTGTTGGTGTTTTTCAATGTCGAGGTTGTTGCTGAATTTGTTGGTCTTTTTCAATGTTGAATTTGTTGTTGAATTAGTTGGTGTTTTTCAATGTTGAGGTTGTTGTTGTTTTTCAATGTTGAGGTTGTTGTTGAATTTGTTGGTGTTTTTCAATGTCGAGGTTGTTGTTGAATTTGTTGGTGTTTTTCAATGTT
The DNA here is from genome assembly GCA_026770705.1 of Isurus oxyrinchus. Lineage (NCBI taxonomy): Eukaryota > Metazoa > Chordata > Chondrichthyes > Lamniformes > Lamnidae > Isurus > Isurus oxyrinchus. Next base: position 345,684 of record JANJGN010000521.1, on the reverse strand, counting down.
GAATTTGTTGTTGAATTTGTTGGTGTTTTTCAATGTTGAGGTTGTTGTTGTTTTTCAATGTTGAGGTTGTTGTTGAATTTGTTGTTGTTTTTCAATGTTGAGGTTGTTGTTGAATTTGTTGGCGTTTTTAAATGTTGAGGTTGTTGTTGAATTTGTTGGTGTTTTTCAATGTTGAGGTTGTTGTTGAATTTGTTCGTGTTTTTCAATGTTGAGGTTGTTGTTGTTTTTCAATGTTGAGGTTGTTGTTGAATTTGATGGTGTTTTTCAATGTCGAAGTTGTTGTTGAATTTGTTGGTGTTTTTCAATGTTGAAGTTGTTGTTGAATTTGTTGGTGTTTTTTATGTTGAGGTTGTTGTTTTTTTCCAATGTTCAGGTTGTTTTTGAATTTGTTGGTGTTTTTCAATGTTGAGGTTGTTGTTGTTTTTCAATTTTGAGGTTGTTTTTGAATTTGTTGGTGTATTTAAATGTTCATGTTGTTGTTGAATTTGTTGGTGTTTTTCAATGTTGAGGTTGTTGTTGTTTTTCAATGTTGAGGTTGTTGTTGAATTTGTTGGTGTTTTTCAATGTTGAGGTTGTTGTTGTTTTTCAATGTTGAAGTTGTTGTTGAATTTGTTGGTGTTTTTCAATGTTGAGGTTGTTGTTGTTTTTCAATGTTGAGGTTGTTGTTGAATTTGTTGGTGTTTTTCAATGTTGAGGTTTTTGTTGAATTTGTTGGTGTTTTTAAATGTTGAGGTTGTTGTTGAATATATTGGTGTTTTTCAATGTTGAGGTTGTTGTTTTTCAATGCTGAGGTTGTTGTTGAATTTGTTGGTGTTTTTCAATATTCAGGTTGTTGTTGTTTTTCAATGTTGAGGTTGTTGTTGAATTTGTTGGTGTTTTTCAATTTCGAGGTTGTTGTTGAATTTGTTGGTGTTTTTCAATGTTGAGGTTGTTGTTATTTTTCAATGTTGAGGTTGTTGTTGAATTTGTTGGTGTTTTTCAATGCTGAAGTTGTTGTTGAATTTTAGGTGTTTTTCAATGTTGAGGTTGTTGTTGAATTTGTTGGTGTTTTTAAATGTTGAGGTTGTTGTTGAATTTGTTGGTGTTTTTCAATGTTGAGGTTGTTGTTGAATTTGTTGGTGTTTTTCAATGTTGAAGTTGTTGTTGAATTTGTTGATGTTTTTCAATGTTGAGGTTGTTGTTGTTTTTCAATGTTGACGTTGTTGTTGAATTTGTTGGTGTTTTTCAATGTTGAGGTTGTTGTTGTTTTTCAATGTTGAGGTTGTTGTTGTTTTTCAATGTTGAGGTTGTTTTTGAATTTGTTGGTGTTTTTCAATGTTGAGGTTATTGTTTAATTTGTTGGTGTTTTTCAATGTTGAGGTTGTTGTTGTTTTCAATGTTGAGGTTGTTGTTGAACTTGTTGGTGTTTTTCAATGTTGAGGTTGTTGTAGTTTTTCAATGTTGAGGTTGTTGTTGAATTTGTTGGTCTTTTTCTATGTCGAGGTTGTGGTTGAATTTGTTGGTGTTTTTCAATGTTGAAGTTGTTGTTGAATTTGTTGCTGTTTTTCAATGTTGAGGTTGTTGTTTAATTTGTTGGTGTTTTTAAATGTTGAGGTTGTTGTTGAATTTGTTGGTGTTTTTCAATGTTGAGGTTGTTGTTGTTTTTCAATGTTGAGGTTGTTGTTGAATTTGTTGGTGTTTTTCTTTGTTGAGGTTGTTGTTGTCGTTCAATGTGGAGGTTCTTGTTGAATTTGTTGGTGTTTTTCAATGTCGAGGTTGTTGTTGAATTTGTTGGTCTTTTTCAATGTTGAATTTGTTGTTGAATTAGTTGGTGTTTTTCAATGTTGAGGTTGTTGTTGTTTTTCAATGTTGAGGTTGTTGTTGAATTTGTTGGTGTTTTTCAATGTTGAGGTTGTTGTTGAATTTGTTGGCGTTTTTCAATGTTGAGGTTGTTGTTGAATTTGTTGGTGTTTTTCAATGTTGAGGTTGTTGTTGAATTTGTTGGTGTTTTTCAATGTTGAGGTTCTTGTCGTTTTTCAATGTTCAGTTTGTTGTTGAATTTGTTGGTGTTTTTCAATGTCGAGGTTGTTGTTGAAATTGTTGGTGTTTTTCAATGCTGAAGTTGTTGTTGAATTTGTTGGTGTCTTTCAATGTTGAGGTTGTTGTTGTTTTTCAATGTTGAGGTTGTTGTTCAATTTGTTGGTGTTTTTCAATGTTGAGGTTGTTGTTGTTTTTCAATGTTGAGGTTGTTGTTGTTTTTCAATGTTGAGGTTGTTGTTGAATTTGTTGGTGTTTTTCAATGTTGAGGTTGTTGTTGAATTTGTTGGCGTTTTTAAATGTTGAGGTTGTTGTTGAATTTGTTGGTGTTTTTCAATGTTGAGGTTGTTGTTGAATTTGTTCGTGTTTTTCAATGTTGAGGTTGTTGTTGTTTTTCAATGTTGAGGTTGTTGTTGATTTTGATGGTGTTTTTCAATGTCGAGGTTGTTGTTGAATTTGTTGGTGTTTTTCAGTGTTGAAGTTGTTGTTGAATTTGATGGTGTTTTTCAATGTTGAGGTTGTTCGTTGAATTTGTTGGTGTTTTTACATGTTGAGGTTGTTGTTGAATTTGTTGGTGTTTTTCAATTTTGAAGTTGTTGTTGAATTTGCTGGCGTTTTTCAATGTTGAGGTTGTTGTTTTTTTTCAATGTTGAGGTTTTTGTTGAATTTGTTGGTGTTTTTCAATGTTGAGGTTGTTGTTGTTGTTCAATGTGGAGGTTGTTGTTGAATTTGTTGGTGTTTTTCAATGTCGAGGTTGTTGTTGAATTTGTTGGTGTTTTTCAACGTTGAATTTGTTGGTGTTTTTCAATGTTGAGGTTGCTGTTGTTTTTCAATGTTGAGGTTGTTGTTCAATTTGTTGGTGTTTTTCAATGTTCAGGTTGTTGTTGAACTTGTTGGTGTTTTTCAATGTTGAGGTTGTTGTTGAATTTGTTGGTGTTTTTCAATGTTGAGGTTGTTGTTGTTTTTCAATGTTGAGGTTGTTGTTGAATTTGTTGGTGTTTTTCAATGTTGAGGTTGTTGTTGAATTTGTTGGTGTTTTTAAATGTTGAGGTTGTTGTTGAATATATTGGTGTTTTTCGATGTTGAGGTTGTTGTTGTTTTTCAATGCTGAGGTTGTTGTTGAATTTGTTGGTGTTTTTCAATATTCAGGTTGTTGTTGTTTTTCAATGTTGAGGTTGTTGTTGAATTTGTTGGTGTTTTTCAATTTCGAGGTTGTTGTTGAATTTGTTGGTGTTTTTCAATGTTGAGGTTGTTGTTATTTTTCAATGTTGAGGTTGTTGTTGAATTTGTTGGTGTTTTTCAATGCTGAAGTTGTTGTTGAATTTTAGGTGTTTTTCAATGTTGAGGTTGTTGTTGAATTTGTTGGTGTTTTTAAATGTTGAGGTTGTTGTTGAATTTGTTGGTGTTTTTCAATGTTGAGGTTGTTGTTGAATTTGTTGGTGTTTTTCAATGTTGAAGTTGTTGTTGAATTTGTTGATGTTTTTCAATGTTGAGGTTGTTGTTGTTTTTCAATGTTGAGGTTGTTGTTGAATTTGTTGGTGTTTTTCAATGTTGAGGTTGTTGTTGTTTTTCAATGTTGAGGTTGTTGTTGTTTTTCAATGTTGAGGTTGTTGTTGAATTTGTTCGTGTTTTTCAATGTTGAGGTTATTGTTGAATTTGTTGGTGTTTTTCAATGTTGAGGTTGTTGTTGTTTTTCAATGTTGAGGTTGTTGTTGAATTTTTTGGTGTTTTTCAATGTTGAGGTTGTTGTAGTTTTTCAATGTTGAGGATGTTGTTGAATTTGTTGTCGTTTTTCAATGTCGAGGTTGATGTTGAATTTGTTGGTGTTTTTCAATGTTGAAGTTGTAGTTGAATTTGTTGGTGTTTTTCAATGTTGAGGTTGTTGTTGAATTTGTTGGTGTTTTTCAATGTTGAGGTTGTTGTTGAATTTGTTGTTGTTTTTCAATGTTGAGGTTGTTGTTGTTTTTCAATGTTGAGGTTGTTGTTGAACTTGTTGGTGTTTTTCAATGTTGAGGTTGTTGTAGTTTTTCTATGTTGAGGTTGTTGTTGAAATTGTTGGTGTTTTTCAATGTCGAGGGTGTGGTTGAATTTGTTGGTGTTTTTCAATGTTGAAATTGTTGTTGAATTTGTTGGTGTTTTTAAATGTTGAGGTTGTTGTTGAATATATTGGTGTTTTTCAATGTTGAGGTTGTTGTTTTTCAATGCTGAGGTTGTTGTTGAATTTGTTGGTGTTTTTCAATATTCAGGTTGTTCTTGTTTTTCAATGTTGAGGTTGTTGTTGAATTTGTTGGTGTTTTTCAATTTCGAGGTTGTTGTTGAATTTGTTGGTGTTTTTCAATGTTGAGGTTGTTGTTATTTTTCAATGTTGAGGTTGTTGTTGAATTTGTTGGTGTTTTTCAATGCTGAAGTTGTTGTTGAATTTGTTGGTGTTTTTCAATGTTGAGGTTGTTGTTGAATTTGTTGGTGTTTTTAAATGTTGAGGTTGTTGTTGAATTTGTTGGTGTTTTTCAATGTTGAGGTTGTTGTTGAATTTGTTGGTGTTTTTCAATGTTGAAGTTGTTGTTGAATTTGTTGATGTTTTTCAATGTTGAGGTTGTTGTTGTTTTTCAATGTTGACGTGGTTGTTGAATTTGTTGATGTTTTTCAATGTTGAGGTTGTTGTTGTTTTTCAATGTTGAGGTTGTTGTTGTTTTTCAATGTTGAGGTTGTTGTTGAATTTGTTGGTGTTTTTCAATGTTGAGGTTATTGTTGAATTTGTTGGTGTTTTTCAATGTTGAGGTTGTTGTTGTTTTTCAATGTTGAGGTTGTTGTTGAATTTTTTGGTGTTTTTCAATGTTGAGGTTGTTGTAGTTTTTCAATGTTGAGGATGTTGTTGAATTTGTTGGTGTTTTTCAATGTTGAGGTTGTTGTTGAATTTGTTGTTGTTTTTCAATGTTGAGGTTGTTGTTGTTTTTCAATGTTGAGGTTGTTGTTGAACTTGTTGGTGTTTTTCAATGTTGAGGTTGTTGTAGTTTTTCAATGTTGAGGTTGTTGTTGAATTTGTTGGTGTTTTTCAATGTCGAGGTTGTGGTTGAATTTGTTGGTGTTTTTCAATGTTGAAGTCGTTGTTGAATTTGTTGCTGTTTTTCAATGTTGAGGTTGTTGTTGAATTTGTTGGTGTTTTTAAATGTTGAGGTTGTTGTTGAATTAGTTGGTGTTTTTCAATGTTGAGGTTGTTGTTGTTTTTCAATGTTGAGGTTGTTGTTGAATTTGTTGGTGTTTTTCTTTGTTGAGGTTGTTGTTGTCGTTCAATGTGGAGGTTCTTGTTGAATTTGTTGGTGTTTTTCAATGTCGAGGTTGTTGCTGAACTTGTTGGTCTTTTTCAATGTTGAATTTGTTGTTAAATTAGTTGGTGTTTTTCAATGTTGAGGTTGTTGTTGTTTTTCAATGTTGAGGTTGTTGTTGAATTTGTTGGTGTTTTTCAATGTCGAGGTTGTTGTTGAATTTGTTGGTGTTTTTCAATGTTGAATTTGTTGTTGAATTTGTTGGTGTTTTTCAATGTTGAGGTTGTTGTTGTTTTTCAATGTTGAGGTTTTTGTTGAATTTGTTGTTGTTTTTCAATGTTGAGGTTGTTGTTGAATTTGTTGGCGTTTTTAAATGTTGAGGTTGTTGTTGAATTTGTTGGTGTTTTTCAATGTTGAGGTTGTTGTTGAATTTGTTCGTGTTTTTCAATGTTGAGGTTGTTGTTGTTTTTCAATGTTGAGGTTGTTGTTGAATTTGATGGTGTTTTTCAATGTCGAAGTTGTTGTTGAATTTGTTGGTGTTTTTCAATGTCGAAGTTGTTGTTGAATTTGTTGGTGTTTTTTATGTTGAGGTTGTTGTTTTTTTTCAATGTTCAGGTTGTTTTTGAATTTGTTGGTGTTTTTCAATGTTGAGGTTGTTGTTGTTTTTCAATTTTGAGGTTGTTTTTGAATTTGTTGGTGTATTTAAATGTTCATGTTGTTGTTGAATTTGTTGGTGTTTTTCAATGTTGAGGTTGTTGTTGTTTTTCAATGTTGAGGTTGTTGTTGAATTTGTTGGTGTTTTTCAATGTTGAGGTTGTTGTTGTTTTTCAATGTTGAGGTTGTTGTTGAATTTGTTGGTGTTTTTCAATGTTGAGGTTGTTGTTGTTTTTCAATGTTGAGGTTGTTGTTGAATTTGTTGGTGTTTTTCAATGTTGAGGTTTTTGTTGAATTTGTTGGTGTTTTTAAATGTTGAGGTTGTTGTTGAATATATTGGTGTTTTTCAATGTTGAGGTTGTTGTTTTTCAATGCTGAGGTTGTTGTTGAATTTGTTGGTGTTTTTCAATAATCAGGTTGTTCTTGTTTTTCAATGTTGAGGTTGTTGTTGAATTTGTTGGTGTTTTTCAATTTCGAGGTTGTTGTTGAATTTGTTCGTGTTTTTCAATGTTGAGGTTGTTGTTGTTTTTCAATGTTGAGGTTGTTGTTGAATTTGATGGTGTTTTTCAATGTCGAGGTTGTTGTTGAATTTGTTGGTGTTTTTCAATGTTGGGGTTGTTCGTTGAATTTGTTGGTGTTTTTACATGTTGAGGTTGTTGTTGAATTTGTTGGTGTTTTTCAATGTTGAGGTTGACTTTTTTTTCAATGTTGAGGTTTTTGTTGAATTTGTTGGTGTTTTTCAATGTTGAGGTTGTTGTTGTTGTTCAATGTGGAGGTTGTTGTTGAATTTGTTGGTGTTTTTCAATGTCGAGGTTGTTGTTGAATTTGTTGGTGTTTTTCAACGTTGAATTTGTTGGTGTTTTTCAATGTTGAGGTTGTTGTTGTTTTTCAATGTGGATGTTGTTGTTCAATTTGTTGGTGTTTTTCAATGTTCAGGTTGTTGTTGAACTTGTTGGTGTTTTTCAATGTTGAGGTTGTTGTTGAATTTGTTGGTGTTTTTCAATGTTGAGGTTGTTGTTGTTTTTCAATGTTGAGGTTGTTGTTGAATTTGTTGGTGTTTTTCAATGTTGAGGTTGTTGTTGAATTTGTTGGTGTTTTTAAATGTTGAGGTTGTTGTTGAATATATTGGTGTTTTTCAATGTTGAGGTTGTTGTTGTTTTTCAATGCTGAGGTTGTTGTGGAATTTGTTGGTGTTTTTCAATATTCAGGTTGTTGTTGTTTTTCAATGTTGAGGTTGTTGTTGAATTTGTTGGTGTTTTTCAATTTCGAGGTTGTTGTTGAATTTGTTGGTGTTTTTCAATGTTGAGGTTGTTGTTATTTTTCAATGTTGAGGTTGTTGTTGAATTTGTTGGTGTTTTTCAATGTTGAGGTTGTTGTTGAATTTGTTCGTGTTTTTCAATGTTGAGGTTGTTGTTGTTTTTCAATGTTGAGGTTGTTGTTGAATTTGATGGTGTTTTTCAATGTCGAAGTTGTTGTTGAATTTGTTGGTGTTTTTCAATGTTGAAGTTGTTGTTGAATTTGTTGGTGTTTTTTATGTTGAGGTTGTTGTTTTTTTTCAATGTTCAGGTTGTTGTTGAATTTGTTGGTGTTTTTCAATGTTGAGGTTGTTGTTGTTTTTCAATGTTGAGGTTGTTGTTGAATTTGTTGGTGTTTTTCAATGTTGAGGTTGTTGTTGTTTTTCAATGTTGAGCTTGTTGTTGAATTTGTTGGTGTTTTTCAATGTTGAGGTTGTTGTTGTTTTTCAATGTTGAGGTTGTTGTTGAATTTGTTGGTGTTTTTCAATGTTGAGGTTTTTGTTGAATTTGTTGGTGTTTTTAAATGTTGAGGTTGTTGTTGAATATATTGGTGTTTTTCAATGTTGAGGTTGTTGTTTTTCAATGCTGAGGTTGTTGTTGAATTTGTTGGTGTTTTTCAATATTCAGGTTGTTCTTGTTTTTCAATGTTGAGGTTGTTGTTGAATTTGTTGGTGTTTTTCAATTTCGAGGTTGTTGTTGAATTTGTTGGTGTTTTTCAATGCTGAAGTTGTTGTTGAATTTGTTGGTGTTTTTCAATGTTGAGGTTGTTGTTGAATTTGTTGGTGTTTTTAAATGTTGAGGTTGTTGTTGAATTTGTTGGTGTTTTTCAATGTTGAGGTTGTTGTTGAATTTGTTGATGTTTTTCAATGTTGAGGTTGTTGTTGTTTTTCAATGTTGAGGTTGTTGTTGAATTTGTTGGTGTTTTTCAATGTTGAGGTTGTTGTTGTTTTTCAATGTTGAGGTTGTTGTTGTTTTTCAATGTTGAGGTTGTTGTTGAATTTGTTGGTGTTTTTCAATGTTGAGGTTATTGTTGAATTTGTTGGTGTTTTTCAATGTTGAGGTTGTTGTTGTTTTTCAATGTTGAGGTTGTTGTTGAATTTTTTGGTGTTTTTCAATGTTGAGGTTGTTGTAGTTTTTCAATGTTGAGGATGTTGTTGAATTTGTTGGTGTTTTTCAATGTTGAGGTTGTTGTTGAATTTGTTGTTGTTTTTCAATGTTGAGGTTGTTGTTGTTTTTCAATGTTGAGGTTGTTGTTGAACTTGTTGGTGTTTTTCAATGTTGAGGTTGTTGTAGTTTTTCAATGTTGAGGTTGTTGTTGAATTTGTTGGTGTTTTTCAATGTCGAGGTTGTGGTTGAATTTGTTGGTGTTTTTCAATGTTGAAGTCGTTGTTGAATTTGTTGCTGTTTTTCAATGTTGAGGTTGTTGTTGAATTTGTTGGTGTTTTTAAATGTTGAGGTTGTTGTTGAATTTGTTGGTGTTTTTCAATGTTGAGGTTGTTGTTGTTTTTCAATGTTGAGGTTGTTGTTGAATTTGTTGGTGTTTTTCTTTGTTGAGGTTGTTGTTGTCGTTCAATGTGGAGGTTCTTGTTGAATTTGTTGGTGTTTTTCAATGTCGAGGTTGTTGCTGAATTTGTTGGTCTTTTTCAATGTTGAATTTGTTGTTAAATTAGTTGGTGTTTTTCAATGTTGAGGTTGTTGTTGTTTTTCAATGTTGAGGTTGTTGTTGAATTTGTTGGTGTTTTTCAATGTCGAGGTTGTTGTTGAATTTGTTGGTGTTTTTCAATGTTGAATTTGTTGTTGAATTTGTTGGTGTTTTTCAATGTTGAGGTTGTTGTTGTTTTTCAATGTTGAGGTTGTTGTTGAATTTGTTGTTGTTTTTCAATGTTGAGGTTGTTGTTGAATTTGTTGGCGTTTTTAAATGTTGAGGTTGTTGTTGAATTTGTTGGTGTTTTTCAATGTTGAGGTTGTTGTTGAATTTGTTCGTGTTTTTCAATGTTGAGGTTGTTGTTGTTTTTCAATGTTGAGGTTGTTGTTGAATTTGATGGTGTTTTTCAATGTCGAAGTTGTTGATGAATTTGTTGGTGTTTTTCAATGTCGAAGTTGTTGTTGAATTTGTTGGTGTTTTTTACGTTGAGGTTGTTGTTTTTTTTCAATGTTCAGGTTGTTTTTGAATTTGTTGGTGTTTTTCAATGTTGAGGTTGTTGTTGTTTTTCAATTTTGAGGTTGTTTTTGAATTTGTTGGTGTATTTAAATGTTCATGTTGTTGTTGAATTTGTTGGTGTTTTTCAATGTTGAGGTTGTTGTTGTTTTTCAATGTTGAGGTTGTTGTTGAATTTGTTGGTGTTTTTCAATGTTGAGGTTGTTGTTGTTTTTCAATGTTGAGGTTGTTGTTGAATTTGTTGGTGTTTTTCAATGTTGAGGTTGTTGTTGTTTTTCAATGTTGAGGTTGTAGTTGAATGTGTTGGTGTTTTTCAATGTTGAGGTTTTTGTTGAATTTGTTGGTGTTTTTAAATGTTGAGGTTGTTGTTGAATATATTGGTGTTTTTCAATGTTGAGGTTGTTGTTTTTCAATGCTGAGGTTGTTGTTGAATTTGTTGGTGTTTTTCAATATTCAGGTTGTTCTTGTTTTTCAATGTTGAGGTTGTTGTTGAATTTGTTGGTGTTTTTCAATTTCGAGGTTGTTGTTGAATTTGTTCGTGTTTTTCAATGTTGAGGTTGTTGTTGTTTTTCAATGTTGAGGTTGTTGTTGAATTTGATGGTGTTTTTCAATGTCGAGGTTGTTGTTGAATTTGTTGGTGTTTTTCAATGTTGAGGTTGTTCGTTGAATTTGTTGGTGTTTTTACATGTTGAGGTTGTTGTTGAATTTGTTGGTGTTTTTCAATGTTGAGGTTGTTGTTTTTTTTCAATGTTGAGGTTTTTGTTGAATTTGTTGGTGTTTTTCAATGTTGAGGTTGTTGTTGTTGTTCAATGTGGAGGTTGTTGTTGAATTTGTTGGTGTTTTTCAATGTCGAGGTTGTTGTTGAATTTGTTGGTGTTTTTCAACGTTGAATTTGTTGGTGTTTTTCAATGTTGAGGTTGTTGTTGTTTTTCAATGTGGATGTTGTTGTTCAATTTGTTGGTGTTTTTCAATGTTCAGGTTGTTGTTGAACTTGTTGGTGTTTTTCAATGTTGAGGTTGTTGTTGAATTTGTTGGTGTTTTTCAATGTTGAGGTTGTTGTTGTTTTTCAATGTTGAGGTTGTTGTTGAATTTGTTGGTGTTTTTCAATGTTGAGGTTGTTGTTGAATTTGTTGGTGTTTTTAAATGTTGAGGTTGTTGTTGAATATATTGGTGTTTTTCAATGTTGAGGTTGTTGTTGTTTTTCAATGCTGAGGTTGTTGTGGAATTTGTTGGTGTTTTTCAATATTCAGGTTGTTGTTGTTTTTCAATGTTGAGGTTGTTGTTGAATTTGTTGGTGTTTTTCAATTTCGAGGTTGTTGTTGAATTTGTTGGTGTTTTTCAATGTTGAGGTTGTTGTTATTTTTCAATGTTGAGGTTGTTGTTGAATTTGTTGGTGTTTTTCAATGTTGAGGTTGTTGTTGAATTTGTTCGTGTTTTTCAATGTTGAGGTTGTTGTTGTTTTTCAATGTTGAGGTTGTTGTTGAATTTGATGGTGTTTTTCAATGTCGAAGTTGTTGTTGAATTTGTTGGTGTTTTTCAATGTTGAAGTTGTTGTTGAATTTGTTGGTGTTTTTTATGTTGAGGTTGTTGTTTTTTTTCAATGTTCAGGTTGTTGTTGAATTTGTTGGTGTTTTTCAATGTTGAGGTTGTTGTTGTTTTTCAATGTTGAGGTTGTTGTTGAATTTGTTGGTGTTTTTCAATGTTGAGGTTGTTGTTGTTTTTCAATGTTGAGGTTGTTGTTGAATTTGTTGGTGTTTTTCAATGTTGAGGTTGTTGTTGTTTTTCAATGTTGAGGTTGTTGTTGAATTTGTTGGTGTTTTTCAATGTTGAGGTTTTTGTTGAATTTGTTGGTGTTTTTAAATGTTGAGGTTGTTGTTGAATATATTGGTGTTTTTCAATGTTGAGGTTGTTGTTTTTCAATGCTGAGGTTGTTGTTGAAGTTGTTGGTGTTTTTCAATATTCAGGTTGTTCTTGTTTTTCAATGTTGAGGTTGTTGTTGAATTTGTTGGTGTTTTTCAATTTCGAGGTTGTTGTTGAATTTGTTGGTGTTTTTCAATGTTGAGGTTGTTGTTATTTTTCAATGTTGAGGTTGTTGTTGAATTTGTTGGTGTTTTTCAATGCTGAAGTTGTTGTTGAATTTGTTGGTGTTTTTCAATGTTGAGGTTGTTGTTGAATTTGTTGGTGTTTTTAAATGTTGAGGTTGTTGTTGAATTTGTTGGTGTTTTTCAATGTTGAGGTTGTTGTTGAATTTGTTGGTGTTTTTCAATGTTGAAGTTGTTGTTGAATTTGTTGATGTTTTTCAATGTTGAGGTTGTTGTTGTTTTTCAATGTTGACGTGGTTGTTGAATTTGTTGATGTTTTTCAATGTTGAGGTTGTTGTTGTTTTTCAATGTTGAGGTTGTTGTTGTTTTTCAATGTTGAGGTTGTTGTTGAATTTGTTGGTGTTTTTCAATGTTGAGGTTATTGTTGAATTTGTTGGTGTTTTTCAATGTTGAGGTTGTTGTTGTTTTTCAATGTTGAGGTTGTTGTTGAATTTTTTGGTGTTTTTCAATGTTGAGGTTGTTGTTGAATTTGTTGTTGTTTTTCAATGTTGAGGTTGTTGTTGTTTTTCAATGTTGAGGTTGTTGTTGAACTTGTTGGTGTTTTTCAATGTTGAGGTTGTTGTAGTTTTTCAATGTTAAGGTTGTTGTTGAATTTGTTGGTGTTTTTCAATGTCGAGGTTGTGGTTGAATTTGTTGGTGTTTTTCAATGTTGAAGTTGTTGTTGAATTTGTTGCTGTTTTTCAATGTTGAGGTTGTTGTTGAATTTGTTGGTGTTTTTAAATGTTGAGGTTGTTGTTGAATTTGTTGGTGTTTTTCAATGTTGAGGTTGTTGTTGTTTTACAATGTTGAGGTTGTTGTTGAATTTGTTGGTGTTTTTCTTTGTTGAGGTTGTTGTTGTCGTTCAATGTGGAGGTTCTTGTTGAATTTGTTGGTGTTTTTCAATGTCGAGGTTGTTGCTGAATTTGTTGGTCTTTTTCAATGTTGAATTTGTTGTTGAATTAGTTGGTGTTTTTCAATGTTGAGGTTGTTGTTGTTTTTCAATGTTGAGGTTGTTGTTGAATTTGTTGGTGTTTTTCAATGTCGAGGTTGTTGTTGAATTTGTTGGTGTTTTTCAATGTTGAATTTGTTGTTGAATTTGTTGGTGTTTTTCAATGTTGAGGTTGTTGTTGTTTTTCAATGTTGAGGTTGTTGTTGAATTTGTTGTTGTTTTTCAATGTTGAGGTTGTTGTTGAATTTGTTGGCGTTTTTAAATGTTGAGGTTGTTGTTGAATTTGTTGGTGTTTTTCAATGTTGAGGTTGTTGTTGAATTTGTTCGTGTTTTTCAATGTTGAGGTTGTTGTTGTTTTTCAATGTTGAGGTTGTTGTTGAATTTGATGGTGTTTTTCAATGTCGAAGTTGTTGTTGAATTTGTTGGTGTTTTTCAATGTCGAAGTTGTTGTTGAATTTGTTGGTGTTTTTTATGTTGAGGTTGTTGTTTTTTTTCAATGTTCAGGTTGTTTTTGAATTTGTTGGTGTTTTTCAATGTTGAGGTTGTTGTTGTTTTTCAATTTTGAGGTTGTTTTTGAATTTGTTGGTGTATTTAAATGTTCATGTTGTTGTGGAATTTGTTGGTGTTTTTCAATGTTGAGGTTGTTGTTGTTTTTCAATGTTGAGGTTGTTGTTGAATTTGTTGATGTTTTTCAATGTTGAGGTTGTTGTTGTTTTTCAATGTTGAGGTTGTTGTTGAATTTGTTGGTGTTTTTCAATGTTGAGGTTGTTGTTGTTTTTCAATGTTGAGGTTGTTGTTGAATTTGTTGGTGTTTTTCAATGTTGAGGTTTTTGTTGAATTTGTTGGTGTTTTTCAATTTCGAGGTTGTTGTTGAATTTGTTGGTGTTTTTCAATGTTGAGGTTGTTGTTATTTTTCAATGTTGAGGTTGTTGTTGAATTTGTTGGTGTTTTTCCATGCTGAAGTTGTTGAATTTGTTGGTGTTTTTCAATGTTGAGGTTGTTGTTGAATTTGTTGGTGTTTTTAAATGTTGAGGTTGTTGTTGAATTTGTTGGTGTTTTTCAATGTTGAGGTTGTTGTTGAATTTGTTGGTGTTTTTCAATGTCGAAGTTGTTGTTGAATTTGTTGGTGTTTTTTATGTTGAGGTTGTTGTTTTTTTTCAATGTTCAGGTTGTTTTTGAATTTGTTGGTGTTTTTCAATGTTGAGGTTGTTGTTGTTTTTCAATTTTGAGGTTGTTTTTGAATTTGTTGGTGTATTTAAATGTTCATGTTGTTGTGGAATTTGTTGGTGTTTTTCAATGTTGAGGTTGTTGTTGTTTTTCAATGTTGAGGTTGTTGTTGAATTTGTTGATGTTTTTCAATGTTGAGGTTGTTGTTGTTTTTCAATGTTGAGGTTGTTGTTGAATTTGTTGGTGTTTTTCAATGTTGAGGTTGTTGTTGTTTTTCAATGTTGAGGTTGTTGTTGAATTTGTTGGTGTTTTTCAATGTTGAGGTTTTTGTTGAATTTGTTGGTGTTTTTCAATTTCGAGGTTGTTGTTGAATTTGTTGGTGTTTTTCAATGTTGAGGTTGTTGTTATTTTTCAATGTTGAGGTTGTTGTTGAATTTGTTGGTGTTTTTCCATGCTGAAGTTGTTGAATTTGTTGGTGTTTTTCAATGTTGAGGTTGTTGTTGAATTTGTTGGTGTTTTTAAATGTTGAGTTTGTTGTTGAATTTGTTGGTGTTTTTCAATGTTGAGGTTGTTGTTGAATTTGTTGGTGTTTTTCAATGTTGAAGTTGTTGTTGAATTTGTTGCTGTTTTTCAATGTTGAGGTTGTTGTTTAATTTGTTGGTGTTTTTAAATGTTGAGGTTGTCGTTGAATTTGTTGGTGTTTTTCAATGTTGAGGTTGTTGTTGTTTTTCAATGTTGAGGTTGTTGTTGAATTTGTTGGTGTTTTTCTTTGTTGAGGTTGTTGTTGTCGTTCAATGTGGAGGTTCTTGTTGAATTTGTTGGTGTTTTTCAATGTCGAGGTTGTTGTTGAATTTGTTGGTCTTTTTCAATGTTGAATTTGTTGTTGAATTAGTTGGTGTTTTTCAATGTTGAGGTTGTTGTTGTTTTTCAATGTTGAGGTTGTTGTTGAATTTGTTGGTGTTTTTCAATGTTGTGGTTGTTGTTGAATTTGTTGGCGTTTTTCAATGTTGAGGTTGTTGTTGAATTTGTTGGTGTTTTTCAATGTTGAGGTTGTTGTTGAATTTGTTGGTGTTTTTCAATGTTGAGGTTGTTGTTGTTTTTCAATGTTCAGTTTGTTGTTGAATTTGTTGGTGTTTTTCAATGTCGAGGTTGTTGTTGAAATTGTTGGTGTTTTTCAATGCTGAAGTTGTTGTTGAATTTGTTGGTGTCTTTCAATGTTGAGGTTGTTGTTGTTTTTCAATGTTGAGGTTGTTGTTCAATTTGTTGGTGTTTTTCAATGTTGAGGTTGTTGTTGTTTTTCAATGTTGAGGTTGTTGTTGTTTTTCAATGTTGAGGGTGTTGTTGAATTTGTTGGTGTTTTTCAATGTTGAGGTTGTTGTTGAATTTGTTGGCGTTTTTAAATGTTGAGGTTGTTGTTGAATTTGTTGGTGTTTTTCAATGTTGAGGTTGTTGTTGAATTTGTTCGTGTTTTTCAATGTTGAGGTTGTTGTTGTTTTTCAATGTTGAGGTTGTTGTTGAATTTGATGGTGTTTTTCAATGTCGAGGTTGTTGTTGAATTTGTTGGTGTTTTTCAGTGTTGAAGTTGTTGTTGAATTTGATGGTCTTTTTCAATGTTGAGGTTGTTCGTTGAATTTGTTGGTGTTTTTACATGTTGAGGTTGTTGTTTAATTTGTTGGTGTTTTTCAATGTTGAAGTTGTTGTTGAATTTGCTGGCGTTTTTCAATGTTGAGGTTGTTGTTTTTTTTCAATGTTGAGGTTTTTGTTGAATTTGTTGGTGTTTTTCAATGTTGAGGTTGTTGTTGTTGTTCAATGTGGAGGTTGTTGTTGAATTTGTTGGTGTTTTTCAATGTCGAGGTTGTTGTTGAATTTGTTGGTGTTTTTCAACGTTGAATTTGTTGGTGTTTTTCAATGTTGAGGTTGTTGTTGTTTTTCAATGTTGAGGTTGTTGTTCAATTTGTTGGTGTTTTTCAATGTTCAGGTTGTTGTTGAACTTGTTGGTGTTTTTCAATGTTGAGGTTGTTGTTGAATTTGTTGGTGTTTTTACATGTTGAGGTTGTTGTTGTTTTTCAATGTTGAGGTTGTTGTTGAATTTGTTGGTGTTTTTCAATGTTGAGGTTGTTGTTGTTTTTCAATGTTGAGGTTGTTGTTGAATTTGTTGGTGTTTTTCAATTTCGAGGTTGTTGTTGAATTTGTTGGTGTTTTTCAATGTTGAGGTTGTTGTTATTTTTCAATGTTGAGGTTGTTGTTGAATTTGTTGGTGTTTTTCAATGCTGAAGTTGTTGTTGAATTTTAGGTGTTTTTCAATGTTGAGGTTGTTGTTGAATTTGTTGGTGTTTTTAAATGTTGAGGTTGTTGTTGAATTTGTTGGTGTTTTTCAATGTTGAGGTTGTTGTTGAATTTGTTGGTGTTTTTCAATGTTGAAGTTGTTGTTGAATTTGTTGATGTTTTTCAATGTTGAGGTTGTTGTTGTTTTTCAATGTTGAGGTTGTTGTTGAATTTGTTGGTGTTTTTCAATGTTGAGGTTGTTGTTGTTTTTCAATGTTGAGGTTGTTGTTGTTTTTCAATGTTGAGGTTGTTGTTGAATTTGTTCGTGTTTTTCAATGTTGAGGTTATTGTTGAATTTGTTGATGTTTTTCAATGTTGAGGTTGTTGTTGTTTTTCAATGTTGAGGTTGTTGTTGAATTTTTTGGTGTTTTTCAATGTTGAGGTTGTTGTAGTTTTTCAATGTTGAGGATGTTGTTGAATTTGTTGTCGTTTTTCAATGTCGAGGTTGATGTTGAATTTGTTGGTGTTTTTCAATGTTGAAGTTGTAGTTGAATTTGTTGGTGTTTTTCAATGTTGAGGTTGTTGTTGAATTTGTTGGTGTTTTTCAATGTTGAGGTTGTTGTTGAATTTGTTGTTGTTTTTCAATGTTGAGGTTGTTGTTGTTTTTCAATGTTGAGGTTGTTGTTGAACTTGTTGGTGCTTTTCAATGTTGAGGTTGTTGTAGTTTTTCAATGTTGAGGTTGTTGTTGAAATTGTTGGTGTTTTTCAATGTCGAGGGTGTGTTTGAATTTGTTGGTGTTTTTCAATGTTGAAGTTGTTGTTGAATTTGTTGCTGTTTTTCAATGTTGAGGTTGTTGTTGAATTTGTTGGTGTTTTTAAATGTTGAGGTTGTTGTTGAATTTGTTGGTGTTTTTCATTGTTGAGGTTGTTGTTGTTTTTCAATGTTGAGGTTGTTGTTGAATTTGTTGGTGTTTTTCTTTGTTGAGGTTGTTGTTGTCGTTTAATGTGGAGGTTCTTGTTGAATTTGTTGGTGTTTTTCAATGTCGAGGTTGTTGTTGAATTTGTTGGTCTTTTTCAATGTTGAATTTGTTGTTGAATTAGTTGGTGTTTTTCAATGTTGAGGTTGTTGTTGTTTTTCAATGTTGAGGTTGTTGTTGAATTTGTTGGTGTTTTTCAATGTTGAGGTTGTTGTTGAATTTGTTGGCGTTTTTCAATGTTGAGGTTGTTGTTGAATTTGTTGGTGTTTTTCAATGTTGAGGTTGTTGTTGAATTTGTTGGTGTTTTTCAATGTTGAGGTTGTTGTTGTTTTTCAATGTTCAGGTTGTTGTTGAATTTGTTGGTGTTTTTCAATGTCGAGGTTGTTGTTGAAATTGTTGGTGTTTTTCAATGTTGAAGTTGTTGTTGAATTTGTTGGTGTTTTTCAATGTTGAGGTTGTTGTTGTTTTTCTATGTTGAGGTTGTTGTTCAATTTGTTGGTGTTTTTCAATGTTGAGGTTGTTGTTGTTTTTCAATGTTGAGGTTGTTGTTGTTTTTCAATGTTGAGGTTGTTGTTGAATTTGTTCGTGTATGTCGATGTTGAGGTTGTTGTTGTTCAATGTGGAGGTTGTTGTTGAATTTGTTGGTGTTTTTCAATGTCGAGGTTGTTGTTGAATTTGTTGGTGTTTTTCAATGTTGAATTTGTTGTTGAATTTGTTGGTGTTTTTCAATTTCGAGGTTGTTGTTGAATTTGTTGGTGTTTTTCAACGTTGAATTTGTTGGTGTTTTTCAATGTTGAGGTTGTTGTTGTTTTTCAATGTTGAGGTTGTTGTTCAATTTGTTGGTGTTTTTCAATGTTCAGGTTGTTGTTGAACTTGGTGTTTTTCAATGTTGAGGTTGTTGTTGAATTTGTTGGTGTTTTTCAATGTTGAGGTTGTTGTTGTTTTTCAATGTTGAGGTTGTTGTTGAATTTGTTGGTGTTTTTCAATGTTGAGGTTGTTGTTGAATTTGTTGGTGTTTTTAAATGTTGAGGTTGTTGAATATATTGGTGTTTTTCAATGTTGAGGTTGTTGTTGTTTTTCAATGCTGAGGTTGTTGTTGAATTTGTTGGTGTTTTTCAATATTCAGGTTGTTGTTGTTTTTCAATGATGAGGTTGTTGTTGAATTTGTTGGTGTTTTTCAATTTCGAGGTTGTTGTTGAATTTGTTGGTGTTTTTCAATGTTGAGGTTGTTCTTATTTTTCAATGTTGAGGTTGTTGTTGAATTTGTTGGTGTTTTTCAATGCTGAAGTTGTTGTTGAATTTTAGGTGTTTTTCAATGTTGAGGTTGTTGTTGAATTTGTTGGTGTTTTTCAATGTTGAGGTTGTTGTTGAATTTGTTGGTGTTTTTCAATGTTGAAGTTGTTGTTGAATTTGTTGATGTTTTTCAATGTTGAGGTTGTTGTTGTTTTTCAATGTTGAGGTTGTTGTTGAATTTGTTGGTGTTTTTCAATGTTGAGGCTGTTGTTGTTTTTCAATGTTGAGTTGTTGTTGTTTTTCAATTTTGAGGTTGTTGTTGAATTTGTTCGTGTTTTTCAATGTTGAGGTTATTGTTGAATTTGTTGGTGTTTTTCAATGTTGAGGTTGTTGTTGTATTTCAATGTTGAGGTTGTTGTTGAATTTTTTGGTGTTTTTCAATGTTGAGGTTGTTGTAGTTTTTCAATGTTGAGGATGTTGTTGAATTTGTTGTCGTTTTTCAATGTCGAGGTTGATGTTGAATTTGTTGGTGTTTTTCAATGTTGAAGTTGTAGTTGAATTTGTTGGTGTTTTTCAATGTTGAGGTTGTTGTTGAATTTGTTGGTGTTTTTCAATGTTGAGGTTGTTGTTGAATTTGTTGTTGTTTTTCAATGTTGAGGTTGTTGTTGTTTTTCAATGTTGAGGTTGTTGTTGAACTTGTTGGTGTTTTTCAATGTTGAGGTTGTTGTAGTTTTTCAATGTTGAGGTTGTTGTTGTTTTTCAATGTTGAGGTTGTTGTTGAATTTGTTCGTGTATGTCGATGTTGAGGTTGTTGTTGTTCAATGTGGAGGTTGTTGTTGAATTTGTTGGTGTTTTTCAATGTCGAGGTTGTTGTTGAATTTGTTGGTGTTTTTCAATGTTGAATTTGTTGTTGAATTTGTTGGTGTTTTTCAATTTCGAGGTTGTTGTTGAATTTGTTGGTGTTTTTCAACGTTGAATTTGTTGGTGTTTTTCAATGTTGAGGTTGTTGTTGTTTTTCAATGTTGAGGTTGTTGTTCAATTTGTTGGTGTTTTTCAATGTTCAGGTTGTTGTTGAACTTGTTGGTGTTTTTCAATGTTGAGGTTGTTGTTGAATTTGTTGGTGTTTTTCAATGTTGAGGTTGTTGTTGTTTTTCAATGTTGAGGTTGTTGTTGAATTTGTTGGTGTTTTTCAATGTTGAGGTTGTTGTTGAATTTGTTGGTGTTTTTAAATGTTGAATTTGTTGTAGAATTTGTTGGTGTTTTTCAATGTTGTGGTTGTTGTTGTTTTTCAATGTTGAGGTTGTTGTTGAATTTGTTGGTGTTTTTCAATGTTGAGGTTGTTGTTGAATTTGTTGGCGTTTTTAAATGTTGAGGTTGTTGCTGAATTTGTTGGTGTTTTTCAATGTTGAGGTTGTTGTTGAATTTGTTCGTGTTTTTCAATGTTGAGGTTGTTGTTGTTTTTCAATGTTGAGGTTGTTGTTGAATTTGATGGTGTTTTTCAATGTCGAAGTTGTTGTTGAATTTGTTGGTGTTTTTCAATGTTGAGGTTGTTGTTGAAATTGTTGGTGTTTTTCAATGTCGAGGGTGTGTTTGAATTTGTTGGTGTTTTTCAATGTTGAAGTTGTTGTTGAATTTGTTGCTGTTTTTCAATGTTGAGGTTGTTGTTGAATTTGTTGGTGTTTTTAAATGTTGAGGTTGTTGTTGAATTTGTTGGTGTTTTTCATTGTTGAGGTTGTTGTTGTTTTTCAATGTTGAGGTTGTTGTTGAATTTGTTGGTGTTTTTCTTTGTTGAGGTTGTTGTTGTCGTTTAATGTGGAGGTTCTTGTTGAATTTGTTGGTGTTTTTCAATGTCGAGGTTGTTGTTGAATTTGTTGGTCTTTTTCAATGTTGAATTTGTTGTTGAATTAGTTGGTGTTTTTCAATGTTGAGGTTGTTGTTGTTTTTCAATGTTGAGGTTGTTGTTGAATTTGTTGGTGTTTTTCAATGTTGAGGTTGTTGTTGAATTTGTTGGCGTTTTTCAATGTTGAGGTTGTTGTTGAATTTGTTGGTGTTTTTCAATGTTGAGGTTGTTGTTGAATTTGTTGGTGTTTTTCAATGTTGAGGTTGTTGTTGTTTTTCAATGTTCAGGTTGTTGTTGAATTTGTTGGTGTTTTTCAATGTCGAGGTTGTTGTTGAAATTGTTGGTGTTTTTCAATGTTGAAGTTGTTGTTGAATTTGTTGGTGTTTTTCAATGTTGAGGTTGTTGTTGTTTTTCTATGTTGAGGTTGTTGTTCAATTTGTTGGTGTTTTTCAATGTTGAGGTTGTTGTTGTTTTTCAATGTTGAGGTTGTTGTTGTTTTTCAATGTTGAGGTTGTTGTTGAATTTGTTCGTGTATGTCGATGTTGAGGTTGTTGTTGTTCAATGTGGAGGTTGTTGTTGAATTTGTTGGTGTTTTTCAATGTCGAGGTTGTTGTTGAATTTGTTGGTGTTTTTCAATGTTGAATTTGTTGTTGAATTTGTTGGTGTTTTTCAATTTCGAGGTTGTTGTTGAATTTGTTGGTGTTTTTCAACGTTGAATTTGTTGGTGTTTTTCAATGTTGAGGTTGTTGTTGTTTTTCAATGTTGAGGTTGTTGTTCAATTTGTTGGTGTTTTTCAATGTTCAGGTTGTTGTTGAACTTGGTGTTTTTCAATGTTGAGGTTGTTGTTGAATTTGTTGGTGTTTTTCAATGTTGAGGTTGTTGTTGTTTTTCAATGTTGAGGTTGTTGTTGAATTTGTTGGTGTTTTTCAATGTTGAGGTTGTTGTTGAATTTGTTGGTGTTTTTAAATGTTGAGGTTGTTGAATATATTGGTGTTTTTCAATGTTGAGGTTGTTGTTGTTTTTCAATGCTGAGGTTGTTGTTGAATTTGTTGGTGTTTTTCAATATTCAGGTTGTTGTTGTTTTTCAATGATGAGGTTGTTGTTGAATTTGTTGGTGTTTTTCAATTTCGAGGTTGTTGTTGAATTTGTTGGTGTTTTTCAATGTTGAGGTTGTTCTTATTTTTCAATGTTGAGGTTGTTGTTGAATTTGTTGGTGTTTTTCAATGCTGAAGTTGTTGTTGAATTTTAGGTGTTTTTCAATGTTGAGGTTGTTGTTGAATTTGTTGGTGTTTTTCAATGTTGAGGTTGTTGTTGAATTTGTTGGTGTTTTTCAATGTTGAAGTTGTTGTTGAATTTGTTGATGTTTTTCAATGTTGAGGTTGTTGTTGTTTTTCAATGTTGAGGTTGTTGTTGAATTTGTTGGTGTTTTTCAATGTTGAGGCTGTTGTTGTTTTTCAATGTTGAGTTGTTGTTGTTTTTCAATTTTGAGGTTGTTGTTGAATTTGTTCGTGTTTTTCAATGTTGAGGTTATTGTTGAATTTGTTGGTGTTTTTCAATGTTGAGGTTGTTGTTGTATTTCAATGTTGAGGTTGTTGTTGAATTTTTTGGTGTTTTTCAATGTTGAGGTTGTTGTAGTTTTTCAATGTTGAGGATGTTGTTGAATTTGTTGTCGTTTTTCAATGTCGAGGTTGATGTTGAATTTGTTGGTGTTTTTCAATGTTGAAGTTGTAGTTGAATTTGTTGGTGTTTTTCAATGTTGAGGTTGTTGTTGAATTTGTTGGTGTTTTTCAATGTTGAGGTTGTTGTTGAATTTGTTGTTGTTTTTCAATGTTGAGGTTGTTGTTGTTTTTCAATGTTGAGGTTGTTGTTGAACTTGTTGGTGTTTTTCAATGTTGAGGTTGTTGTAGTTTTTCAATGTTGAGGTTGTTGTTGAAATTGTTGGTGTTTTTCAATGTCGAGGGTGTGTTTGAATTTGTTGGTGTTTTTCAATGTTGAAGTTGTTGTTGAATTTGTTGCTGTTTTTCAATGTTGAGGTGGTTGTTGAATTTGTTGGTGTTTTTCAATGTTGAGGTTGTTGTTGAATTTGTTGGTGTTTTTCAATGTTGAGGTTGTTGTTGTTTTTCAATGTTCAGGTTGTTGTTGAATTTGTTGGTGTTTTTCAATGTCGAGGTTGTTGTTGAAATTGTTGGTGTTTTTCAATGTTGAAGTTGTTGTTGAATTTGTTGGTGTTTTTCAATGTTGAGGTTGTTGTTGTTTTTCTATGTTGAGGTTGTTGTTCAATTTGTTGGTGTTTTTCAATGTTGAGGTTGTTGTTGTTTTTCAATGTTGAGGTTGTTGTTGTTTTTCAATGTTGAGGTTGTTGTTGAATTTGTTCGTGTATGTCGATGTTGAGGTTGTTGTTGTTCAATGTGGAGGTTGTTGTTGAATTTGTTGGTGTTTTTCAATGTCGAAGTTGTTGTTGAATTTGTTGGTGTTTTTCAATGTTGAATTTGTTGTTGAATTTGTTGGTGTTTTTCAATTTCGAGGTTGTTGTTGAATTTGTTGGTGTTTTTCAACGTTGAATTTGTTGGTGTTTTTCAATGTTGAGGTTGTTGTTGTTTTTCAATGTTGAGGTTGTTGTTCAATTTGTTGGTGTTTTTCAATGTTCAGGTTGTTGTTGAACTTGTTGGTGTTTTTCAATGTTGAGGTTGTTGTTGAATTTGTTGGTGTTTTTCAATGTTGAGGTTGTTGTTGTTTTTCAATGTTGAGGTTGTTGTTGAATTTGTTGGTGTTTTTCAATGTTGAGGTTGTTGTTGAATTTGTTGGTGTTTTTAAATGTTGAGGTTGTTGTTGAATATATTGGTGTTTTTCAATGTTGAGGTTGTTGTTGTTTTTCAATGCTGAGGTTGTTGTTGAATTTGTTGGTGTTTTTCAATATTCAGGTTGTTGTTGTTTTTCAATGTTGAGGTTGTTGTTGAATTTGTTGGTGTTTTTCAATTTCGAGGTTGTTGTTGAATTTGTTGGTGTTTTTCAATGTTGAGGTTGTTGTTATTTTTCAATGTTGAGGTTGTTGTTGAATTTGTTGGTGTTTTTCAATGCTGAAGTTGTTGTTGAATTTTAGGTGTTTTTCAATGTTGAGGTTGTTGTTGAATTTGTTGGTGTTTTTCAATGTTGAGGTTGTTGTTGAATTTGTTGGTGTTTTTCAATGTTGAAGTTGTTGTTGAATTTGTTGATGTTTTTCAATGTAGAGGTTGTTGTTGTTTTTCAATGTTGAGGTTGTTGTTGAATTTGTTGGTGTTTTTCAATGTTGAGGTTGTTGTTGTTTTTCAATGTTGAGGTTGTTGTTGTTTTTCAATGTTGAGGTTGTTGTTGAATTTGTTCGTGTATGTCGATGTTGAGGTTGTTGTTGTTCAATGTGGAGGTTGTTGTTGAATTTGTTGGTGTTTTTCAATGTCGAGGTTGTTGTTGAATTTGTTGGTGTTTTTCAATGTTGAATTTGTTGTTGAATTTGTTGGTGTTTTTCAATTTCGAGGTTGTTGTTGAATTTGTTGGTGTTTTTCAACGTTGAATTTGTTGGTGTTTTTCAATGTTGAGGTTGTTGTTGTTTTTCAATGTTGAGGTTGTTGTTCAATTTGTTGGTGTTTTTCAATGTTCAGGTTGTTGTTGAACTTGTTGGTGTTTTTCAATGTTGAGGTTGTTGTTGAATTTGTTGGTGTTTTTCAATGTTGAGGTTGTTGTTGTTTTTCAATGTTGAGGTTGTTGTTGAATTTGTTGGTGTTTTTCAATGTTGAGGTTGTTGTTGAATTTGTTGGTGTTTTTAAATGTTGAGGTTGTTGAATATATTGGTGTTTTTCAATGTTGAGGTTGTTGTTGTTTTTCAATGCTGAGGTTGTTGTTGAATTTGTTGGTGTTTTTCAATATTCAGGTTGTTGTTGTTTTTCAATGTTGAGGTTGTTGTTGAATTTGTTGGTGTTTTTCAATTTCGAGGTTGTTGTTGAATTTGTTGGTGTTTTTCAATGTTGAGGTTGTTCTTATTTTTCAATGTTGAGGTTGTTGTTGAATTTGTTGGTGTTTTTCAATGCTGAAGTTGTTGTTGAATTTTAGGTGTTTTTCAATGTTGAGGTTGTTGTTGAATTTGTTGGTGTTTTTCAATGTTGAGGTTGTTGTTGAATTTGTTGGTGTTTTTCAATGTTGAAGTTGTTGTTGAATTTGTTGATGTTTTTCAATGTTGAGGTTGTTGTTGTTTTTCAATGTTGAGGTTGTTGTTGAATTTGTTGGTGTTTTTCAATGTTGAGGTTGTTGTTGTTTTTCAATGTTGAGTTGTTGTTGTTTTTCAATTTTGAGGTTGTTGTTGAATTTGTTCGTGTTTTTCAATGTTGAGGTTATTGTTGAATTTGTTGGTGTTTTTCAATGTTGAGGTTGTTGTTGTATTTCAATGTTGAGGTTGTTGTTGAATTTTTTGGTGTTTTTCAATGTTGAGGTTGTTGTAGTTTTTCAATGTTGAGGATGTTGTTGAATTTGTTGTCGTTTTTCAATGTCGAGGTTGATGTTGAATTTGTTGGTGTTCTTCAATGTTGAAGTTGTAGTTGAATTTGTTGGTGTTTTTCAATGTTGAGGTTGTTGTTGAATTTGTTGGTGTTTTTCAATGTTGAGGTTGTTGTTGAATTTGTTGTTGTTTTTCAATGTTGAGGTTGTTGTTGTTTTTCAATGTTGAGGTTGTTGTTGAACTTGTTGGTGTTTTTCAATGTTGAGGTTGTTGTAGTTTTTCAATGTTGAGGTTGTTGTTGCAATTGTTGGTGTTTTTCAATGTCGAGGGTGTGTTTGAATTTGTTGGTGTTTTTCAATGTTGAAGTTGTTGTTGAATTTGTTGCTGTTTTTCAATGTTGAGGTGGTTGTTGAATTTGTTGGTGTTTTTCAATGTTGAGGTTGTTGTTGAATTTGTTGGTGTTTTTCAATGTTGAGGTTGTTGTTGTTTTTCAATGTTCAGGTTGTTGTTGAATTTGTTGGTGTTTTTCAATGTCGAGGTTGTTGTTGAAATTGTTGGTGTTTTTCAATGTTGAAGTTGTTGTTGAATTTGTTGGTGTTTTTCAATGTTGAGGTTGTTGTTTTTCTATGTTGAGGTTGTTGTTCAATTTGTTGGTGTTTTTCAATGTTGAGGTTGTTGTTGTTTTTCAATGTTGAGGTTGTTGTTGTTTTTCAATGTTGAGGTTGTTGTTGAATTTGTTCGTGCATGTCGATGTTGAGGTTGTTGTTGTTCAATGTGGAGGTTGTTGTTGAATTTGTTGGTGTTTTTCAATGTCGAAGTTGTTGTTGAATTTGTTGGTGTTTTTCAATGTTGAATTTGTTGTTGAATTTGTTGGTGTTTTTCAATTTCGAGGTTGTTGTTGAATTTGTTGGTGTTTTTCAACGTTGAATTTGTTGGTGTTTTTCAATGTTGAGGTTGTTGTTGTTTTTCAATGTTGAGGTTGTTGTTCAATTTGTTGGTGTTTTTCAATGTTCAGGTTGTTGTTGAACTTGTTGGTGTTTTTCAATGTTGAGGTTGTTGTTGAATTTGTTGGTGTTTTTCAATGTTGAGGTTGTTGTTGTTTTTCAATGTTGAGGTTGTTGTTGAATTTGTTGGTGTTTTTCAATGTTGAGGTTGTTGTTGAATTTGTTGGTGTTTTTAAATGTTGAGGTTGTTGTTGAATATATTGGTGTTTTTCAATGTTGAGGTTGTTGTTGTTTTTCAATGCTGAGGTTGTTGTTGAATTTGTTGGTGTTTTTCAATATTCAGGTTGTTGTTGTTTTTCAATGTTGAGGTTGTTGTTGAATTTGTTGGTGTTTTTCAATTTCGAGGTTGTTGTTGAATTTGTTGGTGTTTTTCAATGTTGAGGTTGTTGTTATTTTTCAATGTTGAGGTTGTTGTTGAATTTGTTGGTGTTTTTCAATGCTGAAGTTGTTGTTGAATTTTAGGTGTTTTTCAATGTTGAGGTTGTTGTTGAATTTGTTGGTGTTTTTCAATGTTGAGGTTGTTGTTGAATTTGTTGGTGTTTTTCAATGTTGAAGTTGTTGTTGAATTTGTTGATGTTTTTCAATGTTGAGGTTGTTGTTGTTTTTCAATGTTGAGGTTGTTGTTGAATTTGTTGGTGTTTTTCAATGTTGAGGTTGTTGTTGTTTTTCAATGTTGAGTTGTTGTTGTTTTTCAATGTTGAGGTTGTTGTTGAATTTGTTCGTGTTTTTCAATGTTGAGGTTATTGTTGAATTTGTTGGTGTTTTTCAATGTTGAGGTTGTTGTTGTTTTTCAATGTTGAGGTTGTTGTTGAATTTTTTGGTGTTTTTCAATGTTGAGGTTGTTGTAGTTTTTCAATGTTGAGGATGTTGTTGAATTTGTTGTCGTTTTTCAATGTCGAGGTTGATGTTGAATTTGTTGGTGTTTTTCAATGTTGAAGTTGTAGTTGAATTTGTTGGTGTTTTTCAATGTTGAGGTTGTTGTTGAATTTGTTGGTGTTTTTCAATGTTGAGGTTGTTGTTGAATTTGTTGTTGTTTTTCAATGTTGAGGTTGTTGTTGTTTTTCAATGTTGAGGTTGTTGTTGAACTTGTTGGTGTTTTTCAATTTTGAGGTTGTTGTAGTTTTTCAATGTTGAGGTTGTTGTTGAAATTGTTGGTGTTTTTCAATGTCGAGGGTGTGTTTGAATTTGTTGGTGTTTTTCAATGTTGAAGTTGTTGTTGAATTTGTTGCTGTTTTTCAATGTTGAGGTGGTTGTTGAATTTGTTGGTGTTTTTCAATGTTGAGGTTGTTGTTGAATTTGTTGGTGTTTTTCAATGTTGAGGTTGTTGTTGTTTTTCAATGTTGAGGTTGTTGTTGAATTTGTTGGTGTTTTTCTTTGTTGAGGTTGTTGCTGTCGTTTAATGTGGAGGTTCTTGTTGAATTTGTTGGTGTTTTTCAATGTCGAGGTTGTTGTTGAAATTGTTGGTGTTTTTCAATTTTGAATGTTGTTGTTGAATTTGTTGGTGTTTTTCAATGTTGAGGTTGTTGTTGTTTTTCTATGTTGAGGTTGTTGTTCAATTTGTTGGTGTTTTTCAATGTTGAGGTTGTTGTTGTTTTTCAATGTTGAGGTTGTTGTTGTTTTTCAATGTTGAGGTTGTTGTTGAATTTGTTCGTGTATGTCAATGTTGAGGTTGTTGTTGTTCAATGTGGAGGTTGTTGTTGAATTTGTTGGTGTTTTTCAATGTCGAGGTTGTTGTTGAATTTGTTGGTGTTTTTCAATGTTGAATTTGTTGTTGAATTTGTTGGTGTTTTTCAATTTCGAGGTTGTTGTTGTTTTTAAATGTTGAGGTTTTTGTTGAATTTGTTGGTGTTTTTCAATGTTGAGGTTGTTGTTGAATTTGTTGGCGTTTTTAAATGTTGAGGTTGTTGTTGAATTTGTTGGTGTTTTTCAATGTTGAGGTTGTTGGCGTTTTTAAATGTTGAGGTTGTTGTTGAATTTGTTGGTGTTTTTCAATGTTGAGGTTGTTGTTGTTTTTCAATGCTGAGGTTGTTGTTGAATTTGTTGGTGTTTTTCAATATTCAGGTTGTTGTTGTTTTTCAATGTTGAGGTTGTTGTTGAATTTGTTGGTGTTTTTCAATGTTGAGGTTGTTGTTGTTTTTCAATGTTGAGGTTGTTGTTGAATTTGTTGGTGTTTTTCAATGTTGAGGTTGTTGTTGAATTTGTTGGTGTTTTTCAATGTTGAGGTTGTTGTTGTTTTTCAATGTTGAGGTTGTTGTTGAATTTGTTGGTGTTTTTCAATGTTGAGGTTGTTGTTGAATTTGTTGGTGTTTTCAATGTTGAGGTTGTTGTTGAATTTGTTGGTGTTTTTCAATGTTGAGGTTGTTGTTGTTTTTCAATGCTGAGGTTGTTGTTGAATTTGTTGGTGTTTTTCAATATTCAGGTTGTTGTTGTTTTTCAATGTTGAGGTTGTTGTTGAATTTTAGGTGTTTTTCAATGTTGAGGTTGTTGTTGAATTTGTTGGTGTTTTTAAATGTTGAGGTTGTTGTTGAATTTGTTGGTGTTTTTCAATGTTGAGGTTGTTGTTGAATTTGTTGGTGTTTTTCAATGTTGAAGTTGTTGTTGAATTTGTTGATGTTTTTCAATGTTGAGGTTGTTGTTGTTTTTCAATGTTGAGGTTGTTGTTGAATTTGTTGGTGTTTTTCAATGTTGAGGTTGTTGTTGTTTTTCAATGTTGAGGTTGTTGTTGTTTTTCAATGTTGAGGTTGTTGTTGAATTTGTTCGTGTTTTTCAATGTTGAGGTTATTGTTGAATTTGTTGATGTTTTTCAATGTTGAGGTTGTTGTTGTTTTTCAATGTTGAGGTTGTTGTTGAATTTTTTGGTGTTTTTCAATGTTGAGGTTGTTGTAGTTTTTCAATGTTGAGGATGTTGTTGAATTTGTTGTCGTTTTTCAATGTCGAGGTTGATGTTGAATTTGTTGGTGTTTTTCAATGTTGAAGTTGTAGTTGAATTTGTTGGTGTTTTACAATGTTGAGGTTGTTGTTGAATTTGTTGGTGTTTTTCAATGTTGAGGTTGTTGTTGAATTTGTTGTTGTTTTTCAATGTTGAGGTTGTTGTTGTTTTTCAATGTTGAGGTTGTTGTTGAACTTGTTGGTGTTTTTCAATGTTGAGGTTGTTGTAGTTTTTCAATGTTGAGGTTGTTGTTGAAATTGTTGGTGTTTTTCAATGTCGAGGGTGTGTTTGAATTTGTTGGTGTTTTTCAATGTTGAAGTTGTTGTTGAATTTGTTGCTGTTTTTCAATGTTGAGGTTGTTGTTGAATTTGTTGGTGTTTTTAAATGTTGAGGTTGTTGTTGAATTTGTTGGTGTTTTTCAATGTTGAGGTTGTTGTTGTTTTTCAATGTTGAGGTTGTTGTTGAATTTGTTGGTGTTTTTCTTTGTTGAGGTTGTTGTTGTCGTTTAATGTGGAGGTTCTTGTTGAATTTGTTGGTGTTTTTCAATGTCGAGGTTGTTGTTGAATTTGTTGGTCTTTTTCAATGTTGAATTTGTAGTTGAATTAGTTGGTGTTTTTCAATGTTGAGGTTGTTGTTGTTTTTCAATGTTGAGGTTGTTGTTGAATTTGTTGGTGTTTTTCAATGTTGAGGTTGTTGTTGAATTTGTTGGCGTTTTTCAATGTTGAGGTTGTTGTTGAATTTGTTGGTGTTTTTCAATGTTGAGGTTGTTGTTGAATTTGTTGATGTTTTTCAATGTTGAGGTTGTTGTTGTTTTTCAATGTTCAGGTTGTTGTTGAATTTGTTGGTGTTTTTCAATGTCGAGGTTGTTGTTGAAATTGTTGGTGTTTTTCAATGTTGAAGTTGTTGTTGAATTTGTTGGTGTTTTTCAATGTTGAGGTTGTTGTTGTTTTTCTATGTTGAGGTTGTTGTTCAATTTGTTGGTGTTTTTCAATGTTGAGGTTGTTGTTGTTTTTCAATGTTGAGGTTGTTGTTGTTTTTCAATGTTGAGGTTGTTGTTGAATTTGTTCGTGTATGTCGATGTTGAGGTTGTTGTTGTTCAATGTGGAGGTTGTTGTTGAATTTGTTGGTGTTTTTCAATGTCGAGGTTGTTGTTGAATTTGTTGGTGTTTTTCAATGTTGAATTTGTTGTTGAATTTGTTGGTGTTTTTCAATTTCGAGGTTGTTGTTGAATTTGTTGGTGTTTTTCAACGTTGAATTTGTTGGTGTTTTTCAATGTTGAGGTTGTTGTTGTTTTTCAATGTTGAGGTTGTTGTTCAATTTGTTGGTGTTTTTCAATGTTCAGGTTGTTGTTGAACTTGTTGGTGTTTTTCAATGTTGAGGTTGTTGTTGAATTTGTTGGTGTTTTTCAATGTTGAGGTTGTTGTTGTTTTTCAATGTTGAGGTTGTTGTTGAATTTGTTGGTGTTTTACAATGTTGAGGTTGTTGTTGAATTTGTTGGTGTTTTTAAATGTTGAGGTTGTTGTTGAATATATTGGTGTTTTTCAATGTTGAGGTTGTTGTTGTTTTTCAATGCTGAGGTTGTTGTTGAATTTGTTGGTGTTTTTCAATATTCAGGTTGTTGTTGTTTTTCAATGTTGAGGTTGTTGTTGAATTTGTTGGTGTTTTTCAATTTCGAGGTTGTTGTTGAATTTGTTGGTGTTTTTCAATGTTGAATTTGTTGTTGAATTTGTTGGTGTTTTTCAATTTCGAGGTTGTTGTTGTTTTTAAATGTTGAGGTTTTTGTTGAATTTGTTGGTGTTTTTCAATGTTGAGGTTGTTGTTGAATTTGTTGGCGTTTTTAAATGTTGAGGTTGTTGTTGAATTTGTTGGTGTTTTTCAATGTTGAGGTTGTTGGCGTTTTTAAATGTTGAGGTTGTTGTTGAATTTGTTGGTGTTTTTCAATGTTGAGGTTGTTGTTGTTTTTCAATGCTGAGGTTGTTGTTGAATTTGTTGGTGTTTTTCAATATTCAGGTTGTTGTTGTTTTTCAATGTTGAGGTTGTTGTTGAATTTGTTGGTGTTTTTCAATGTTGAGGTTGTTGTTGTTTTTCAATGTTGAGGTTGTTGTTGAATTTGTTGGTGTTTTTCAATGTTGAGGTTGTTGTTGAATTTGTTGGTGTTTTTCAATGTTGAGGTTGTTGTTGTTTTTCAATGTTGAGGTTGTTGTTGAATTTGTTGGTGTTTTTCAATGTTGAGGTTGTTGTTGAATTTGTTGGTGTTTTCAATGTTGAGGTTGTTGTTGAATTTGTTGGTGTTTTTCAATGTTGAGGTTGTTGTTGTTTTTCAATGCTGAGGTTGTTGTTGAATTTGTTGGTGTTTTTCAATATTCAGGTTGTTGTTGTTTTTCAATGTTGAGGTTGTTGTTGAATTTTAGGTGTTTTTCAATGTTGAGGTTGTTGTTGAATTTGTTGGTGTTTTTAAATGTTGAGGTTGTTGTTGAATTTGTTGGTGTTTTTCAATGTTGAGGTTGTTGTTGAATTTGTTGGTGTTTTTCAATGTTGAAGTTGTTGTTGAATTTGTTGATGTTTTTCAATGTTGAGGTTGTTGTTGTTTTTCAATGTTGAGGTTGTTGTTGAATTTGTTGGTGTTTTTCAATGTTGAGGTTGTTGTTGTTTTTCAATGTTGAGGTTGTTGTTGTTTTTCAATGTTGAGGTTGTTGTTGAATTTGTTCGTGTTTTTCAATGTTGAGGTTATTGTTGAATTTGTTGATGTTTTTCAATGTTGAGGTTGTTGTTGTTTTTCAATGTTGAGGTTGTTGTTGAATTTTTTGGTGTTTTTCAATGTTGAGGTTGTTGTAGTTTTTCAATGTTGAGGATGTTGTTGAATTTGTTGTCGTTTTTCAATGTCGAGGTTGATGTTGAATTTGTTGGTGTTTTTCAATGTTGAAGTTGTAGTTGAATTTGTTGGTGTTTTACAATGTTGAGGTTGTTGTTGAATTTGTTGGTGTTTTTCAATGTTGAGGTTGTTGTTGAATTTGTTGTTGTTTTTCAATGTTGAGGTTGTTGTTGTTTTTCAATGTTGAGGTTGTTGTTGAACTTGTTGGTGTTTTTCAATGTTGAGGTTGTTGTAGTTTTTCAATGTTGAGGTTGTTGTTGAAATTGTTGGTGTTTTTCAATGTCGAGGGTGTGTTTGAATTTGTTGGTGTTTTTCAATGTTGAAGTTGTTGTTGAATTTGTTGCTGTTTTTCAATGTTGAGGTTGTTGTTGAATTTGTTGGTGTTTTTAAATGTTGAGGTTGTTGTTGAATTTGTTGGTGTTTTTCAATGTTGAGGTTGTTGTTGTTTTTCAATGTTGAGGTTGTTGTTGAATTTGTTGGTGTTTTTCTTTGTTGAGGTTGTTGTTGTCGTTTAATGTGGAGGTTCTTGTTGAATTTGTTGGTGTTTTTCAATGTCGAGGTTGTTGTTGAATTTGTTGGTCTTTTTCAATGTTGAATTTGTAGTTGAATTAGTTGGTGTTTTTCAATGTTGAGGTTGTTGTTGTTTTTCAATGTTGAGGTTGTTGTTGAATTTGTTGGTGTTTTTCAATGTTGAGGTTGTTGTTGAATTTGTTGGCGTTTTTCAATGTTGAGGTTGTTGTTGAATTTGTTGGTGTTTTTCAATGTTGAGGTTGTTGTTGAATTTGTTGATGTTTTTCAATGTTGAGGTTGTTGTTGTTTTTCAATGTTCAGGTTGTTGTTGAATTTGTTGGTGTTTTTCAATGTCGAGGTTGTTGTTGAAATTGTTGGTGTTTTTCAATGTTGAAGTTGTTGTTGAATTTGTTGGTGTTTTTCAATGTTGAGGTTGTTGTTGTTTTTCTATGTTGAGGTTGTTGTTCAATTTGTTGGTGTTTTTCAATGTTGAGGTTGTTGTTGTTTTTCAATGTTGAGGTTGTTGTTGTTTTTCAATGTTGAGGTTGTTGTTGAATTTGTTCGTCTATGTCGATGTTGAGGTTGTTGTTGTTCAATGTGGAGGTTGTTGTTGAATTTGTTGGTGTTTTTCAATGTCGAGGTTGTTGTTGAATTTGTTGGTGTTTTTCAATGTTGAATTTGTTGTTGAATTTGTTGGTGTTTTTCAATTTCGAGGTTGTTGTTGAATTTGTTGGTGTTTTTCAACGTTGAATTTGTTGGTGTTTTTCAATGTTGAGGTTGTTGTTGTTTTTCAATGTTGAGGTTGTTGTTCAATTTGTTGGTGTTTTTCAATGTTCAGGTTGTTGTTGAACTTGTTGGTGTTTTTCAATGTTGAGGTTGTTGTTGAATTTGTTGGTGTTTTTCAATGTTGAGGTTGTTGTTGTTTTTCAATGTTGAGGTTGTTGTTGAATTTGTTGGTGTTTTACAATGTTGAGGTTGTTGTTGAATTTGTTGGTGTTTTTAAATGTTGAGGTTGTTGTTGAATATATTGGTGTTTTTCAATGTTGAGGTTGTTGTTGTTTTTCAATGCTGAGGTTGTTGTTGAATTTGTTGGTGTTTTTCAATATTCAGGTTGTTGTTGTTTTTCAATGTTGAGGTTGTTGTTGAATTTGTTGGTGTTTTTCAATGTTGAGGTTGTTGTTGTTTTTCAATGTTGAGGTTGTTGTTGTTTTTCAATGTTGAGGTTGTTGTTGAATTTGTTCGTGTTTTTCAATGTTGAGGTTATTGTTGAATTTGTTGATGTTTTTCAATGTTGAGGTTGTTGTTGTTTTTCAATGTTGAGGTTGTTGTTGAATTTTTTGGTGTTTTTCAATGTTGAGGTTGTTGTAGTTTTTCAATGTTGAGGATGTTGTTGAATTTGTTGTCGTTTTTCAATGTCGAGGTTGATGTTGAATTTGTTGGTGTTTTTCAATGTTGAAGTTGTAGTTGAATTTGTTGGTGTTTTACAATGTTGAGGTTGTTGTTGAATTTGTTGGTGTTTTTCAATGTTGAGGTTGTTGTTGAATTTGTTGTTGTTTTTCAATGTTGAGGTTGTTGTTGTTTTTCAATGTTGAGGTTGTTGTTGAACTTGTTGGTGTTTTTCAATGTTGAGGTTGTTGTAGTTTTTCAATGTTGAGGTTGTTGTTGAAATTGTTGGTGTTTTTCAATGTCGAGGGTGTGTTTGAATTTGTTGGTGTTTTTCAATGTTGAAGTTGTTGTTGAATTTGTTGCTGTTTTTCAATGTTGAGGTTGTTGTTGAATTTGTTGGTGTTTTTAAATGTTGAGGTTGTTGTTGAATTTGTTGGTGTTTTTCAATGTTGAGGTTGTTGTTGTTTTTCAATGTTGAGGTTGTTGTTGAATTTGTTGGTGTTTTTCTTTGTTGAGGTTGTTGTTGTCGTTTAATGTGGAGGTTCTTGTTGAATTTGTTGGTGTTTTTCAATGTCGAGGTTGTTGTTGAATTTGTTGGTCTTTTTCAATGTTGAATTTGTAGTTGAATTAGTTGGTGTTTTTCAATGTTGAGGTTGTTGTTGTTTTTCAATGTTGAGGTTGTTGTTGAATTTGTTGGTGTTTTTCAATGTTGAGGTTGTTGTTGAATTTGTTGGCGTTTTTCAATGTTGAGGTTGTTGTTGAATTTGTTGGTGTTTTTCAATGTTGAGGTTGTTGTTGAATTTGTTGATGTTTTTCAATGTTGAGGTTGTTGTTGTTTTTCAATGTTCAGGTTGTTGTTGAATTTGTTGGTGTTTTTCAATGTCGAGGTTGTTGTTGAAATTGTTGGTGTTTTTCAATGTTGAAGTTGTTGTTGAATTTGTTGGTGTTTTTCAATGTTGAGGTTGTTGTTGTTTTTCTATGTTGAGGTTGTTGTTCAATTTGTTGGTGTTTTTCAATGTTGAGGTTGTTGTTGTTTTTCAATGTTGAGGTTGTTGTTGTTTTTCAATGTTGAGGTTGTTGTTGAATTTGTTCGTGTATGTCGATGTTGAGGTTGTTGTTGTTCAATGTGGAGGTTGTTGTTGAATTTGTTGGTGTTTTTCAATGTCGAGGTTGTTGTTGAATTTGTTGGTGTTTTTCAATGTTGAATTTGTTGTTGAATTTGTTGGTGTTTTTCAATTTCGAGGTTGTTGTTGAATTTGTTGGTGTTTTTCAACGTTGAATTTGTTGGTGTTTTTCAATGTTGAGGTTGTTGTTGTTTTTCAATGTTGAGGTTGTTGTTCAATTTGTTGGTGTTTTTCAATGTTCAGGTTGTTGTTGAACTTGTTGGTGTTTTTCAATGTTGAGGTTGTTGTTGAATTTGTTGGTGTTTTTCAATGTTGAGGTTGTTGTTGTTTTTCAATGTTGAGGTTGTTGTTGAATTTGTTGGTGTTTTACAATGTTGAGGTTGTTGTTGAATTTGTTGGTGTTTTTAAATGTTGAGGTTGTTGTTGAATATATTGGTGTTTTTCAATGTTGAGGTTGTTGTTGTTTTTCAATGCTGAGGTTGTTGTTGAATTTGTTGGTGTTTTTCAATATTCAGGTTGTTGTTGTTTTTCAATGTTGAGGTTGTTGTTGAATTTGTTGGTGTTTTTCAATTTCGAGGTTGTTGTTGAATTTGTTGGTGTTTTTCAATGTTGAATTTGTTGTTGAATTTGTTGGTGTTTTTCAATTTCGAGGTTGTTGTTGTTTTTAAATGTTGAGGTTTTTGTTGAATTTGTTGGTGTTTTTCAATGTTGAGGTTGTTGTTGAATTTGTTGGCGTTTTTAAATGTTGAGGTTGTTGTTGAATTTGTTGGTGTTTTTCAATGTTGAGGTTGTTGGCGTTTTTAAATGTTGAGGTTGTTGTTGAATTTGTTGGTGTTTTTCAATGTTGAGGTTGTTGTTGTTTTTCAATGCTGAGGTTGTTGTTGAATTTGTTGGTGTTTTTCAATATTCAGGTTGTTGTTGTTTTTCAATGTTGAGGTTGTTGTTGAATTTGTTGGTGTTTTTCAATGTTGAGGTTGTTGTTGTTTTTCAATGTTGAGGTTGTTGTTGAATTTGTTGGTGTTTTTCAATGTTGAGGTTGTTGTTGAATTTGTTGGTGTTTTTCAATGTTGAGGTTGTTGTTGTTTTTCAATGTTGAGGTTGTTGTTGAATTTGTTGGTGTTTTTCAATGTTGAGGTTGTTGTTGAATTTGTTGGTGTTTTCAATGTTGAGGTTGTTGTTGAATTTGTTGGTGTTTTTCAATGTTGAGGTTGTTGTTGTTTTTCAATGCTGAGGTTGTTGTTGAATTTGTTGGTGTTTTTCAATATTCAGGTTGTTGTTGTTTTTCAATGTTGAGGTTGTTGTTGAATTTTAGGTGTTTTTCAATGTTGAGGTTGTTGTTGAATTTGTTGGTGTTTTTAAATGTTGAGGTTGTTGTTGAATTTGTTGGTGTTTTTCAATGTTGAGGTTGTTGTTGAATTTGTTGGTGTTTTTCAATGTTGAAGTTGTTGTTGAATTTGTTGATGTTTTTCAATGTTGAGGTTGTTGTTGTTTTTCAATGTTGAGGTTGTTGTTGAATTTGTTGGTGTTTTTCAATGTTGAGGTTGTTGTTGTTTTTCAATGTTGAGGTTGTTGTTGTTTTTCAATGTTGAGGTTGTTGTTGAATTTGTTCGTGTTTTTCAATGTTGAGGTTATTGTTGAATTTGTTGATGTTTTTCAATGTTGAGGTTGTTGTTGTTTTTCAATGTTGAGGTTGTTGTTGAATTTTTTGGTGTTTTTCAATGTTGAGGTTGTTGTAGTTTTTCAATGTTGAGGATGTTGTTGAATTTGTTGTCGTTTTTCAATGTCGAGGTTGATGTTGAATTTGTTGGTGTTTTTCAATGTTGAAGTTGTAGTTGAATTTGTTGGTGTTTTACAATGTTGAGGTTGTTGTTGAATTTGTTGGTGTTTTTCAATGTTGAGGTTGTTGTTGAATTTGTTGTTGTTTTTCAATGTTGAGGTTGTTGTTGTTTTTCAATGTTGAGGTTGTTGTTGAACTTGTTGGTGTTTTTCAATGTTGAGGTTGTTGTAGTTTTTCAATGTTGAGGTTGTTGTTGAAATTGTTGGTGTTTTTCAATGTCGAGGGTGTGTTTGAATTTGTTGGTGTTTTTCAATGTTGAAGTTGTTGTTGAATTTGTTGCTGTTTTTCAATGTTGAGGTTGTTGTTGAATTTGTTGGTGTTTTTAAATGTTGAGGTTGTTGTTGAATTTGTTGGTGTTTTTCAATGTTGAGGTTGTTGTTGTTTTTCAATGTTGAGGTTGTTGTTGAATTTGTTGGTGTTTTTCTTTGTTGAGGTTGTTGTTGTCGTTTAATGTGGAGGTTCTTGTTGAATTTGTTGGTGTTTTTCAATGTCGAGGTTGTTGTTGAATTTGTTGGTCTTTTTCAATGTTGAATTTGTAGTTGAATTAGTTGGTGTTTTTCAATGTTGAGGTTGTTGTTGTTTTTCAATGTTGAGGTTGTTGTTGAATTTGTTGGTGTTTTTCAATGTTGAGGTTGTTGTTGAATTTGTTGGCGTTTTTCAATGTTGAGGTTGTTGTTGAATTTGTTGGTGTTTTTCAATGTTGAGGTTGTTGTTGAATTTGTTGATGTTTTTCAATGTTGAGGTTGTTGTTGTTTTTCAATGTTCAGGTTGTTGTTGAATTTGTTGGTGTTTTTCAATGTCGAGGTTGTTGTTGAAATTGTTGGTGTTTTTCAATGTTGAAGTTGTTGTTGAATTTGTTGGTGTTTTTCAATGTTGAGGTTGTTGTTGTTTTTCTATGTTGAGGTTGTTGTTCAATTTGTTGGTGTTTTTCAATGTTGAGGTTGTTGTTGTTTTTCAATGTTGAGGTTGTTGTTGTTTTTCAATGTTGAGGTTGTTGTTGAATTTGTTCGTCTATGTCGATGTTGAGGTTGTTGTTGTTCAATGTGGAGGTTGTTGTTG
The DNA here is from genome assembly GCA_026770705.1 of Isurus oxyrinchus. Lineage (NCBI taxonomy): Eukaryota > Metazoa > Chordata > Chondrichthyes > Lamniformes > Lamnidae > Isurus > Isurus oxyrinchus. Next base: position 308,600 of record JANJGN010000521.1, on the reverse strand, counting down.
AATTTGTTGGTGTTTTTCAATGTCGAGGTTGTTGTTGAATTTGTTGGTGTTTTTCAATGTTGAATTTGTTGTTGAATTTGTTGGTGTTTTTCAATTTCGAGGTTGTTGTTGAATTTGTTGGTGTTTTTCAACGTTGAATTTGTTGGTGTTTTTCAATGTTGAGGTTGTTGTTGTTTTTCAATGTTGAGGTTGTTGTTCAATTTGTTGGTGTTTTTCAATGTTCAGGTTGTTGTTGAACTTGTTGGTGTTTTTCAATGTTGAGGTTGTTGTTGAATTTGTTGGTGTTTTTCAATGTTGAGGTTGTTGTTGTTTTTCAATGTTGAGGTTGTTGTTGAATTTGTTGGTGTTTTACAATGTTGAGGTTGTTGTTGAATTTGTTGGTGTTTTTAAATGTTGAGGTTGTTGTTGAATATATTGGTGTTTTTCAATGTTGAGGTTGTTGTTGTTTTTCAATGCTGAGGTTGTTGTTGAATTTGTTGGTGTTTTTCAATATTCAGGTTGTTGTTGTTTTTCAATGTTGAGGTTGTTGTTGAATTTGTTGGTGTTTTTCAATTTCGAGGTTGTTGTTGAATTTGTTGGTGTTTTTCAATGTTGAGGTTGTTGTTATTTTTCAATGTTGAGGTTGTTGTTGAATTTGTTGGTGTTTTTCAATGCTGAAGTTGTTGTTGAATTTTAGGTGTTTTTCAATGTTGAGGTTGTTGTTGAATTTGTTGGTGTTTTTCAATGTTGAGGTTGTTGTTGAATTTGTTGGTGTTTTTCAATGTTGAAGTTGTTGTTGAATTTGTTGATATTTTTCAATGTTGAGGTTGTTGTTGTTTTTCAATGTTGAGGTTGTTGTTGAATTTGTTGGTGTTTTTCAATGTTGAGGTTGTTGTTGTTTTTCAATGTTGAGTTGTTGTTGTTTTTCAATGTTGAGGTTGTTGTTGAATTTGTTCGTGTTTTTCAATGTTGAGGTTATTGTTGAATTTGTTGGTGTTTTTCAATGTTGAGGTTGTTGTTGTTTTTCAATGTTGAGGTTGTTGTTGAATTTTTTGGTGTTTTTCAATGTTGAGGTTGTTGTAGTTTTTCAATGTTGAGGATGTTGTTGAATTTGTTGTCGTTTTTCAATGTCGAGGTTGATGTTGAATTTGTTGGTGTTTTTCAATGTTGAAGTTGTAGTTGAATTTGTTGGTGTTTTTCAATGTTGAGGTTGTTGTTGAATTTGTTGGTGTTTTTCAATGTTGAGGTTGTTGTTGAATTTGTTGTTGTTTTTCAATGTTGAGGTTGTTGTTGTTTTTCAATGTTGAGGTTGTTGTTGAACTTGTTGGTGTTTTTCAATGTTGAGGTTGTTGTAGTTTTTCAATGTTGAGGTTGTTGTTGAAATTGTTGGTGTTTTTCAATGTCGAGGGTGTGTTTGAATTTGTTGGTGTTTTTCAATGTTGAAGTTGTTGTTGAATTTGTTGCTGTTTTTCAATGTTGAGGTGGTTGTTGAATTTGTTGGTGTTTTTAAATGTTGAGGTTGTTGTTGAATTTGTTGGTGTTTTTCAATGTTGAGGTTGTTGTTGTTTTTCAATGTTGAGGTTGTTGTTGAATTTGTTGGTGTTTTTCTTTGTTGAGGTTGTTGTTGTCGTTTAATGTGGAGGTTCTTGTTGAATTTGTTGGTGTTTTTCAATGTCGAGGTTGTTGTTGAATTTGTTGGTCTTTTTCAATGTTGAATTTGTTGTTGAATTAGTTGGTGTTTTTCAATGTTGAGGTTGTTGTTGTTTTTCAATGTTGAGGTTGTTGTTGAATTTGTTGGTGTTTTTCAATGTTGAGGTTGTTGTTGAATTTGTTGGCGTTTTTCAATGTTGAGGTTGTTGTTGAATTTGTTGGTGTTTTTCAATGTTGAGGTTGTTGTTGAATTTGTTGGTGTTTTTCAATGTTGAGGTTTTTGTTGTTTTTCAATGTTCAGGTTGTTGTTGAATTTGTTGGTGTTTTTCAATGTCGAGGTTGTTGTTGAAATTGTTGGTGTTTTTCAATTTTGAAGTTGTTGTTGAATTTGTTGGTGTTTTTCAATGTTGAGGTTGTTGTTGTTTTTCTATGTTGAGGTTGTTGTTCAATTTGTTGGTGTTTTTCAATGTTGAGGTTGTTGTTGTTTTTCAATGTTGAGGTTGTTGTTGTTTTTCAATGTTGAGGTTGTTGTTGAATTTGTTCGTGTATGTCAATGTTGAGGTTGTTGTTGTTCAATGTGGAGGTTGTTGTTGAATTTGTTGGTGTTTTTCAATGTCGAGGTTGTTGTTGAATTTGTTGGTGTTTTTCAATGTTGAATTTGTTGTTGAATTTGTTGGTGTTTTTCAATTTCGAGGTTGTTGTTGTTTTTAAATGTTGAGGTTTTTGTTGAATTTGTTGGTGTTTTTCAATGTTGAGGTTGTTGTTGAATTTGTTGGCGTTTTTAAATGTTGAGGTTGTTGTTGAATTTGTTGGTGTTTTTCAATGTTGAGGTTGTTGGCGTTTTTAAATGTTGAGGTTGTTGTTGAATTTGTTGGTGTTTTTCAATGTTGAGGTTGTTGTTGTTTTTCAATGCTGAGGTTGTTGTTGAATTTGTTGGTGTTTTTCAATATTCAGGTTGTTGTTGTTTTTCAATGTTGAGGTTGTTGTTGAATTTGTTGGTGTTTTTCAATTTCGAGGTTGTTGTTGAATTTGTTGGTGTTTTTCAATGTTGAGGTTGTTGTTATTTTTCAATGTTGAGGTTGTTGTTGAATTTGTTGGTGTTTTTCAATGCTGAAGTTGTTGTTGAATTTTAGGTGTTTTTCAATGTTGAGGTTGTTGTTGAATTTGTTGGTGTTTTTAAATGTTGAGGTTGTTGTTGAATTTGTTGGTGTTTTTCAATGTTGAGGTTGTTGTTGAATTTGTTGGTGTTTTTCAATGTTGAAGTTGTTGTTGAATTTGTTGATGTTTTTCAATGTTGAGGTTGTTGTTGTTTTTCAATGTTGAGGTTGTTGTTGAATTTGTTGGTGTTTTTCAATGTTGAGGTTGTTGTTGTTTTTCAATGTTGAGGTTGTTGTTGTTTTTCAATGTTGAGGTTGTTGTTGAATTTGTTCGTGTTTTTCAATGTTGAGGTTATTGTTGAATTTGTTGGTGTTTTTCAATGTTGAGGTTGTTGTTGTTTTTCAATGTTGAGGTTGTTGTTGAATTTTTTGGTGTTTGTCAATGTTGAGGTTGTTGTAGTTTTTCAATGTTGAGGATGTTGTTGAATTTGTTGTCGTTTTTCAATGTCGAGGTTGATGTTGAATTTGTTGGTGTTTTTCAATGTTGAAGTTGTAGTTGAATTTGTTGGTGTTTTTCAATGTTGAGGTTGTTGTTGAATTTGTTGGTGTTTTTCAATGTTGAGGTTGTTGTTGAATTTGTTGTTGTTTTTCAATGTTGAGGTTGTTGTTGAACTTGTTGGTGTTTTTCAATGTTGAGGTTGTTGTAGTTTTTCAGTGTTGAGGTTGTTGTTGAAATTGTTGGTGTTTTTCAATGTCGAGGGTGTGTTTGAATTTGTTGGTGTTTTTCAATGTTGAAGTTGTTGTTGAATTTGTTGCTGTTTTTCAATGTTGAGGTTGTTGTTGAATTTGTTGGTGTTTTTAAATGTTGAGGTTGTTGTTGAATTTGTTGGTGTTTTTCAATGTTGAGGTTGTTGTTGTTTTTCAATGTTGAGGTTGTTGTTGAATTTGTTGGTGTTTTTCTTTGTTGAGGTTGTTGTTGTCGTTTAATGTGGAGGTTCTTGTTGAATTTGTTGGTGTTTTTCAATGTCGAGGTTGTTGTTGAATTTGTTGGTCTTTTTCAATGTTGAATTTGTTGTTGAATTAGTTGGTGTTTTTCAATGTTGAGGTTGTTGTTGTTTTTCAATGTTGAGGTTGTTGTTGAATTTGTTGGTGTTGTTCAATTTTGAGGTTGTTGTTGAATTTGTTGGCGTTTTTCAATGTTGAGGTTGTTGTTGAATTTGTTGGTGTTTTTCAATGTTGAGGTTGTTGTTGAATTTGTTGGTGTTTTTCAATGTTGAGGTTGTTGTTGTTTTTCAATGTTCAGGTTGTTGTTGAATTTGTTGGTGTTTTTCAATGTCGAGGTTGTTGTTGAAATTGTTGGTGTTTTTCAATGTTGAAGTTGTTGTTGAATTTGTTGGTGTTTTTCAATGTTGAGGTTGTTGTTGTTTTTCTATGTTGAGGTTGTTGTTCAATTTTTTGGTGTTTTTCAATGTTGAGGTTGTTGTTGTTTTTCAATGTTGAGGTTGTTGTTGTTTTTCAATGTTGAGGTTGTTGTTGAATTTGTTCGTGTATGTCGATGTTGAGGTTGTTGTTGTTCAATGTGGAGGTTGTTGTTGAATTTGTTGGTGTTTTTCAATGTCGAGGTTGTTGTTGAATTTGTTGGTGTTTTTCAATGTTGAATTTGTTGTTGAATTTGTTGGTGTTTTTCAATTTCGAGGTTGTTGTTGTTTTTAAATGTTGAGGTTTTTGTTGAATTTGTTGGTGTTTTTCAATGTTGAGGTTGTTGTTGAATTTGTTGGCGTTTTTAAATGTTGAGGTTGTTGTTGAATTTGTTGGTGTTTTTCAATGTTGAGGTTGTTGGCGTTTTTAAATGTTGAGGTTGTTGTTGAATTTGTTGGTGTTTTTCAATGTTGAGGTTGTTGTTGTTTTTCAATGTTGAGGTTGTTGTTGAACTTGTTGGTGTTTTTCAATGTTGAGGTTGTTGTAGTTTTTCAATGTTGAGGTTGTTGTTGAATTTGTTGGTGTTTTTCAATTTCGAGGTTGTTGTTGAATTTGTTGGTGTTTTTCAATGTTGAGGTTGTTGTTGTTTTTAAATGTTGAGGTTGTTGTTGAATTTGTTGGTGTTTTTCAATGTTGAGGTTGTTGTTGAATTTGTTGGCGTTTTTAAATGTTGAGGTTGTTGTTGAATTTGTTGGTGTTTTTCAATGTTGAGGTTGTTGGTGTTTTTCAATGCTGTAGTTGTTGTTGAATTTGTTGGTGTCTTTCAATGTTGAGGTTGTTGTTGTTTTTCAATGTTGAGGTTGTTGTTCAATTTGTTGGTGTTTTTCAATGTTGAGGTTGTTGTTGTTTTTCAATGTTGAGGTTGTTGTTGTTTTTCAATGTTGAGGTTGTTGTTGAATTTGTTGGTGTTTTTCAATGTCGAGGTTGTTGTTGAATTTGTTGGTCTTTTTCAATGTTGAATTTGTTGTTGCATTAGTTGGTGTTTTTCAATGTTGAGGTTGTTGTTGTTTTTCAATGTTGAGGTTGTTGTTGAATTTGTTGGTGTTTTTCAATGTTGAGGTTGTTGTTGAATTTGTTGGCGTTTTTCAATGTTGAGGTTGTTGTTGAATTTGTTGGTGTTTTTCAATGTTGAGGTTGTTGTTGAATTTGTTGGTGTTTTTCAATGTTGAGGTTGTTGTTGTTTTTCAATGTTCAGGTTGTTGTTGAATTTGTTGGTGTTTTTCAATGTCGAGGTTGTTGTTGAAATTGTTGGTGTTTTTCAATGTTGAAGTTGTTGTTGAATTTGTTGGTGTTTTTCAATGTTGAGGTTGTTGTTGTTTTTCTATGTTGAGGTTGTTGTTCAATTTGTTGGTGTTTTTCAATGTTGAGGTTGTTGTTGTTTTTCAATGTTGAGGTTGTTGTTGTTTTTCAATGTTGAGGTTGTTGTTGAATTTGTTCGTGTATGTCGATGTTGAGGTTGTTGTTGTTCAATGTGGAGGTTGTTGTTGAATTTGTTGGTGTTTTTCAATGTCGAGGTTGTTGTTGAATTTGTTGGTGTTTTTCAATGTTGAATTTGTTGTTGAATTTGTTGGTGTTTTTCAATTTCGAGGTTGTTGTTGTTTTTAAATGTTGAGGTTTTTGTTGAATTTGTTGGTGTTTTTCAATGTTGAGGTTGTTGTTGAATTTGTTGGCGTTTTTAAATGTTGAGGTTGTTGTTGAATTTGTTGGTGTTTTTCAATGTTGAGGTTGTTGGCGTTTTTAAATGTTGAGGTTGTTGTTGAATTTGTTGGTGTTTTTCAATGTTGAGGTTGTTGTTGTTTTTCAATGTTGAGGTTGTTGTTGAACTTGTTGGTGTTTTTCAATGTTGAGGTTGTTGTAGTTTTTCAATGTTGAGGTTGTTGTTGAATTTGTTGGTGTTTTTCAATTTCGAGGTTGTTGTTGAATTTGTTGGTGTTTTTCAATGTTGAGGTTGTTGTTGTTTTTAAATGTTGAGGTTGTTGTTGAATTTGTTGGTGTTTTTCAATGTTGAGGTTGTTGTTGAATTTGTTGGCGTTTTTAAATGTTGAGGTTGTTGTTGAATTTGTTGGTGTTTTTCAATGTTGAGGTTGTTGGTGTTTTTCAATGCTGTAGTTGTTGTTGAATTTGTTGGTGTCTTTCAATGTTGAGGTTGTTGTTGTTTTTCAATGTTGAGGTTGTTGTTCAATTTGTTGGTGTTTTTCAATGTTGAGGTTGTTGTTGTTTTTCAATGTTGAGGTTGTTGTTGTTTTTCAATGTTGAGGTTGTTGTTGAATTTGTTGGTGTTTTTCAATGTCGAGGTTGTTGTTGAATTTGTTGGTCTTTTTCAATGTTGAATTTGTTGTTGAATTAGTTGGTGTTTTTCAATGTTGAGGTTGTTGTTGTTTTTCAATGTTGAGGTTGTTGTTGAATTTGTTGGTGTTTTTCAATGTTGAGGTTGTTGTTGAATTTGTTGGCGTTTTTCAATGTTGAGGTTGTTGTTGAATTTGTTGGTGTTTTTCAATGTTGAGGTTGTTGTTGAATTTGTTGGTGTTTTTCAATGTTGAGGTTGTTGTTGTTTTTCAATGTTCAGGTTGTTGTTGAATTTGTTGGTGTTTTTCAATGTCGAGGTTGTTGTTGAAATTGTTGGTGTTTTTCAATGTTGAAGTTGTTGTTGAATTTGTTGGTGTTTTTCAATGTTGAGGTTGTTGTTGTTTTTCTATGTTGAGGTTGTTGTTGAATTTGTTGGTGTTTTTCAATGTTGAGGTTGTTGTTGTTTTTCAATGTTGAGGTTGTTGTTGTTTTTCAATGTTGAGGTTGTTGTTGAATTTGTTCGTGTATGTCGATGTTGAGGTTGTTGTTGTTCAATGTGGAGGTTGTTGTTGAATTTGTTGGTGTTTTTCAATGTCGAGGTTGTTGTTGAATTTGTTGGTGTTTTTCAATGTTGAATTTGTTGTTGAATTTGTTGGTGTTTTTCAATTTCGAGGTTGTTGTTGAATTTGTTGGTGTTTTTCAACGTTGAATTTGTTGGTGTTTTTCAATGTTGAGGTTGTTGTTGTTTTTCAATGTTGAGGTTGTTGTTCAATTTGTTGGTGTTTTTCAATGTTCAGGTTGTTGTTGAACTTGTTGGTGTTTTTCAATGTTGAGGTTGTTGTTGAATTTGTTGGTGTTTTTCAATGTTGAGGTTGTTGTTGTTTTTCAATGTTGAGGTTGTTGTTGAATTTGTTGGTGTTTTTCAATGTTGAGGTTGTTGTTGAATTTGTTGGTGTTTTTAAATGTTGAGGTTGTTGTTGAATATATTGGTGTTTTTCAATGTTGAGGTTGTTGTTGTTTTTCAATGCTGAGGTTGTTGTTGAATTTTTTGGTGTTTTTCAATATTCAGGTTGTTGTTGTTTTTCAATGTTGAGGTTGTTGTTGAATTTGTTGGTGTTTTTCAATTTCGAGGTTGTTGTTGAATTTGTTGGTGTTTTTCAATGTTGAGGTTGTTGTTATTTTTCAATGTTGAGGTTGTTGTTGAATTTGTTGGTGTTTTTCAATGCTGAAGTTGTTGTTGAATTTTAGGTGTTTTTCAATGTTGAGGTTGTTGTTGAATTTGTTGGTGTTTTTCAATGTTGAGGTTGTTGTTGAATTTGTTGTTGTTTTTCAATGTTGAAGTTGTTGTTGAATTTGCTGATATTTTTCAATGTTGAGGTTGTTGTTGTTTTTCAATGTTGAGGTTGTTGTTGAATTTGTTGGTGTTTTTCAATGTTGAGGTTGTTGTTGTTTTTCAATGTTGAGTTGTTGTTGTTTTTCAATGTTGAGGTTGTTGTTGAATTTGTTCGTGTTTTTCAATGTTGAGGTTATTGTTGAATTTGTTGGTGTTTTTCAATGTTGAGGTTGTTGTTGTTTTTCAATGTTGAGGTTGTTGTTGAATTTTTTGGTGTTTTTCAATGTTGAGGTTGTTGTAGTTTTTCAATGTTGAGGATGTTGTTGAATTTGTTGTCGTTTTTCAATGTCGAGGTTGATGTTGAATTTGTTGGTGTTTTTCAATGTTGAAGTTGTAGTTGAATTTGTTGGTGTTTTTCAATGTTGAGGTTGTTGTTGAATTTGTTGGTGTTTTTCAATGTTGAGGTTGTTGTTGAATTTGTTGTTGTTTTTCAATGTTGAGGTTGTTGTTTTTCAATGTTGAGGTTGTTGTTGAACTTGTTGGTGTTTTTCAATGTTGAGGTTGTTGTAGTTTTTCAATGTTGAGGTTGTTGTTGAAATTGTTGGTGTTTTTCAATGTCGAGGGTGTGTTTGAATTTGTTGGTGTTTTTCAATGTTGAAGTTGTTGTTGAATTTGTTGCTGTTTTTCAATGTTGAGGTGGTTGTTGAATTTGTTGGTGTTTTTAAATGTTGAGGTTGTTGTTGAATTTGTTGGTGTTTTTCAATGTTGAGGTTGTTGTTGTTTTTCAATGTTGAGGTTGTTGTTGAATTTGTTGGTGTTTTTCTTTGTTGAGGTTGTTGTTGTCGTTTAATGTGGAGGTTCTTGTTGAATTTGTTGGTGTTTTTCAATGTCGAGGTTGTTGTTGAATTTGTTGGTCTTTTTCAATGTTGAATTTGTTGTTGAATTAGTTGGTGTTTTTCAATGTTGAGGTTGTTGTTGTTTTTCAATGTTGAGGTTGTTGTTGAATTTGTTGGTGTTTTTCAATGTTGAGGTTGTTGTTGAATTTGTTGGCGTTTTTCAATGTTGAGGTTGTTGTTGAATTTGTTGGTGTTTTTCAATGTTGAGGTTGTTGTTGAATTTGTTGGTGTTTTTCAATGTTGAGGTTGTTGTTGTTTTTCAATGTTCAGGTTGTTGTTGAATTTGTTGGTGTTTTTCAATGTCGAGGTTGTTGTTGAAATTGTTGGTGTCTTTCAATTTTGAAGTTGTTGTTGAATTTGTTGGTGTTTTTCAATGTTGAGGTTGTTGTTGTTTTTCTATGTTGAGGTTGTTGTTCAATTTGTTGGTGTTTTTCAATGTTGAGGTTGTTGTTGTTTTTCAATGTTGAGGTTGTTGTTGTTTTTCAATGTTGAGGTTGTTGTTGAATTTGTTCGTGTATGTCAATGTTGAGGTTGTTGTTGTTCAATGTGGAGGTTGTTGTTGAATTTGTTGGTGTTTTTCAATGTCGAGGTTGTTGTTGAATTTGTTGGTGTTTTTCAATGTTGAATTTGTTGTTGAATTTGTTGGTGTTTTTCAATTTCGAGGTTGTTGTTGTTTTTAAATGTTGAGGTTTTTGTTGAATTTGTTGGTGTTTTTCAATGTTGAGGTTGTTGTTGAATTTGTTGGCGTTTTTAAATGTTGAGGTTGTTGTTGAATTTGTTGGTGTTTTTCAATGTTGAGGTTGTTGGCGTTTTTAAATGTTGAGGTTGTTGTTGAATTTGTTGGTGTTTTTCAATGTTGAGGTTGTTGTTGTTTTTCAATGCTGAGGTTGTTGTTGAATTTGTTGGTGTTTTTCAATATTCAGGTTGTTGTTGTTTTTCAATGTTGAGGTTGTTGTTGAATTTGTTGGTGTTTTTCAATTTCGAGGTTGTTGTTGAATTTGTTGGTGTTTTTCAATGTTGAGGTTGTTGTTATTTTTCAATGTTGAGGTTGTTGTTGAATTTGTTGGTGTTTTTCAATGCTGAAGTTGTTGTTGAATTTTAGGTGTTTTTCAATGTTGAGGTTGTTGTTGAATTTGTTGGTGTTTTTAAGTGTTGAGGTTGTTGTTGAATTTGTTGGTGTTTTTCAATGTTGAGGTTGTTGTTGAATTTGTTGGTGTTTTTCAATGTTGAAGTTGTTGTTGAATTTGTTGATGTTTTTCAATGTTGAGGTTGTTGTTGTTTTTCAATGTTGAGGTTGTTGTTGAATTTGTTGGTGTTTTTCAATGTTGAGGTTGTTGTTGTTTTTCAATGTTGAGGTTGTTGTTGTTTTTCAATGTTGAGGTTGTTGTTGAATTTGTTCGTGTTTTTCAATGTTGAGGTTATTGTTGAATTTGTTGGTGTTTTTCAATGTTGAGGTTGTTGTTGTTTTTCAATGTTGAGGTTGTTGTTGAATTTTTTGGTGTTTGTCAATGTTGAGGTTGTTGTAGTTTTTCAATGTTGAGGATGTTGTTGAATTTGTTGTCGTTTTTCAATGTCGAGGTTGATGTTGAATTTGTTGGTGTTTTTCAATATTGAAGTTGTAGTTGAATTTGTTGGTGTTTTTCAATGTTGAGGTTGTTGTTGAATTTGTTGGTGTTTTTCAATGTTGAGGTTGTTGTTGAATTTGTTGTTGTTTTTCAATGTTGAGGTTGTTGTTGAACTTGTTGGTGTTTTTCAATGTTGAGGTTGTTGTAGTTTTTCAGTGTTGAGGTTGTTGTTGAAATTGTTGGTGTTTTTCAATGTCGAGGGTGTGTTTGAATTTGTTGGTGTTTTTCAATGTTGAAGTTGTTGTTGAATTTGTTGCTGTTTTTCAATGTTGAGGTTGTTGTTGAATTTGTTGGTGTTTTTAAATGTTGAGGTTGTTGTTGAATTTGTTGGTGTTTTTCAATGTTGAGGTTGTTGTTGTTTTTCAATGTTGAGGTTGTTGTTGAATTTGTTGGTGTTTTTCTTTGTTGAGGTTGTTGTTGTCGTTTAATGTGGAGGTTCTTGTTGAATTTGTTGGTGTTTTTCAATGTCGAGGTTGTTGTTGAATTTGTTGGTCTTTTTCAATGTTGAATTTGTTGTTGAATTAGTTGGTGTTTTTCAATGTTGAGGTTGTTGTTGTTTTTCAATGTTGAGGTTGTTGTTGAATTTGTTGGTGTTGTTCAATTTTGAGGTTGTTGTTGAATTTGTTGGCGTTTTTCAATGTTGAGGTTTGTTGTTGAATTTGTTGGTGTTTTTCAATGTTGAGGTTGTTGTTGAATTTGTTGGTGTTTTTCAATGTTGAGGTTGTTGTTGTTTTTCAATGTTCAGGTTGTTGTTGATTTTGTTGGTGTTTTTCAATGTCGAGGTTGTTGTTGAAATTGTTGGTGTTTTTCAATGTTGAAGTTGTTGTTGAATTTGTTGGTGTTTTTCAATGTTGAGGTTGTTGTTGTTTTTCTATGTTGAGGTTGTTGTTCAATTTGTTGGTGTTTTTCAATGTTGAGGTTGTTGTTGTTTTTCAATGTTGAGGTTGTTGTTGTTTTTCAATGTTGAGGTTGTTGTTGAATTTGTTCGTGTATGTCGATGTTGAGGTTGTTGTTGTTCAATGTGGAGGTTGTTGTTGAATTTGTTGGTGTTTTTCAATGTCGAGGTTGTTGTTGAATTTGTTGGTGTTTTTCAATGTTGAATTTGTTGTTGAATTTGTTGGTGTTTTTCAATTTCGAGGTTGTTGTTGTTTTTAAATGTTGAGGTTTTTGTTGAATTTGTTGGTGTTTTTCAATGCTGAGGTTGTTGTTGAATTTGTTGGCGTTTTTAAATGTTGAGGTTGTTGTTGAATTTGTTGGTGTTTTTCAATGTTGAGGTTGTTGGCGTTTTTAAATGTTGAGGTTGTTGTTGAATTTGTTGGTGTTTTTCAATGTTGAGGTTGTTGTTGTTTTTCAATGTTGAGGTTGTTGTTGAACTTGTTGGTGTTTTTCAATGTTGAGGTTGTTGTAGTTTTTCAATGTTGAGGTTGTTGTTGAATTTGTTGGTGTTTTTCAATTTCGAGGTTGTTGTTGAATTTGTTGGTGTTTTTCAATGTTGAGGTTGTTGTTGTTTTTAAATGTTGAGGTTGTTGTTGAATTTGTTGGTGTTTTTCAATGTTGAGGTTGTTGTTGAATTTGTTGGCGTTTTTAAATGTTGAGGTTGTTGTTGAATTTGTTGGTGTTTTTCAATGTTGAGGTTGTTGGTGTTTTTCAATGCTGTAGTTGTTGTTGAATTTGTTGGTGTCTTTCAATGTTGAGGTTGTTGTTGTTTTTCAATGTTGAGGTTGTTGTTCAATTTGTTGGTGTTTTTCAATGTTGAGGTTGTTGTTGTTTTTCAATGTTGAGGTTGTTGTTGTTTTTCAATGTTGAGGTTGTTGTTGAATTTGTTGGTGTTTTTCAATGTTGAGGTTGTTGTTGAATTTGTTGGCGTTTTTAAATGTTGAGGTTGTTGTTGAATTTGTTGGTGTTTTTCAATGTTGAGGTTGTTGTTGAATTTGTTCGTGTTTTTCAATGTTGAGGTTGTTGTTGTTTTTCAATGTTGAGGTTGTTGTTGAATTTGATGGTGTTTTTCAATGTCGAGGTTGTTGTTGAATTTGTTGGTGTTTTTCAGTGTTGAAGTTGTTGTTGAATTTGATGGTGTTTTTCAATGTTGAGGTTGTTCGTTGAATTTGTTGGTGTTTTTACATGTTGAGGTTGTTGTTGAATTTGTTGGTGTTTTTCAATGTTGAGGTTGTTGTATTTTTTCAATGTTGAGGTTTTTGTTGAATTTGTTGGTGTTTTTCAATGTTGAGGTTGTTGTTGTTGTTCAATGTGGAGGTTGTTGTTGAATTTGTTGGTGTTTTTCAATGTTGAGGTTGTTGTTGAATTTGTTGGTGTTTTTCAACGTTGAATTTGTTGGTGTTTTTTAATGTTGAGGTTGTTGTTGTTTTTCAATGTTGAGGTTGTTGTTCAATTTGTTGGTGTTTTTCAATGTTCAGGTTGTTGTTGAACTTGTTGGTGTTTTTCAATGTTGAGGTTGTTGTTGAATTTGTTCGTGTTTTTCAATGTTGAGGTTATTGTTGAATTTGTTGGTGTTTTTCAATGTTGAGGTTGTTGTTGTTTTTCAATGTTGAGGTTGTTGTTGAATTTTTTGGTGTTTTTCAATGTTGAGGTTGTTGTAGTTTTTCAATGTTGAGGATGTTGTTGAATTTGTTGTCGTTTTTCAATGTCGAGGTTGATGTTGAATTTGTTGGTGTTTTTCAATGTTGAAGTTGTAGTTGAATTTGTTGGTGTTTTTCAATGTTGAGGTTGTTGTTGAATTTGTTGGTGTTTTTCAATGTTGAGGATGTTGTTGAATTTGTTGTTGTTTTTCAATGTTGAGGTTGTTGTTGTTTTTCAATGTTGAGGTTGTTGTTGAACTTGTTGGTGTTTTTCAATGTTGAGGTTGTTGTAGTTTTTCAATGTTGAGGTTGTTGTTGAAATTGTTGGTGTTTTTCAATGTCGAGGGTGTGTTTGAATTTGTTGGTGTTTTTCAATGTTGAAGTTGTTGTTGAATTTGTTGCTGTTTTTCAATGTTGAGGTGGTTGTTGAATTTGTTGGTGTTTTTAAATGTTGAGGTTGTTGTTGAATTTGTTGGTGTTTTTCAATGTTGAGGTTGTTGTTGTTTTTCAATGTTGAGGTTGTTGTTGAATTTGTTGGTGTTTTTCTTTGTTGAGGTTGTTGTCGTTTAATGTGGAGGTTCTTGTTGAATTTGTTGGTGTTTTTCAATGTCGAGGTTGTTGTTGAATTTGTTGGTCTTTTTCAATGTTGAATTTGTTCTTGAATTAGTTGGTGTTTTTCAATGTTGAGGTTGTTGTTGTTTTTCAATGTTGAGGTTGTTGTTGAATTTGTTGGTGTTTTTCAATGTTGAGGTTGTTGTTGAATTTGTTGGCGTTTTTCAATGTTGAGGTTGTTGTTGAATTTGTTGGTGTTTTTCAATGTTGAGGTTGTTGTTGAATTTGTTGGTGTTTTTCAATGTTGAGGTTGTTGTTGTTTTTCAATGTTCAGGTTGTTGTTGAATTTGTTGGTGTTTTTCAATGTCGAGGTTGTTGTTGAAATTGTTGGTGTTTTTCAATTTTGAAGTTGTTGTTGAATTTGTTGGTGTTTTTCAATGTTGAGGTTGTTGTTGTTTTTCTATGTTGAGGTTGTTGTTCAATTTGTTTGTGTTTTTCAATGTTGAGGTTGTTGTTGTTTTTCAATGTTGAGGTTGTTGTTGTTTTTCAATGTTGAGGTTGTTGTTGAATTTGTTCGTGTATGTCAATGTTGAGGTTGTTGTTGTTCAATGTGGAGGTTGTTGTTGAATTTGTTGGTGTTTTTCAATGTCGAGGTTGTTGTTGAATTTGTTGGTGTTTTTCAATGTTGAATTTGTTGTTGAATTTGTTGGTGTTTTTCAATTTCGAGGTTGTTGTTGTTTTTAAATGTTGAGGTTTTTGTTGAATTTGTTGGTGTTTTTCAATGTTGAGGTTGTTGTTGAATTTGTTGGCGTTTTTAAATGTTGAGGTTGTTGTTGAATTTGTTGGTGTTTTTCAATGTTGAGGTTGTTGGCGTTTTTAGATGTTGAGGTTGTTGTTGAATTTGTTGGTGTTTTTCAATGTTGAGGTTGTTGTTGTTTTTCAATGCTGAGGTTGTTGTTGAATTTGTTGGTGTTTTTCAATATTCAGGTTGTTGTTGTTTTTCAATGTTGAGGTTGTTGTTGAATTTGTTGGTGTTTTTCAATTTCGAGGTTGTTGTTGAATTTTTTGGTGTTTTTCAATGTTGAGGTTGTTGTTATTTTTCAATGTTGAGGTTGTTGTTGAATTTGTTGGTGTTTTTCAATGCTGAAGTTGTTGTTGAATTTTAGGTGTTTTTCAATGTTGAGGTTGTTGTTGAATTTGTTGGTGTTTTTAAATGTTGAGGTTGTTGTTGAATTTGTTGGTGTTTTTCAATGTTGAGGTTGTTGTTGAATTTGTTGGTGTTTTTCAATGTTGAAGTTGTCGTTGAATTTGTTGATGTTTTTCAATGTTGAGGTTGTTGTTGTTTTTCAATGTTGAGGTTGTTGTTGAATTTGTTGGTGTTTTTCAATGTTGAGGTTGTTGTTGTTTTTCAATGTTGAGGTTGTTGTTGTTTTTCAATGTTGAGGTTGTTGTTGAATTTGTTCGTGTTTTTCAATGTTGAGGTTATTGTTGAATTTGTTGGTGATTTTCAATGTTGAGGTTGTTGTTGTTTTTCAATGTTGAGGTTGTTGTTGAATTTTTTGGTGTTTTTCAATGTTGAGGTTGTTGTAGTTTTTCAATGTTGAGGATGTTGTTGAATTTGTTGTCGTTTTTCAATGTCGAGGTTGATGTTGAATTTGTTGGTGTTTTTCAATGTTGAAGTTGTAGTTGAATTTGTTGGTGTTTTTCAATGTTGAGGTTGTTGTTGAATTTGTTGGTGTTTTTCAATGTTGAGGTTGTTGTTGAATTTGTTGTTGTTTTTCAATGTTGAGGTTGTTGTTGAACTTGTTGGTGTTTTTCAATGTTGAGGTTGTTGTAGTTTTTCAATGTTGAGGTTGTTGTTGAAATTGTTGGTGTTTTTCAATGTCGAGGGTGTGTTTGAATTTGTTGGTGTTTTTCAATGTTGAAGTTGTTGTTGAATTTGTTGCTGTTTTTCAATGTTGAGGTTGTTGTTGAATTTGTTGGTGTTTTTAAATGTTGAGGTTGTTGTTGAATTTGTTGGTGTTTTTCAATGTTGAGGTTGTTGTTGTTTTTCAATGTTGAGGTTGTTGTTGAATTTGTTGGTGTTTTTCTTTGTTGAGGTTGTTGTGTCGTTTAATGTGGAGGTTCTTGTTTAATTTGTTGGTGTTTTTCAATGTCGAGGTTGTTGTTGAATTTGTTGGTCTTTTTCAATGTTGAATTTGTTGTTGAATTAGTTGGTGTTTTTCAATGTTGAGGTTGTTGTTGTTTTTCAATGTTGAGGTTGTTGTTGAATTTGTTGGTGTTTTTCAATGTTGAGGTTGTTGTTGAATTTGTTGGCGTTTTTCAATGTTGAGGTTGCTGTTGAATTTGTTGGTGTTTTTCAATGTTGAGGTTGTTGTTGAATTTGTTGGTGTTTTTCAATGTTGAGGTTGTTGTTGTTTTTCAATGTTCAGGTTGTTGTTGAATTTGTTGGTGTTTTTCAATGTCGAGGTTGTTGTTGAAATTGTTGGTGTTTTTCAATGTTGAAGTTGTTGTTGAATTTGTTGGTGTTTTTCAATGTTGAGGTTGTTGTTGTTTTTCTATGTTGAGGTTGTTGTTCAATTTGTTGGTGTTTTTCAATGTTGAGGTTGTTGTTGTTTTTCAATGTTGAGGTTGTTGTTGTTTTTCAATGTTGAGGTTGTTGTTGAATTTGTTCGTGTATGTCGATGTTGAGGTTGTTGTTGTTCAATGTGGAGGTTGTTGTTGAATTTGTTGGTGTTTTTCAATGTCGAGGTTGTTGTTGAATTTGTTGGTGTTTTTCAATGTTGAATTTGTTGTTGAATTTGTTGGTGTTTTTCAATTTCGAGGTTGTTGTTGTTTTTAAATGTTGAGGTTTTTGTTGAATTTGTTGGTGTTTTTCAATGTTGAGGTTGTTGTTGAATTTGTTGGCGTTTTTAAATGTTGAGGTTGTTGTTGAATTTGTTGGTGTTTTTCAATGTTGAGGTTGTTGGCGTTTTTAAATGTTGAGGTTGTTGTTGAATTTGTTGGTGTTTTTCAATGTTGAGGTTGTTGTTGTTTTTCAATGTTGAGGTTGTTGTTGAACTTGTTGGTGTTTTTCAATGTTGAGGTTGTTGTAGTTTTTCAATGTTGAGGTTGTTGTTGAATTTGTTGGTGTTTTTCAATTTCGAGGTTGTTGTTGAATTTGTTGGTGTTTTTCAATGTTGAGGTTGTTGTTGTTTTTAAATGTTGAGGTTGTTGTTGAATTTGTTGGTGTTTTTCAATGTTGAGGTTGTTGTTGAATTTGTTGGAGTTTTTAAATGTTGAGGTTGTTGTTGAATTTGTTGGTGTTTTCAATGTTGAGGTTGTTGGTGTTTTTCAATGCTGTAGTTGTTGTTGAATTTGTTGGTGTCTTTCAATGTTGAGGTTGTTGTTGTTTTTCAATGTTGAGGTTGTTGTTCAATTTGTTGGTGTTTTTCAATGTTGAGGTTGTTGTTGTTTTTCAATGTTGAGGTTGTTGGTGTTTTTCAATGTTGAGGATGTTGTTGAATTTGTTGTTGTTTTTCAATGTTGAGGTTGTTGTTGTTTTTCAATGTTGAGGTTGTTGTTGAACTTGTTGGTGTTTTTCAATGTTGAGGTTGTTGTAGTTTTTCAATGTTGAGGTTGTTGTTGAAATTGTTGGTGTTTTTCAATGTCGAGGGTGTGTTTGAATTTGTTGGTGTTTTTCAATGTTGAAGTTGTTGTTGAATTTGTTGCTGTTTTTCAATGTTGAGGTGGTTGTTGAATTTGTTGGTGTTTTTAAATGTTGAGGTTGTTGTTGAATTTGTTGGTGTTTTTCAATGTTGAGGTTGTTGTTGTTTTTCAATGTTGAGGTTGTTGTTGAATTTGTTGGTGTTTTTCTTTGTTGAGGTTGTTGTTGTCGTTTAATGTGGAGGTTCTTGTTGAATTTGTTGGTGTTTTTCAATGTCGAGGTTGTTGTTGAATTTGTTGGTCTTTTTCAATGTTGAATTTGTTCTTGAATTAGTTGGTGTTTTTCAATGTTGAGGTTGTTGTTGTTTTTCAATGTTGAGGTTGTTGTTGAATTTGTTGGTGTTTTTCAATGTTGAGGTTGTTGTTGAATTTGTTGGCGTTTTTCAATGTTGAGGTTGTTGTTGAATTTGTTGGTGTTTTTCAATGTTGAGGTTGTTGTTGAATTTGTTGGTGTTTTTCAATGTTGAGGTTGTTGTTGTTTTTCAATGTTCAGGTTGTTGTTGAATTTGTTGGTGTTTTTCAATGTCGAGGTTGTTGTTGAAATTGTTGGTGTTTTTCAATTTTGAAGTTGTTGTTGAATTTGTTGGTGTTTTTCAATGTTGAGGTTGTTGTTGTTTTTCTATGTTGAGGTTGTTGTTCAATTTGTTTGTGTTTTTCAATGTTGAGGTTGTTGTTGTTTTTCAATGTTGAGGTTGTTGTTGTTTTTCAATGTTGAGGTTGTTGTTGAATTTGTTCGTGTATGTCAATGTTGAGGTTGTTGTTGTTCAATGTGGAGGTTGTTGTTGAATTTGTTGGTGTTTTTCAATGTCGAGGTTGTTGTTGAATTTGTTGGTGTTTTTCAATGTTGAATTTGTTGTTGAATTTGTTGGTGTTTTTCAATTTCGAGGTTGTTGTTGTTTTTAAATGTTGAGGTTTTTGTTGAATTTGTTGGTGTTTTTCAATGTTGAGGTTGTTGTTGAATTTGTTGGCGTTTTTAAATGTTGAGGTTGTTGTTGAATTTGTTGGTGTTTTTCAATGTTGAGGTTGTTGGCGTTTTTAGATGTTGAGGTTGTTGTTGAATTTGTTGGTGTTTTTCAATGTTGAGGTTGTTGTTGTTTTTCAATGCTGAGGTTGTTGTTGAATTTGTTGGTGTTTTTCAATATTCAGGTTGTTGTTGTTTTTCAATGTTGAGGTTGTTGTTGAATTTGTTGGTGTTTTTCAATTTCGAGGTTGTTGTTGAATTTTTTGGTGTTTTTCAATGTTGAGGTTGTTGTTATTTTTCAATGTTGAGGTTGTTGTTGAATTTGTTGGTGTTTTTCAATGCTGAAGTTGTTGTTGAATTTTAGGTGTTTTTCAATGTTGAGGTTGTTGTTGAATTTGTTGGTGTTTTTAAATGTTGAGGTTGTTGTTGAATTTGTTGGTGTTTTTCAATGTTGAGGTTGTTGTTGAATTTGTTGGTGTTTTTCAATGTTGAAGTTGTCGTTGAATTTGTTGATGTTTTTCAATGTTGAGGTTGTTGTTGTTTTTCAATGTTGAGGTTGTTGTTGAATTTGTTGGTGTTTTTCAATGTTGAGGTTGTTGTTGTTTTTCAATGTTGAGGTTGTTGTTGTTTTTCAATGTTGAGGTTGTTGTTGAATTTGTTCGTGTTTTTCAATGTTGAGGTTATTGTTGAATTTGTTGGTGATTTTCAATGTTGAGGTTGTTGTTGTTTTTCAATGTTGAGGTTGTTGTTGAATTTTTTGGTGTTTTTCAATGTTGAGGTTGTTGTAGTTTTTCAATGTTGAGGATGTTGTTGAATTTGTTGTCGTTTTTCAATGTCGAGGTTGATGTTGAATTTGTTGGTGTTTTTCAATGTTGAAGTTGTAGTTGAATTTGTTGGTGTTTTTCAATGTTGAGGTTGTTGTTGAATTTGTTGGTGTTTTTCAATGTTGAGGTTGTTGTTGAATTTGTTGTTGTTTTTCAATGTTGAGGTTGTTGTTGAACTTGTTGGTGTTTTTCAATGTTGAGGTTGTTGTAGTTTTTCAATGTTGAGGTTGTTGTTGAAATTGTTGGTGTTTTTCAATGTCGAGGGTGTGTTTGAATTTGTTGGTGTTTTTCAATGTTGAAGTTGTTGTTGAATTTGTTGCTGTTTTTCAATGTTGAGGTTGTTGTTGAATTTGTTGGTGTTTTTAAATGTTGAGGTTGTTGTTGAATTTGTTGGTGTTTTTCAATGTTGAGGTTGTTGTTGTTTTTCAATGTTGAGGTTGTTGTTGAATTTGTTGGTGTTTTTCTTTGTTGAGGTTGTTGTGTCGTTTAATGTGGAGGTTCTTGTTTAATTTGTTGGTGTTTTTCAATGTCGAGGTTGTTGTTGAATTTGTTGGTCTTTTTCAATGTTGAATTTGTTGTTGAATTAGTTGGTGTTTTTCAATGTTGAGGTTGTTGTTGTTTTTCAATGTTGAGGTTGTTGTTGAATTTGTTGGTGTTTTTCAATGTTGAGGTTGTTGTTGAATTTGTTGGCGTTTTTCAATGTTGAGGTTGCTGTTGAATTTGTTGGTGTTTTTCAATGTTGAGGTTGTTGTTGAATTTGTTGGTGTTTTTCAATGTTGAGGTTGTTGTTGTTTTTCAATGTTCAGGTTGTTGTTGAATTTGTTGGTGTTTTTCAATGTCGAGGTTGTTGTTGAAATTGTTGGTGTTTTTCAATGTTGAAGTTGTTGTTGAATTTGTTGGTGTTTTTCAATGTTGAGGTTGTTGTTGTTTTTCTATGTTGAGGTTGTTGTTCAATTTGTTGGTGTTTTTCAATGTTGAGGTTGTTGTTGTTTTTCAATGTTGAGGTTGTTGTTGTTTTTCAATGTTGAGGTTGTTGTTGAATTTGTTCGTGTATGTCGATGTTGAGGTTGTTGTTGTTCAATGTGGAGGTTGTTGTTGAATTTGTTGGTGTTTTTCAATGTCGAGGTTGTTGTTGAATTTGTTGGTGTTTTTCAATGTTGAATTTGTTGTTGAATTTGTTGGTGTTTTTCAATTTCGAGGTTGTTGTTGTTTTTAAATGTTGAGGTTTTTGTTGAATTTGTTGGTGTTTTTCAATGTTGAGGTTGTTGTTGAATTTGTTGGCGTTTTTAAATGTTGAGGTTGTTGTTGAATTTGTTGGTGTTTTTCAATGTTGAGGTTGTTGGCGTTTTTAAATGTTGAGGTTGTTGTTGAATTTGTTGGTGTTTTTCAATGTTGAGGTTGTTGTTGTTTTTCAATGTTGAGGTTGTTGTTGAACTTGTTGGTGTTTTTCAATGTTGAGGTTGTTGTAGTTTTTCAATGTTGAGGTTGTTGTTGAATTTGTTGGTGTTTTTCAATTTCGAGGTTGTTGTTGAATTTGTTGGTGTTTTTCAATGTTGAGGTTGTTGTTGTTTTTAAATGTTGAGGTTGTTGTTGAATTTGTTGGTGTTTTTCAATGTTGAGGTTGTTGTTGAATTTGTTGGAGTTTTTAAATGTTGAGGTTGTTGTTGAATTTGTTGGTGTTTTCAATGTTGAGGTTGTTGGTGTTTTTCAATGCTGTAGTTGTTGTTGAATTTGTTGGTGTCTTTCAATGTTGAGGTTGTTGTTGTTTTTCAATGTTGAGGTTGTTGTTCAATTTGTTGGTGTTTTTCAATGTTGAGGTTGTTGTTGTTTTTCAATGTTGAGGTTGTTGTTGTTTTTCAATGTTGAGGTTGTTGTTGAATTTGTTCGTGTTTTTCAATGTTGAGGTTGTTGTTGAATTTGTTGGTGTTTTTCAATGTTGAGGTTGTTGTTGTTTTTCTATGTTGAGGTTGTTGTTCAATTTGTTTGTGTTTTTCAATGTTGAGGTTGTTGTTGTTTTTCAATGTTGAGGTTGTTGTTGTTTTTCAATGTTGAGGTTGTTGTTGAATTTGTTCGTGTATGTCAATGTTGAGGTTGTTGTTGTTCAATGTGGAGGTTGTTGTTGAATTTGTTGGTGTTTTTCAATGTCGAGGTTGTTGTTGAATTTGTTGGTGTTTTTCAATGTTGAATTTGTTGTTGAATTTGTTGGTGTTTTTCAATTTCGAGGTTGTTGTTGTTTTTAAATGTTGAGGTTTTTGTTGAATTTGTTGGTGTTTTTCAATGTTGAGGTTGTTGTTGAATTTGTTGGCGTTTTTAAATGTTGAGGTTGTTGTTGAATTTGTTGGTGTTTTTCAATGTTGAGGTTGTTGGCGTTTTTAAATGTTGAGGTTGTTGTTGAATTTGTTGGTGTTTTTCAATGTTGAGGTTGTTGTTGTTTTTCAATGCTGAGGTTGTTGTTGAATTTGTTGGTGTTTTTCAATATTCAGGTTGTTGTTGTTTTTCAATGTTGAGGTTGTTGTTGAATTTGTTGGTGTTTTTCAATTTCGAGGTTGTTGTTGAATTTGTTGGTGTTTTTCAATGTTGAGGTTGTTGTTACTTTTCAATGTTGAGGTTGTTGTTGAATTTGTTGGTGTTTTTCAATGCTGAAGTTGTTGTTGAATTTTAGGTGTTTTTCAATGTTGAGGTTGTTGTTGAATTTGTTGGTGTTTTTAAATGTTGAGGTTGTTGTTGAATTTGTTGGTGTTTTTCAATGTTGAGGTTGTTGTTGAATTTGTTGGTGTTTTTCAATGTTGAAGTTGTCGTTGAATTTGTTGATGTTTTTCAATGTTGAGGTTGTTGTTGTTTTTCAATGTTGAGGTTGTTGTTGAATTTGTTGGTGTTTTTCAATGTTGAGGTTGTTGTTGTTTTTCAATGTTGAGGTTGTTGTTGTTTTTCAATGTTGAGGTTGTTGTTGAATTTGTTCGTGTTTTTCAATGTTGAGGTTATTGTTGAATTTGTTGGTGATTTTCAATGTTGAGGTTGTTGTTGTTTTTCAATGTTGAGGTTGTTGTTGAATTTTTTGGTGTTTTTCAATGTTGAGGTTGTTGTAGTTTTTCAATGTTGAGGATGTTGTTGAATTTGTTGTCGTTTTTCAATGTCGAGGTTGATGTTGAATTTGTTGGTGTTTTTCAATGTTGAAGTTGTAGTTGAATTTGTTGGTGTTTTTCAATGTTGAGGTTGTTGTTGAATTTGTTGGTGTTTTTCAATGTTGAGGTTGTTGTTGAATTTGTTGTTGTTTTTCAATGTTGAGGTTGTTGTTGAACTTGTTGGTGTTTTTCAATGTTGAGGTTGTTGTAGTTTTTCAATGTTGAGGTTGTTGTTGAAATTGTTGGTGTTTTTCAATGTCGAGGGTGTGTTTGAATTTGTTGGTGTTTTTCAATGTTGAAGTTGTTGTTGAATTTGTTGCTGTTTTTCAATGTTGAGGTTGTTGTTGAATTTGTTGGTGTTTTTAAATGTTGAGGTTGTTGTTGAATTTGTTGGTGTTTTTCAATGTTGAGGTTGTTGTTGTTTTTCAATGTTGAGGTTGTTGTTGAATTTGTTGGTGTTTTTCTTTGTTGAGGTTGTTGTTGTCGTTTAATGTGGAGGTTCTTGTTGAATTTGTTGGTGTTTTTCAATGTCGAGGTTGTTGTTGAATTTGTTGGTCTTTTTCAATGTTGAATTTGTTGTTGAATTAGTTGGTGTTTTTCAATGTTGAGGTTGTTGTTGTTTTTCAATGTTGAGGTTGTTGTTGAATTTGTTGGTGTTTTTCAATGTTGAGGTTGTTGTTGAATTTGTTGGCGTTTTTCAATGTTGAGGTTGTTGTTGAATTTGTTGGTGTTTTTCAATGTTGAGGTTGTTGTTGAATTTGTTGGTGTTTTTCAATGTTGAAGTTGTCGTTGAATTTGTTGATGTTTTTCAATGTTGAGGTTGTTGTTGTTTTTCAATGTTGAGGTTGTTGTTGAATTTGTTGGTGTTTTTCAATGTTGAGGTTGTTGTTGTTTTTCAATGTTGAGGTTGTTGTTGTTTTTCAATGTTGAGGTTGTTGTTGAATTTGTTCGTGTTTTTCAATGTTGAGGTTATTGTTGAATTTGTTGGTGATTTTCAATGTTGAGGTTGTTGTTGTTTTTCAATGTTGAGGTTGTTGTTGAATTTTTTGGTGTTTTTCAATGTTGAGGTTGTTGTAGTTTTTCAATGTTGAGGATGTTGTTGAATTTGTTGTCGTTTTTCAATGTCGAGGTTGATGTTGAATTTGTTGGTGTTTTTCAATGTTGAAGTTGTAGTTGAATTTGTTGGTGTTTTTCAATGTTGAGGTTGTTGTTGAATTTGTTGGTGTTTTTCAATGTTGAGGTTGTTGTTGAATTTGTTGTTGTTTTTCAATGTTGAGGTTGTTGTTGAACTTGTTGGTGTTTTTCAATGTTGAGGTTGTTGTAGTTTTTCAATGTTGAGGTTGTTGTTGAAATTGTTGGTGTTTTTCAATGTCGAGGGTGTGTTTGAATTTGTTGGTGTTTTTCAATGTTGAAGTTGTTGTTGAATTTGTTGCTGTTTTTCAATGTTGAGGTTGTTGTTGAATTTGTTGGTGTTTTTAAATGTTGAGGTTGTTGTTGAATTTGTTGGTGTTTTTCAATGTTGAGGTTGTTGTTGTTTTTCAATGTTGAGGTTGTTGTTGAATTTGTTGGTGTTTTTCTTTGTTGAGGTTGTTGTTGTCGTTTAATGTGGAGGTTCTTGTTGAATTTGTTGGTGTTTTTCAATGTCGAGGTTGTTGTTGAATTTGTTGGTCTTTTTCAATGTTGAATTTGTTGTTGAATTAGTTGGTGTTTTTCAATGTTGAGGTTGTTGTTGTTTTTCAATGTTGAGGTTGTTGTTGAATTTGTTGGTGTTTTTCAATGTTGAGGTTGTTGTTGAATTTGTTGGCGTTTTTCAATGTTGAGGTTGTTGTTGAATTTGTTGGTGTTTTTCAATGTTGAGGTTGTTGTTGAATTTGTTGGTGTTTTTCAATGTTGAAGTTGTCGTTGAATTTGTTGATGTTTTTCAATGTTGAGGTTGTTGTTGTTTTTCAATGTTGAGGTTGTTGTTGAATTTGTTGGTGTTTTTCAATGTTGAGGTTGTTGTTGTTTTTCAATGTTGAGGTTGTTGTTGTTTTTCAATGTTGAGGTTGTTGTTGAATTTGTTCGTGTTTTTCAATGTTGAGGTTATTGTTGAATTTGTTGGTGATTTTCAATGTTGAGGTTGTTGTTGTTTTTCAATGTTGAGGTTGTTGTTGAATTTTTTGGTGTTTTTCAATGTTGAGGTTGTTGTAGTTTTTCAATGTTGAGGATGTTGTTGAATTTGTTGTCGTTTTTCAATGTCGAGGTTGATGTTGAATTTGTTGGTGTTTTTCAATGTTGAAGTTGTAGTTGAATTTGTTGGTGTTTTTCAATGTTGAGGTTGTTGTTGAATTTGTTGGTGTTTTTCAATGTTGAGGTTGTTGTTGAATTTGTTGTTGTTTTTCAATGTTGAGGTTGTTGTTGAACTTGTTGGTGTTTTTCAATGTTGAGGTTGTTGTAGTTTTTCAATGTTGAGGTTGTTGTTGAAATTGTTGGTGTTTTTCAATGTCGAGGGTGTGTTTGAATTTGTTGGTGTTTTTCAATGTTGAAGTTGTTGTTGAATTTGTTGCTGTTTTTCAATGTTGAGGTTGTTGTTGAATTTGTTGGTGTTTTTAAATGTTGAGGTTGTTGTTGAATTTGTTGGTGTTTTTCAATGTTGAGGTTGTTGTTGTTTTTCAATGTTGAGGTTGTTGTTGAATTTTTGGTGTTTTTCTTTGTTGAGGTTGTTGTTGTCGTTTAATGTGGAGGTTCTTGTTGAATTTGTTGGTGTTTTTCAATGTCGAGGTTGTTGTTGAATTTGTTGGTCTTTTTCAATGTTGAATTTGTTGTTGAATTAGTTGGTGTTTTTCAATGTTGAGGTTTTTGTTGTTTTTCAATGTTGAGGTTGTTGTTGAATTTGTTGGTGTTTTTCAATGTTGAGGTTGTTGTTGAATTTGTTGGCGTTTTTCAATGTTGAGGTTGTTGTTGAATTTGTTGGTGTTTTTCAATGTTGAGGTTGTTGTTGAATTTGTTGGTGTTTTTCAATGTTGAAGTTGTCGTTGAATTTGTTGATGTTTTTCAATGTTGAGGTTGTTGTTGTTTTTCAATGTTGAGGTTGTTGTTTAATTTGTTGGTGTTTTTCAATGTTGAGGTTGTTGTTGTTTTTCAATGTTGAGGTTGTTGTTGTTTTTCAATGTTGAGGTTGTTGTTGAATTTGTTCGTGTTTTTCAATGTTGAGGTTATTGTTGAATTTGTTGGTGATTTTCAATGTTGAGGTTGTTGTTGTTTTTCAATGTTGAGGTTGTTGTTGAATTTTTTGGTGTTTTTCAATGTTGAGGTTGTTGTAGTTTTTCAATGTTGAGGATGTTGTTGAATTTGTTGTCGTTTTTCAATGTCGAGGTTGATGTTGAATTTGTTGGTGTTTTTCAATGTTGAAGTTGTAGTTGAATTTGTTGGTGTTTTTCAATGTTGAGGTTGTTGTTGAATTTGTTGGTGTTTTTCAATGTTGAGGTTGTTGTTGAATTTGTTGTTGTTTTTCAATGTTGAGGTTGTTGTTGAACTTGTTGGTGTTTTTCAATGTTGAGGTTGTTGTAGTTTTTCAATGTTGAGGTTGTTGTTGAAATTGTTGGTGTTTTTCAATGTCGAGGGTGTGTTTGAATTTGTTGGTGTTTTTCAATGTTGAAGTTGTTTTTGAATTTGTTGCTGTTTTTCAATGTTGAGGTTGTTGTTGAATTTGTTGGTGTTTTTAAATGTTGAGGTTGTTGTTGAATTTGTTGGTGTTTTTCAATGTTGAGGTTGTTGTTGTTTTTCAATGTTGAGGTTGTTGTTGAATTTGTTGGTGTTTTTCTTTGTTGAGGTTGTTGTTGTCGTTTAATGTGGAGGTTCTTGTTGAATTTGTTGGTGTTTTTCAATGTCGAGGTTGTTGTTGAATTTGTTGGTCTTTTTCAATGTTGAATTTGTTGTTGAATTAGTTGGTGTTTTTCAATGTTGAGGTTGTTGTTGTTTTTCAATGTTGAGGTTTTTGTTGAATTTGTTGGTGTTTTTCAATGTTGAGGTTGTTGTTGAATTTGTTGGCGTTTTTCAATGTTGAGGTTGTTGTTGAATTTGTTGGTGTTTTTCAATGTTGAGGTTGTTGTTGAATTTGTTGGTGTTTTTCAATGTTGAGGTTTTTGTTGTTTTTCAATGTTCAGGTTGTTGTTGAATTTGTTGGTGTTTTTCAATGTCGAGGTTGTTGTTGAAATTGTTGGTGTTTTTCAATGTTGAAGTTGTTGTTGAATTTGTTGGTGTTTTTCAATGTTGAGGTTGTTGTTGTTTTTCTATGTTCAGGTTGTTGTTCAATTTGTTGGTGTTTTTCAATGTTGAGGTTGTTGTTGTTTTTCAATGTTGAGGTTGTTGTTGTTTTTCAATGTTGAGGTTGTTGTTGAATTTGTTCGTGTATGTCAATGTTGAGGTTGTTGTTGTTCAATGTGGAGGTTGTTGTTGAATTTGTTGGTGTTTTTCAATGTCGAGGTTGTTGTTGAATTTGTTGGTGTTTTTCAATGTTGAATTTGTTGTTGAATTTGTTGGTGTCTTTCAATGTTGAGGTTGTTGTTGTTTTTCAATGTTGAGGTTGTTGTTCAATTTGTTGGTGTTTTTCAATGTTGAGGTTGTTGTTGTTTTTCAATGTTGAGGTTGTTGTTGTTTTTCAATGTTGAGGTTGTTGTTGAATTTGTTGGTGTTTTTCAATGTTGAGGTTGTTGTTGAATTTGTTGGCGTTTTTAAATGTTGAGGTTGTTGTTGAATTTGTTGGTGTTTTTCAATGTTGAGGTTGTTGTTGAATTTGTTCGTGTTTTTCAATGTTGAGGTTGTTGTTGTTTTTCAATGTTGAGGTTGTTGTTGAATTTGATGGTGTTTTTCAATGTCGAGGTTTTTGTTGAATTTGTTGGTGTTTTTCAGTGTTGAAGTTGTTGTTGAATTTGATTGTGTTTTTCAATGTTGAGGTTGTTCGTTGAATTTGTTGGTGTTTTTACATGTTGAGGTTGTTGTTGAATTTGTTGGTGTTTTTCAATGTTGAGGTTGTTGTTGTTGTTCAATGTGGAGGTTGTTGTTGAATTTGTTGGTGTTTTTCAATGTCGAGGTTGTTGTTGAATTTGTTGGTGTTTTTCAACGTTGAATTTGTTGGTGTTTTTCAATGTTGAGGTTGTTGTTGTTTTTCAATGTTGAGGTTGTTGTTCAATTTGTTGGTGTTTTTCAATGTTCAGGTTGTTGTTGAACTTGTTGGTGTTTTTCAATGTTGAGGTTGTTGTTGAATTTGTTGGTGTTTTTCAATGTTGAGGTTGTTGTTGTTTTTCAATGTTGAGGTTGTTGTTCAATTTGTTGGTGTTTTTCAATGTTGAGGTTGTTGTTGAATTTGTTGGTGTTTTTAAATGTTGAGGTTGTTGTTGAATATATTGGTGTTTTTCAATGTTGAGGTTGTTGTTGTTTTTCAATGCTGAGGTTGTTGTTGAATTTGTTGGTGTTTTTCAATGTTGAGGTTGTTGTTATTTTTCAATGTTGAGGTTGTTGTTGAATTTGTTGGTGTTTTTCAATGCTGAAGTTGTTGTTGAATTTTAGGTGTTTTTCAATGTTGAGGTTGTTGTTGATTTTGTTGGTGTTTTTAAATGTTGAGGTTGTTGTTGAATTTGTTGGTGTTTTTCAATGTTGAGGTTGTTGTTGAATTTGTTGGTGTTTTTCAATGTTGAAGTTGTTGTTGAATTTGTTGATGTTTTTCAATGTTGAGGTTGTTGTTGTTTTTCAATGTTGAGGTTGTTGTTGAATTTGTTGGTGTTTTTCAATGTTGAGGTTGTTGTTGTTTTTCAATGTTGAGGTTGTTGTTGTTTTTCAATGTTGAGGTTGTTGTTGAATTTGTTCGTGTTTTTCAATGTTGAGGTTATTGTTGAATTTGTTGGTGTTTTTCAATGTTGAGGTTGTTGTTGTTTTTCAATGTTGAGGTTGTTGTTGAATTTTTTGGTGTTTTTCAATGTTGAGGTTGTTGTAGTTTTTCAATGTTGAGGATGTTGTTGAATTTGTTGTCGTTTTTCAATGTCGAGGTTGATGTTGAATTTGTTAGTGTTTTTCAATGTTGAAGTTGTAGTTGAATTTGTTGGTGTTTTTCAATGTTGAGGATGTTGTTGAATTTGTTGGTGTTTTTCAATGTTGAGGTTGTTGTTGAATTTGTTGTTGTTTTTCAATGTTGAGGTTGTTGTTGTTTTTCAATGTTGAGGTTGTTGTTGAACTTGTTGGTGTTTTTCAATGTTGAGGTTGTTGTAGTTTTTCAATGTTGAGGTTGTTGTTGAAATTGTTGGTGTTTTTCAATGTCGAGGGTGTGGTTGAATTTGTTGGTGTTTTTCAATGTTGAAGTTGTTGTTGAATTTGTTGCTGTTTTTCAATGTTGAGGTTGTTGTTGAATTTGTTGGTGTTTTTCAATGTTGAGGTTGTTGTTGTTTTTCAATGTTGAGGTTGTTGTTGAATTTGTTGGTGTTTTTCTTTGTTCAGGTTGTTGTTGTCGTTTAATGTGGAGGTTCTTGTTGAATTTGTTGGTGTTTTTCAATGTCGAGGTTGTTGTTGAATTTGTTGGTCTTTTTCAATGTTGAATTTGTTGTTGAATTAGTTGGTGTTTTTCAATGTTGAGGTTGTTGTTGTTTTTCAATTTCGAGGTTGTTGTTGAATTTGTTGGTGTTTTTCAATGTTGAGGTTGTTGTTGAATTTGTTGGCGTTTTTCAATGTTGAGGTTGCTGCTGAATTTGTTGGTGTTTTTCAATGTTGAGGTTGTTGTTGAATTTGTTGGTGTTTTTCAATGTTGAGGTTGTTGTTGTTTTTCTATGTTGAGGTTGTTGTTCAATTTGTTGGTGTTTTTCAATGTTGAGGTTGTTGTTGTTTTTCAATGTTGAGGTTGTTGTTGTTTTTCAATGTTGAGGTTGTTGTTGAATTTGTTCGTGTATGTCAATGTTGAGGTTGTTGTTGTTCAACGTGGAGGTTGTTGTTGAATTTGTTGGTGTTTTTCAATGTCGAGGTTGTTGTTGAATTTGTTGGTGTTTTTCAATGTTGAATTTGTTGTTGAATTTGTTGGTGTTTTTCAATGTTGAGGTTGTTGTTGAATTTGTTCGTGTTTTTCAATGTTCAGGTTGTTGTTGTTTTTCAATGTTGAGGTTGTTGTTGAATTTGATGGTGTTTTTCAATGTCGAAGTTGTTGTTGAATTTGATGGTGTTTTTCCATGTTGAAGTTGTTGTTGAATTTGTTGGTGTTTTTTATGTTGAGGTTGTTGTTTTTTTTCAATGTTCAGGTTGTTGTTGAATTTGTTGGTGTTTTTCAATGTTGAGGTTGTTGTTGTTTTTCAATTTTGAGGTTGTTTTTGAATTTGTTGGTGTTTTTAAATGTTGATGTTGTTGTTGAATTTGTTGGTGTTTTTCAATGTTGAGGTTGTTGTTGTTTTTCAATGTTGAGGTTGTTGTTGAATTTGTTGGTGTTTTTCAATGTTGAGGTTGTTGTTGTTTTTCAATGTTGAGGTTGTTGTTGAATTTGTTGGTGTTTTTCAATGTTGAGGTTGTTGTTGAATTTGTTGGTGTTTTTAAATGTTGAGGTTGTTGTTGAATATATTGGTGTTTTTCAATGTTGAGGTTGCTGTTGTTTTTCAATGCTGAGGTTGTTGTTGAATTTGTTGGTGTTTTTCAATATTCAGGTTGTTGTTGTTTTTCAATGTTGAGGTTGTTGTTGAATTTGTTGGTGTTTTTCAATTTCGAGGTTGTTGTTGAATTTGTTGGTGTTTTTCAATGTTGAGGTTGTTGTTATTTTTCAATGTTGAGGTTGTTGTTGAATTTGTTGGTGTTTTTCAATGCTGAAGTTGTTGTTGAATTTGTTGGTGTTTTTCAATGTTGAGGTTGTTGTTGAATTTGTTGGTGTTTTTAAATGTTGAGGTTGTTGTTGAATTTGTTGGTGTTTTTCAATGTTGAAGTTGTTGTTGAATTTGTTGATGTTTTTCAATGTTGAGGTTGTTGTTGTTTTTCAATGTTGAGGTTGTTGTTCTTTTTCAATGTTGAGGTTGTTGTTGAATTTGTTGGTGTTTTTCAATGTTGAGGTTGTTGTTGTTTTTCAATGTTGAGGTTGTTGTTGAATTTGTTGGTGTTTTTCAATGTTGAGGTTATTGTTGAATTTGTTGGTGTTTTTCAATGTTGAGGTTGTTGTTGTTTTTCAATGTTGAGGTTGTTGTTGAATTTTTTGGTGTTTTTCAATGTTGGGGTTGTTGTAGTTTTTCAATGTTGAGGATGTTGTTGAATTTGTTGTCGTTTTTCAATGTCGAGTTTGATGTTGAATTTGTTGGTGTTTTTCAATGTTGAAGTTGTAGCTGAATTTGTTGGTGTTTTTCAATGTTGAGGTTGTTGTTGAATTTGTTGGTGTTTTTCAATGCTGAGGTTGTTGTTGAATTTGTTGTTGTTTTTCAATGTTGAGGTTGTTGTTGTTTTTCAATGTTGAGGTTGTTGTTGAACTTGTTGGTGTTTTTCAATGATGAGGTTGTTGTAGTTTTTCAATGTTGAGGTTGTTGTTGAATTTGTTGGTGTTTTTCAATGTCGAGGTTGTGGTTGAATTTGTTGGTGTTTTTCAATGTTGAAGTTGTTGTTGAATTTGTTGCTGTTTTTCAATGTTGAGGTTGTTGTTGAATTTGTTGGTGTTTTTAAATGTTGAGGTTGTTGTTGAATATGTTGATGTTTTTCAATGTTGAGGTTGTTGTTGTTTTTCAATGTTGAGGTTGTTGTTGAATTTGTTGGTGTTTTTCTTTGCTGAGGTTGTTGTTGTCGTACAATGTGGAGGTTCTTGTTGAATTTGTTGGTGTTTTTCAATGTCGAGGTTGTTGTTGAATTTGTTGGTCTTTTTCAATGTTGAATTTGTTGTTGAATTAGTTGGTGTTTTTCAATGTTGAGGTTGTTGTTGTTTTTCAATGTTGTGGTTGTTGTTGAATTTGTTGGTGTTTTTCAATGTTGAGGTTGTTGTTGAATTTGTTGGCGTTTTTCAATGTTGAGGTTGCTGTTGAATTTGTTGCTGTTTTTCAATGTTGAGGTTGTTGTTGAATTTGTTGGTGTTTTTCAATGTTGAGGTTGTTGTTGTTTTTCAATGTTCAGGTTGTTGTTGAATTTGTTGGTGTTTTTCAATGTCGAGGTTGTTGTTGAAATTGTTGGTGTTTTTCAATGTTGAAGTTGTTGTTGTATTTGTTGGTGTTTTTCAATGTAGAGGTTTTTGTTGTTTTTCAATGATAAGGTTGTTGTTCAATTTGTTGGTGTTTTTCAATGTTGAGGTTGTTGTTGTTTTTCAATGTTGAGGTTGTTGTTGTTTTTCAATGTTGAGGTTGTTGTTGAAATTGTTCGTGTTTTTCAATGTTGAGGTTGTTGTTGTTTTCAATGTGGAGGTTGTTGTTGAATTTGATGGTGTTTTTCAATGTTGAATTGTTTGTTGAATTTGTTGGTGTTTTTCAATGTTGAGGTTGTTGTTGTTTTTCAATGTTGAGGTTGTTGTTGAATTTGTTGGTGTTTTTCAATGTTGAGGTTGTTGTTGAATTTGTTGGCGTTTTTAAATGTTGAGGTTGTTGTTGAATTTGTTGATGTTTTTCAATGTTGAGGTTGTTGTTGAATTTGTTCGTGTTTTTCAATGTTGAGGTTGTTGTTGTTTTTCAATGTTGAGGTTGTTGTTGAATTTGATGGTGTTTTTCAATGTCGAGGTTGTTGTTGAATTTCTTGGTGCTTTTCAGTGTTGAAGTTGTTGTTGAATTTGTTGGTGTTTTTCAATGTTGAGGTTGTTCGTTGAATTTGTTGGTGTTTTTAAATGTTGAGGTTGTTGTTGAATTTGTTGGTGTTTTTCAATGTTGAGGTTGTTGTTGTTTTTCAATGTTGAGGTTGTTGTTGAATTTGTTGGTGTTTTTCAATGTTGAGGTTGTTTTTGTTGTTCAATGTGGAGGTTGTTGGTGAATTTGTTGGTGTTTTTCAATGTCGAGGTTGTTGTTGAATTTGTTGGTGTTTTTCAATGTTGAATTTGTTGTTGAATTTGTTGGTGTTTTTCAATGTTGAGGTTGCTGTTGTTTTTCAATGTTGAGGTTGTTGTTCAATTTGTTGGTGTTTTTCAATGTTCAGGTTGTTGTTGAATTTGTTGGTGTTTTTCAATGTTGAGGTTGTTGTTGAATTTGTTGGTGTTTTTCAATGTTGAGGTTGTTGTTGTTTTTCAATGTTGAGGTTGTTGTTGAATTTGTTGGTGTTTTTCAATGTTGAGGTTGTTGTTGTTGTTCAATGTGGAGGTTGTTGGTGAATTTGTTGGTGTTTTTCAATATCGAGGTTGTTGTTGAATTTGTTGGTGTTTTTCAATGTTGAATTTGTTGTTGAATTTGTTGGTGTTTTTCAATGTTGAGGTTGTTGTTGTTTTTCAATGTTGAGGTTGTTGTTGAATTTTTTGGTGTTTTTCAATGTTGAGGTTGTTGTAGTTTTTCAATGTTGAGGATGTTGTTGAATTTGTTGTCGTTTTTCAATGTCGAGGTTGATGTTGAATTTGTTGGTGTTTTTCAATCTTGAAGTTGTAGTTGAATTTGTTGGTGTTTTTCAATGTTGAGGTTGTTGTTGAATTTGTTGGTGTTTTTCAATGTTGAGGTTGTTGTTGAATTTGTTGTTGTTTTTCAATGTTGAGGTTGTTGTTGTTTTTCAATGTTGAGGTTGTTGTTGAACTTGTTGGTGTTTTTCAATGTTGAGGTTGTTGTAGTTTTTCAATGTTGAGGTTGTTGTTGAAATTGTTGGTGTTTTTCAATGTCGAGGGTGTGTTTGAATTTGTTGGTGTTTTTCAATGTTGAAGTTGTTGTTGAATTTGTTGCTGTTTTTCAATGTTGAGGTGGTTGTTGAATTTGTTGGTGTTTTTAAATGTTGAGGTTGTTGTTGAATTTGTTGGTGTTTTTCAATGTTGAGGTTGTTGTTGTTTTTCAATGTTGAGGTTGTTGTTGAATTTGTTGGTGTTTTTCTTTGTTGAGGTTGTTGTTGTCGTTTAATGTGGAGGTTCTTGTTGAATTTGTTGGTGTTTTTCAATGTCGAGGTTGTTGTTGAATTTGTTGGTCTTTTTCAATGTTGAATTTGTTGTTGAATTAGTTGGTGTTTTTCAATGTTGAGGTTGTTGTTGTTTTTCAATGTTGAGGTTGTTGTTGAATTTGTTGGTGTTTTTCAATGTTGAGGTTGTTGTTGAATTTGTTGGCGTTTTTCAATGTTGAGGTTGTTGTTGAATTTGTTGGTGTTTTTCAATGTTGAGGTTGTTGTTGAATTTGTTGGTGTTTTTCAATGTTGAGGTTTTTGTTGTTTTTCAATGTTCAGGTTGTTGTTGAATTTGTTGGTGTTTTTCAATGTCGAGGTTGTTGTTGAAATTGTTGGTGTTTTTCAATGTTGAAGTTGTTGTTGAATTTGTTGGTGTTTTTCAATGTTGAGGTTGTTGTTGTTTTTCTATGTTCAGGTTGTTGTTCAATTTGTTGGTGTTTTTCAATGTTGAGGTTGTTGTTGTTTTTCAATGTTGAGGTTGTTGTTGTTTTTCAATGTTGAGGTTGTTGTTGAATTTGTTCGTGTATGTCAATGTTGAGGTTGTTGTTGTTCAATGTGGAGGTTGTTGTTGAATTTGTTGGTGTTTTTCAATGTCGAGGTTGTTGTTGAATTTGTTGGTGTTTTTCAATGTTGAATTTGTTGTTGAATTTGTTGGTGTTTTTCAATTTCGAGGTTGTTGTTGTTTTTAAATGTTGAGGTTTTTGTTGAATTTGTTGGTGTTTTTCAATGTTGAGGTTGTTGTTGAATTTGTTGGTGTTTTTCAATGTTGAGGTTGTTGGCGTTTTTAAATGTTGAGGTTGTTGTTGAATTTGCTGGTGTTTTTCAATGTTGAGGTTGTTGTTGTTTTTCAATGTTGAGGTTGTTGTTGAACTTGTTGGTGTTTTTCAATGTTGAGGTTGTTGTAGTTTTTCAATGTTGAGGTTGTTGTTGAATTTGTTGGTGTTTTTCAATTTCGAGGTTGTTGTTGAATTTGTTGGTGTTTTTCAATGTTGAGGTTGTTGTTGTTTTTAAATGTTGAGGTTGTTGTTGAATTTGTTGGTGTTTTTCAATGTTGAGGTTGTTGTTGAATTTGTTGGCGTTTTTAAATGTTGAGGTTGTTGTTGAATTTGTTGGTGTTTTTCAATGTTGAGGTTGTTGGTGTTTTTCAATGCTGCAGTTGTTGTTGAATTTGTTGGTGTCTTTCAATGTTGAGGTTGTTGTTGTTTTTCAATGTTGAGGTTGTTGTTCAATTTGTTGGTGTTTTTCAATGTTGAGGTTGTTGTTGTTTTTCAATGTTGAGGTTGTTGTTGTTTTTCAATGTTGAGGTTGTTGTTGAATTTGTTGGTGTTTTTCAATGTTGAGGTTGTTGTTGAATTTGTTGGCGTTTTTAAATGTTGAGGTTGTTGTTGAATTTGTTGGTGTTTTTCAATGTTGAGGTTGTTGTTGAATTTGTTCGTGTTTTTCAATGTTGAGGTTGTTGTTGTTTTTCAATGTTGAGGTTGTTGTTGAATTTGATGGTGTTTTTCAATGTCGAGGTTGTTGTTGAATTTGTTGGTGTTTTTCAGTGTTGAAGTGGTTGTTGAATTTGATGGTGTTTTTCAATGTTGAGGTTGTTCGTTGAATTTGTTGGTGTTTTTACATGTTGAGGTTGTTGTTGAATTTGTTGGTGTTTTTCAATGTTGAGGTTGTTGTTTTTTTTCAATGTTGAGGTTTTTGTTGAATTTGTTGGTGTTTTTCAATGTTGAGGTTGTTGTTGTTGTTCAATGTGGAGGTTGTTGTTGAATTTGTTGGTGTTTTTCAATGTCGAGGTTGTTGTTGAATTTGTTGGTGTTTTTCAACGTTGAATTTGTTGGTGTTTTTCAATGTTGAGGTTGTTGTTGTTTTTCAATGTTGAGGTTGTTGTTCAATTTGTTGGTGTTTTTCAATGTTCAGGTTGTTGTTGAACTTGTTGGTGTTTTTCAATGTTGAGGTTGTTGTTGAATTTGTTGGTGTTTTTCAATGTTGAGGTTGTTGTTGTTTTTCAATGTTGAGGTTGTTGTTGAATTTGTTGGTGTTTTTCAATGTTGAGGTTGTTGTTGAATTTGTTGGTGTTTTTAAATGTTGAGGTTGTTGTTGAATATATTGGTGTTTTTCAATGTTGAGGTTGTTGTTGTTTTTCAATGCTGAGGTTGTTGTTGAATTTGTTGGTGTTTTTCAATGTTGAGGTTGTTGTTATTTTTCAATGTTGAGGTTGTTGTTGAATTTGTTGGTGTTTTTCAATGCTGAAGTTGTTGTTGAATTTTAGGTGTTTTTCAATGTTGAGGTTGTTGTTGATTTTGTTGGTGTTTTTAAATGTTGAGGTTGTTGTTGAATTTGTTGGTGTTTTTCAATGTTGAGGTTGTTGTTGAATTTGTTGGTGTTTTTCAATGTTGAAGTTGTTGTTGAATTTGTTGATGTTTTTCAATGTTGAGGTTGTTGTTGTTATTCAATGTTGAGGTTGTTGTTGAATTTGTTGGTGTTTTTCAATGTTGAGGTTGTTGTTGTTTTTCAATGTTGAGGTTGTTGTTGTTTTTCAATGTTGAGGTTGTTGTTGAATTTGTTCGTGTTTTTCAATGTTGAGGTTATTGTTGAATTTGTTGGTGTTTTTCAATGTTGAGGTTGTTGTTGTTTTTCAATGTTGAGGTTGTTGTTGAATTTTTTGGTGTTTTTCAATGTTGAGGTTGTTGTAGTTTTTCAATGTTGAGGATGTTGTTGAATTTGTTGTCGTTTTTCAATGTCGAGGTTGATGTTGAATTTGTTGGTGTTTTTCAATGTTGAAGTTGTAGTTGAACTTGTTGGTGTTTTTCAATGTTGAGGTTGTTGTTGAATTTGTTGGTGTTTTTCAATGTTGAGGTTGTTGTTGAATTTGTTGTTGTTTTTCAATGTTGAGGTTGTTGTTGTTTTTCAATGTTGAGGTTGTTGTTGAACTTGTTGGTGTTTTTCAATGTTGAGGTTGTTGTAGTTTTTCAATGTTGAGGTTGTTGTTTAAATTGTTGGTGTTTTTCAATGTCGAGGGTGTGGTTGAATTTGTTGGTGTTTTTCAATGTTGAAGTTGTTGTTGAATTTGTTGCTGTTTTTCAATGTTGAGGTTGTTGTTGAATTTGTTGGTGTTTTTAAATGTTGAGGTTGTTGTTGAATTTGTTGGTGTTTTTCAATGTTGAGGTTGTTGTTGAATTTGTTGGTGTTTTTCTTTGTTCAGGTTGTTGTTGTCGTTTAATGTGGAGGTTCTTGTTGAATTTGTTGGTGTTTTTCAATGTCGAGGTTGTTGTTGAATTTGTTGGTCTTTTTCAATGTTGAATTTGTTGTTGAATTAGTTGGTGTTTTTCAATGTTGAGGTTGTTGTTGTTTTTCAATTTCGAGGTTGTTGTTGAATTTGTTGGTGTTTTTCAATGTTGAGGTTGTTGTTGAATTTGTTGGCGTTTTTCAATGTTGAGGTTGCTGCTGAATTTGTTGGTGTTTTTCAATGTTGAGGTTGTTGTTGAATTTGTTGGTGTTTTTCAATGTTGAGGTTGTTGTTGTTTTTCTATGTTGAGGTTGTTGTTCAATTTGTTGGTGTTTTTCAATGTTGAGGTTGTTGTTGTTTTTCAATGTTGAGGTTGTTGTTGTTTTTCAATGTTGAGGTTGTTGTTGAATTTGTTCGTGTATGTCAATGTTGAGGTTGTTGTTGTTCAACGTGGAGGTTGTTGTTGAATTTGTTGGTGTTTTTCAATGTCGAGGTTGTTGTTGAATTTGTTGGTGTTTTTCAATGTTGAATTTGTTGTTGAATTTGTTGGTGTTTTTCAATGTTGAGGTTGTTGTTGAATTTGTTCGTGTTTTTCAATGTTGAGGTTGTTGTTGTTTTTCAATGTTGAGGTTGTTGTTGAATTTGATGGTGTTTTTCAATGTCGAAGTTGTTGTTGAATTTGATGGTGTTTTTCAATGTTGAAGTTGTTGTTGAATTTGTTGGTGCTTTTTATGTTGAGGTTGTTGTTTTTTTTCAATGTTCAGGTTGTTGTTGAATTTGTTGGTGTTTTTCAATGTTGAGGTTGTTGTTGTTTTTCAATGTTGAGGTTGTTGTTGAATTTGTTGGTGTTTTTCAATGTTGAGGTTGTTGTTGTTTTTCAATGTTGAGGTTGTTGTTGAATTTGTTGGTGTTTTTCAATGTTGAGGTTGTTGTTGAATTTGTTGGTGTTTTTAAATGTTGAGGTTGTTGTTGAATATATTGGTGTTTTTCAATGTTGAGGTTGCTGTTGTTTTTCAATGCTGAGGTTGTTGTTGAATTTGTTGGTGTTTTTCAATATTCAGGTTGTTGTTGTTTTTCAATGTTGAGGTTGTTGTTGAATTTGTTGGTGTTTTTCAATTTCGAGGTTGTTGTTGAATTTGTTGGTGTTTTTCAATGTTGAGGTTGTTGTTATTTTTCAATGTTGAGGTTGTTGTTGAATTTGTTGGTGTTTTTCAATGCTGAAGTTGTTGTTGAATTTGTTGGTGTTTTTCAATGTTGAGGTTGTTGTTGAATTTGTTGGTGTTTTTAAATGTTGAGGTTGTTGTTGAATTTGTTGGTGTTTTTCAATGTTGAAGTTGTTGTTGAATTTGTTGATGTTTTTCAATGTTGAGGTTGTTGTTGTTTTTCAATGTTGAGGTTGTTGTTCTTTTTCAATGTTGAGGTTGTTGTTGAATTTGTTGGTGTTTTTCAATGTTGAGGTTGTTGTTGTTTTTCAATGTTGAGGTTGTTGTTGAATTTGTTGGTGTTTTTCAATGTTGAGGTTATTGTTGAATTTGTTGGTGTTTTTCAATGTTGAGGTTGTTGTTGTTTTTCAATGTTGAGGTTGTTGTTGAATTTTTTGGTGTTTTTCAATGTTGGGGTTGTTGTAGTTTTTCAATGTTGAGGATGTTGTTGAATTTGTTGTCGTTTTTCAATGTCGAGTTTGATGTTGAATTTGTTGGTGTTTTTCAATGTTGAAGTTGTAGCTGAATTTGTTGGTGTTTTTCAATGTTGAGGTTGTTGTTGAATTTGTTGGTGTTTTTCAATGTTGAGGTTGTTGTTGAATTTGTTGTTGTTTTTCAATGTTGAGGTTGTTGTTGTTTTTCAATGTTGAGGTTGTTGTTGAACTTGTTGGTGTTTTTCAATGATGAGGTTGTTGTAGTTTTTCAATGTTGAGGTTGTTGTTGAATTTGTTGGTGTTTTTCAATGTCGAGGTTGTGGTTGAATTTGTTGGTGTTTTCCAATGTTGAAGTTGTTGTTGAATTTGTTGCTGTTTTTCAATGTTGAGGTTGTTGTTGAATTTGTTGGTGTTTTTAAATGTTGAGGTTGTTGTTGAATATGTTGATGTTTTTCAATGTTGAGGTTGTTGTTGTTTTTCAATGTTGAGGTTGTTGTTGAATTTGTTGGTGTTTTTCTTTGTTGAGGTTGTTGTTGTCGTACAATGTGGAGGTTCTTGTTGAATTTTTTGGTGTTTTTCAATGTCGAGGTTGTTGTTGAATTTGTTGGTCTTTTTCAATGTTGAATTTGTTGTTGAATTAGTTGGTGTTTTTCAATGTTGAGGTTGTTGTTGTTTTTCAATGTTGAGGTTGTTGTTGAATTTGTTGGTGTTTTTAAATGTTGAGGTTGTTGTTGAATATGTTGATGTTTTTCAATGTTGAGGTTGTTGTTGTTTTTCAATGTTGAGGTTGTTGTTGAATTTGTTGGTGTTTTTCTTTGTTGAGGTTGTTGTTGTCGTACAATGTGGAGGTTCTTGTTGAATTTGTTGGTGTTTTTCAATGTCGAGGTTGTTGTTGAATTTGTTGGTCTTTTTCAATGTTGAATTTGTTGTTGAATTAGTTGGTGTTTTTCAATGTTGAGGTTGTTGTTGTTTTTCAATGTTGAGGTTGTTGTTGAATTTGTTGGTGTTTTTCAATGTTGAGGTTGTTGTTGAATTTGTTGGCGTTTTTCAATGTTGAGGTTGCTGTTGAATTTGTTGCTGTTTTTCAATGTTGAGGTTGTTGTTGAATTTGTTGGTGTTTTTCAATGTTGAGGTTGTTGTTGTTTTTCAATGTTCAGGTTGTTGTTGAATTTGTTGGTGTTTTTCAATGTCGAGGTTGTTGTTGAAATTGTTGGTGTTTTTCAATGTTGAAGTTGTTGTTGTATTTGTTGGTGTTTTTCAATGTTGAGGTTTTTGTTGTTTTTCAATGATGAGGTTGTTGTTCAATTTGTTGGTGTTTTTCAATGTTGAGGTTGTTGTTGTTTTTCAATGTTGAGGTTGTTGTTGTTTTTCAATGTTGAGGTTGTTGTTGAAATTGTTCGTGTTTTTCAATGTTGAGGTTGTTGTTGTTTTCAATGTGGAGGTTGTTGTTGAATTTGTTGGTGTTTTTCAATGTTGAATTGTTTGTTGAATTTGTTGTTGTTTTTCAATGTTGAGGTTGTTGTTGTTTTTCAATGTCGAGGGTGTGGTTGAATTTGTTGGTGTTTTTCAATGTTGAAGTTGTTGTTCAATTTGTTGCTGTTTTTCAATGTTGAGGTTGTTGTTGAATTTGTTGGTGTTTTTAAATGTTGAGGTTGTTGTTGAATTTGTTGGTGTTTTTCAATGTTGAGGTTGTTGTTGAATTTGTTGGTGTTTTTCTTTGTTCAGGTTGTTGTTGTCGTTTAATGTGGAGGTTCTTGTTGAATTTGTTGGTGTTTTTCAATGTCGAGGTTGTTGTTGAATTTGTTGGTCTTTTTCAATGTTGAATTTGTTGTTGAATTAGTTGGTGTTTTTCAATGTTGAGGTTGTTGTTGTTTTTCAATTTCGAGGTTGTTGTTGAATTTGTTGGTGTTTTTCAATGTTGAGGTTGTTGTTGAATTTGTTGGCGTTTTTCAATGTTGAGGTTGCTGCTGAATTTGTTGGTGTTTTTCAATGTTGAGGTTGTTGTTGAATTTGTTGGTGTTTTTCAATGTTGAGGTTGTTGTTGTTTTTCTATGTTGAGGTTGTTGTTCAATTTGTTGGTGTTTTTCAATGTTGAGGTTGTTGTTGTTTTTCAATGTTGAGGTTGATGTTGTTTTTCAATGTTGAGGTTGTTGTTGAATTTGTTCGTGTATGTCAATGTTGAGGTTGTTGTTGTTCAACGTGGAGGTTGTTGTTGAATTTGTTGGTGTTTTTCAATGTCGAGGTTGTTGTTGAATTTGTTGGTGTTTTTCAATGTTGAATTTGTTGTTGAATTTGTTGGTGTTTTTCAATGTTGAGGTTGTTGTTGAATTTGTTCGTGTTTTTCAATGTTGAGGTTGTTGTTGTTTTTCAATGTTGAGGTTGTTGTTGAATTTGATGGTGTTTTTCAATGTCGAAGTTGTTGTTGAATTTGATGGTGTTTTTCAATGTTGAAGTTGTTGTTGAATTTGTTGGTGCTTTTTATGTTGAGGTTGTTGTTTTTTTTCAATGTTCAGGTTGTTGTTGAATTTGTTGGTGTTTTTCAATGTTGAGGTTGTTGTTGTTTTTCAATGTTGAGGTTGTTGTTGAATTTGTTGGTGTTTTTCAATGTTGAGGTTGTTGTTGTTTTTCAATGTTGAGGTTGTTGTTGAATTTGTTGGTGTTTTTCAATGTTGAGGTTGTTGTTGAATTTGTTGGTGTTTTTAAATGTTGAGGTTGTTGTTGAATATATTGGTGTTTTTCAATGTTGAGGTTGCTGTTGTTTTTCAATGCTGAGGTTGTTGTTGAATTTGTTGGTGTTTTTCAATATTCAGGTTGTTGTTGTTTTTCAATGTTGAGGTTGTTGTTGAATTTGTTGGTGTTTTTCAATTTCGAGGTTGTTGTTGAATTTGTTGGTGTTTTTCAATGTTGAGGTTGTTGTTATTTTTCAATGTTGAGGTTGTTGTTGAATTTGTTGGTGTTTTTCAATGCTGAAGTTGTTGTTGAATTTGTTGGTGTTTTTCAATGTTGAGGTTGTTGTTGAATTTGTTGGTGTTTTTAAATGTTGAGGTTGTTGTTGAATTTGTTGGTGTTTTTCAATGTTGAAGTTGTTGTTGAATTTGTTGATGTTTTTCAATGTTGAGGTTGTTGTTGTTTTTCAATGTTGAGGTTGTTGTTCTTTTTCAATGTTGAGGTTGTTGTTGAATTTGTTGGTGTTTTTCAATGTTGAGGTTGTTGTTGTTTTTCAATGTTGAGGTTGTTGTTGAATTTGTTGGTGTTTTTCAATGTTGAGGTTATTGTTGAATTTGTTGGTGTTTTTCAATGTTGAGGTTGTTGTTGTTTTTCAATGTTGAGGTTGTTGTTGAATTTTTTGGTGTTTTTCAATGTTGGGGTTGTTGTAGTTTTTCAATGTTGAGGATGTTGTTGAATTTGTTGTCGTTTTTCAATGTCGAGTTTGATGTTGAATTTGTTGGTGTTTTTCAATGTTGAAGTTGTAGCTGAATTTGTTGGTGTTTTTCAATGTTGAGGTTGTTGTTGAATTTGTTGGTGTTTTTCAATGTTGAGGTTGTTGTTGAATTTGTTGTTGTTTTTCAATGTTGAGGTTGTTGTTGTTTTTCAATGTTGAGGTTGTTGTTGAACTTGTTGGTGTTTTTCAATGATGAGGTTGTTGTAGTTTTTCAATGTTG
Organism: Isurus oxyrinchus; assembly: GCA_026770705.1. Lineage (NCBI taxonomy): Eukaryota > Metazoa > Chordata > Chondrichthyes > Lamniformes > Lamnidae > Isurus > Isurus oxyrinchus. The sequence goes on along the minus strand of JANJGN010000521.1, from coordinate 266,975 downwards.
AGGTTGTTGTTGAATTTGTTGGTGTTTTTCAATGTCGAGGTTGTGGTTGAATTTGTTGGTGTTTTCCAATGTTGAAGTTGTTGTTGAATTTGTTGCTGTTTTTCAATGTTGAGGTTGTTGTTGAATTTGTTGGTGTTTTTAAATGTTGAGGTTGTTGTTGAATATGTTGATGTTTTTCAATGTTGAGGTTGTTGTTGTTTTTCAATGTTGAGGTTGTTGTTGAATTTGTTGGTGTTTTTCTTTGTTGAGGTTGTTGTTGTCGTACAATGTGGAGGTTCTTGTTGAATTTGTTGGTGTTTTTCAATGTCGAGGTTGTTGTTGAATTTGTTGGTCTTTTTCAATGTTGAATTTGTTGTTGAATTAGTTGGTGTTTTGCAATGTTGAGGTTGTTGTTGTTTTTCAATGTTGAGGTTGTTGTTGAATTTGTTGGTGTTTTTAAATGTTGAGGTTGTTGTTGAATATGTTGATGTTTTTCAATGTTGAGGTTGTTGTTGTTTTTCAATGTTGAGGTTGTTGTTGAATTTGTTGGTGTTTTTCTTTGTTGAGGTTGTTGTTGTCGTACAATGTGGAGGTTCTTGTTGAATTTGTTGGTGTTTTTCAATGTCGAGGTTGTTGTTGAATTTGTTGGTCTTTTTCAATGTTGAATTTGTTGTTGAATTAGTTGGTGTTTTTCAATGTTGAGGTTGTTGTTGTTTTTCAATGTTGAGGTTGTTGTTGAATTTGTTGGTGTTTTTCAATGTTGAGGTTGTTGTTGAATTTGTTGGCGTTTTTCAATGTTGAGGTTGCTGTTGAATTTGTTGCTGTTTTTCAATGTTGAGGTTGTTGTTGAATTTGTTGGTGTTTTTCAATGTTGAGGTTGTTGTTGTTTTTCAATGTTCAGGTTGTTGTTGAATTTGTTGGTGTTTTTCAATGTCGAGGTTGTTGTTGAAATTGTTGGTGTTTTTCAATGTTGAAGTTGTTGTTGTATTTGTTGGTGTTTTTCAATGTTGAGGTTTTTGTTGTTTTTCAATGATGAGGTTGTTGTTCAATTTGTTGGTGTTTTTCAATGTTGAGGTTGTTGTTGTTTTTCAATGTTGAGGTTGTTGTTGTTTTTCAATGTTGAGGTTGTTGTTGAAATTGTTCGTGTTTTTCAATGTTGAGGTTGTTGTTGTTTTCAATGTGGAGGTTGTTGTTGAATTTGTTGGTGTTTTTCAATGTTGAATTGTTTGTTGAATTTGTTGTTGTTTTTCAATGTTGAGGTTGTTGTTGTTTTTCAATGTTGAGGTTGTTGTTGAATTTGTTGGTGTTTTTCAATGTTGAGGTTGTTGTTGAATTTGTTGGCGTTTTTAAATGTTGAGGTTGTTGTTGAATTTGTTGATGTTTTTCAATGTTGAGTTTGTTGTTGAATTTGTTCGTGTTTTTCAATGTTGAGGTTGTTGTTGTTTTTCAATGTTGAGGTTGTTGTTGAATTTGATGGTGTTTTTCAATGTCGAGGTTGTTGTTGAATTTCTTGGTGCTTTTCCGTGTTGAAGTTGTTGTTGAATTTGTTGGTGTTTTTCAATGTTGAGGTTGTTCGTTGAATTTGTTGGTGTTTTTAAATGTTGAGGTTGTTGTTGAATTTGTTGGTGTTTTTCAATGTTGAGGTTGTTGTTGTTTTTCAATGTTGAGGTTGTTGTTGAATTTGTTGGTGTTTTTCAATGTTGAGGTTGTTGTTGTTGTTCAATGTGGAGGTTGTTGGTGAATTTGTTGGTGTTTTTCAATGTCGAGGTTGTTGTTGAATTTGTTGGTGTTTTTCAATGTTGAATTTGTTGTTGAATTTGTTGGTGTTTTTCAATGTTGAGGTTGCTGTTGTTTTTCAATGTTGAGGTTGTTGTTCAATTTGTTGGTGTTTTTCAATGTTCAGGTTGTTGTTGAATTTGTTGGTGTTTTTCAATGTTGAGGTTGTTGTTGAATTTGTTGGTGTTTTTCAATGTTGAGGTTGTTGTTGTTTTTCAATGTTGAGGTTGTTGTTGAATTTGTTGGTGTTTTTCAATGTTGAGGTTGTTGTTGAATTTGTTGGTGTTTTTAAATGTTGAGGTTGTTGTTGAATTTGTTGGTGTTTTTCAATGTTGAAGTTGTTGTTGAATTTGTTGATGTTTTTCAATGTTGAGGTTGTTGTTGTTTTTCAATGTTGAGGTTGTTGTTCTTTTTCAATGTTGAGGTTGTTGTTGAATTTGTTGGTGTTTTTCAATGTTGAGGTTGTTGTTGTTTTTCAATGTTGAGGTTGTTGTTGAATTTGTTGGTGTTTTTCAATGTTGAGGTTATTGTTGAATTTGTTGGTGTTTTTCAATGTTGAGGTTGTTGTTGTTTTTCAATGTTGAGGTTGTTGTTGAATTTTTTGGTGTTTTTCAATGTTGGGGTTGTTGTAGTTTTTCAATGTTGAGGATGTTGTTGAATTTGTTGTCGTTTTTCAATGTCGAGTTTGATGTTGAATTTGTTGGTGTTTTTCAATGTTGAAGTTGTAGCTGAATTTGTTGGTGTTTTTCAATGTTGAGGTTGTTGTTGAATTTGTTGGTGTTTTTCAATGTTGAGGTTGTTGTTGAATTTGTTGTTGTTTTTCAATGTTGAGGTTGTTGTTGTTTTTCAATGTTGAGGTTGTTGTTGAACTTGTTGGTGTTTTTCAATGATGAGGTTGTTGTAGTTTTTCAATGTTGAGGTTGTTGTTGAATTTGTTGGTGTTTTTCAATGTCGAGGTTGTGGTTGAATTTGTTGGTGTTTTCCAATGTTGAAGTTGTTGTTGAATTTGTTGCTGTTTTTCAATGTTGAGGTTGTTGTTGAATTTGTTGGTGTTTTTAAATGTTGAGGTTGTTGTTGAATATGTTGATGTTTTTCAATGTTGAGGTTGTTGTTGTTTTTCAATGTTGAGGTTGTTGTTGAATTTGTTGGTGTTTTTCTTTGTTGAGGTTGTTGTTGTCGTACAATGTGGAGGTTCTTGTTGAATTTGTTGGTGTTTTTCAATGTCGAGGTTGTTGTTGAATTTGTTGGTCTTTTTCAATGTTGAATTTGTTGTTGAATTAGTTGGTGTTTTTCAATGTTGAGGTTGTTGTTGTTTTTCAATGTTGAGGTTGTTGATGAATTTGTTGGTGTTTTTCAATGTTGAGGTTGTTGTTGAATTTGTTGGCGTTTTTCAATGTTGAGGTTGTTGTTGAATTTGTTGGTGTTTTTCAATGTTGAGGTTGTTGTTGTTTTTCAATGTTCAGGTTGTTGTTGAATTTGTTGGTGTTTTTCAATGTCGAGGTTGTTGTTGAAATTGTTGGTGTTTTTCAATGTTGAAGTTGTTGTTGTATTTGTTGGTGTTTTTCAATGTTGAGGTTTTTGTTGTTTTTCAATGATGAGGTTGTTGTTCAATTTGTTGGTGTTTTTCAATGTTGAGGTTGTTGTTGTTTTTCAATGTTGAGGTTGTTGTTGTTTTTCAATGTTGAGGTTGTTGTTGAAATTGTTCGTGTTTTTCAATGTTGAGGTTGTTGTTGTTTTCAATGTGGAGGTTGTTGTTGAATTTGTTGGTGTTTTTCAATGTTGAATTGTTTGTTGAATTTGTTGGTGTTTTTCAATGTTGAGGTTGTTGTTGTTTTTCAATGTTGAGGTTGTTGTTGAATTTGTTGGTGTTTTTCAATGTTGAGGTTGTTGTTGAATTTGTTGGCGTTTTTAAATGTTGAGGTTGTTGTTGAATTTGTTGATGTTTTTCAATGTTGAGTTTGTTGTTGAATTTGTTCGTGTTTTTCAATGTTGAGGTTGTTGTTGTTTTTCAATGTTGAGGTTGTTGTTGAATTTGATGGTGTTTTTCAATGTCGAGGTTGTTGTTGAATTTCTTGGTGCTTTTCCGTGTTGAAGTTGTTGTTGAATTTGTTGGTGTTTTTCAATGTTGAGGTTGTTCGTTGAATTTGTTGTTGTTTTTAAATGTTGAGGTTGTTGTTGAATTTGTTGGTGTTTTTCAATGTTGAGGTTGTTGTTGTTTTTCAATGTTGAGGTTGTTGTTGAATTTGTTGGTGTTTTTCAATGTTGAGGTTGTTGTTGTTGTTCAATGTGGAGGTTGTTGGTGAATTTGTTGGTGTTTTTCAATGTCGAGGTTGTTGTTGAATTTGTTGGTGTTTTTCAATGTTGAATTTGTTGTTGAATTTGTTGGTGTTTTTCAATGTTGAGGTTGCTGTTGTTTTTCAATGTTGAGGTTGTTGTTCAATTTGTTGGTGTTTTTCAATGTTCAGGTTGTTGTTGAATTTGTTGGTGTTTTTCAATGTTGAGGTTGTTGTTGAATTTGTTGGTGTTTTTCAATGTTGAGGTTGTTGTTGTTTTTCAATGTTGAGGTTGTTGTTGAATTTGTTGGTGTTTTTCAATGTTGAGGTTGTTTTTGTTGTTCAATGTGGAGGTTGTTGGTGAATTTGTTGGTGTTTTTCAATGTCGAGGTTGTTGTTGAATTTGTTGGTGTTTTTCAATGTTGAATTTGTTGTTGAATTTGTTGGTGTTTTTCAATGTTGAGGTTGCTGTTGGTTTTCAATGTTGAGGTTGTTGTTCAATTTGTTGGTGTTTTTCAATGTTCAGGTTGTTGTTGAATTTGTTGGTGTTTTTCAATGTTGAGGTTGTTGTTGAATTTGTTGGTGTTTTTCAATGTTGAGGTTGTTGTTGTTTTTCAATGTTGAGGTTGTTGTTGAATTTGTTGGTGTTTTTCAATGTTGAGGTTGTTGTTGAATTTGTTGGTGTTTTTAAATGTTGAGGTTGTTGTTGAATATATTGGTGTTTTTCAATGTTGAGGTTGTTGTTGTTTTTCAATGCTGAGGTTGTTGTTGAATTTGTTGGTGTTTTTCAATATTCAGGTTGTTGTTGTTTTTCAATGTTGAGGTTGTTGTTGATTTTGTTGGTGTTTTTCAATTTCGAGGTTGTTGTTGAATTTGTTGGTGTTTTTCAATGTTGAGGTTGTTGTTATTTTTCAATGTTGAGGTTGTTGTTGAATTTGTTGGTGTTTTTCAATGCTGAAGTTGTTGTTGAATTTGTTGGTGTTTTTCAATGTTGAGGTTGTTGTTGAATTTGTTGGTGTTTTTAAATGTTGAGGTTGTTGTTGAATTTGTTGGTGTTTTTCAATGTTGAGGTTGTTGTTGAAATTGTTGGTGTTTTTCAATGTTGAGGTTGTTGTTGTTTTTCAATGTTGAGGTTGTTGTTGAAATTGTTGGTGTTTTTCAATGTTGAGGTTGTTGTTGTTTTTCAATCTTGAGGTTGTTGTTGAATTTGTTGGTGTTTTTCTTTGTTGAGGTTGTTGTTGTCGTTTAATGTGGAGGTTCTTGTTGGATTTGTTGGTGTTTTTCAATGTCGAGGTTGTTGTTGAATTTGTTGGTCTTTTTCAATGTTGAAATTGTTGTTGAATTAGTTGGTGTTTTTCAATGTTGAGGTTGCTGTTGTTTTTCAATGTTGAGGTTGTTGTTGAATTTGTTGGTGTTTTTCAATGTTGAGGTTGTTGTTGAATTTGTTGGCGTTTTTCAATGTTGAGGTTGTTGTTGAATTTGTTGGTGTTTTTCAATGTTGAGGTTGCTGTTGAATTTGTTGGTGTTTTTCAATGTTGAGGTTGTTGTTGTTTTTCAATGTTGAGGTTGTTGTTGAATTTGTTGGTGTTTTTCAATGTTGAGGTTGTTGTTGTTGTTCAATGTGGAGGTTGTTGGTGAATTTGTTGGTGTTTTTCAATGTCGAGGTTGTTGTTGAATTTGTTGGTGTTTTTCAATGTTGAATTTGTTTTTGAATTTGTTGGTGTTTTTCAATGTTGAGGTTGCTGTTGGTTTTCAATGTTGAGGTTGTTGTTGAATTTGTTGGTGTTTTTCAATGTTGAGGTTGTTGTTGAATTTGTTGGTGTTTTTCAATGTTGAGGTTGTTGTTGTTTTTCAATGTTGAGGTTGTTGTTGAATTTGTTGGTGTTTTTCAATGTTGAGGTTGTTGTTGAATTTGTTGGTGTTTTTAAATGTTGAGGTTGTTGTTGAATATATTGGTGTTTTTCAATGTTGAGGTTGTTGTTGTTTTTCAATGCTGAGGTTGTTGTTGAATTTGTTGGTGTTTTTCAATATTCAGGTTGTTGTTGTTTTTCAATGTTGAGGTTGTTGTTGATTTTGTTGGTGTTTTTCAATTTCGAGGTTGTTGTTGAATTTGTTGGTGTTTTTCAATGTTGAGGTTGTTGTTATTTTTCAATGTTGAGGTTGTTGTTGAATTTGTTGGTGTTTTTCAATGCTGAAGTTGTTGTTGAATTTGTTGGTGTTTTTCAGTGTTGAGGTTGTTGTTGAATTTGTTGGTGTTTTTAAATGTTGAGGTTGTTGTTGAATTTGTTGGTGTTTTTCAATGTTGAGGTTGTTGTTGAAATTGTTGGTGTTTTTCAATGTTGAGGTTGTTGTTGTTTTTCAATGTTGAGGTTGTTGTTGAATTTGTTGGTGTTTTTCTTTGTTGAGGTTGTTGTTGTCGTTTAATGTGGAGGTTCTTGTTGGATTTGTTGGTGTTTTTCAATGTCGAGGTTGTTGTTGAATTTGTTGGTCTTTTTCAATGTTGAATTTGTTGTTGAATTAGTTGGTGTTTTTCAATGTTGAGGTTGCTGTTGTTTTTCAATGTTGAGGTTGTTGTTGAATTTGTTGGTGTTTTTCAATGTTGAGGTTGTTGTTGAATTTGTTGGCGTTTTTCAATGTTGAGGTTGTTGTTGAATTTGTTGGTGTTTTTCAATGTTGAGGTTGTTGTTGAATTTGTTGGTGTTTTTCAATGTTGAGGTTGTTGTTGTTTTTCAATTTTCAGGTTGTTGTTGAATTTGATGGTGTTTTTCAATGTCGAAGTAGTTGTTGAATTTGTTGCTGTTTTTCAATGTTGAAGTTGTTGTTGAATTTGTTGGTGTTTTTTATGTTGAGGTTGTTGTTTTTTTTCAATGTTCAGGTTGTTGTTGAATTTGTTGGTGTTTTTCAATGTTGAGGTTGTTGTTGTTTTTCAATTTTGAGGTTGTTGTTGAATTTGTTCGTGTATGTCAATGTTGAAGTTGTTGTTGTTCAATGTGGACGTTGTTGTTGAATTTGTTGGTGTTTTTCAATGTCGAGGTTGTTGTTGAATTTGTTGGAGTTTTTCAATGTTGAATTTGTTGTTGAATTTGTTGGTGTTTTTCAATGTTGAGGTTGTTGTTGTTTTTAAATGTTGAGGTTGTTGTTGAATTTGTTGGTGTTTTTCAATGTTGAGGTTGTTGTTGAATTTGTTGGCGTTTTTAAATGTTGAGGTTGTTGTTGAATTTGTTGGTGTTTTTCAATGTTGAGGTTGTTGTTGAATTTGTTCGTGTTTTTCAATGTTGAGGTTGTTGTTGAATTTGATGGTGTTTTTCAATGTCGAAGTTGTTGTTGAATTTGTTGGTGTTTTTCAATGTTGAAGTTGTTGTTCAATTTGTTGGTGTTTTTTATGTTGAGGTTGTTGTTTTTTTTCAATGTTCAGGTTGTTGTTGAATTTGTTGGTGTTTTTCAATGTTGAGGTTGTTGTTGTTTTTCAATGTTGAGGTTGTTGTTGAATTTGTTGGTGTTTTTCAATGTTGAGGTTGTTGTTGTTGTTCAATGTGGAGGTTGTTGGTGAATTTGTTGGTGTTTTTCAATGTCGAGGTTGTTGTTGAATTTGTTGGTGTTTTTCAATGTTGAATTTGTTGTTGAATTTGTTGGTGTTTTTCAATGTTGAGGTTGCTGTTGTTTTTCAATGTTGAGGTTGTTGTTCAATTTGTTGGTGTTTTTCAATGTTCAGGTTGTTGTTGAATTTGTTGGTGTTTTTCAATGTTGAGGTTGTTGTTGAATTTGTTGGTGTTTTTCAATGTTGAGGTTGTTGTTGTTTTTCAATGTTGAGGTTGTTGTTGAATTTGTTGGTGTTTTTCAATGTTGAGGTTGTTGTTGTTGTTCAATGTGGAGGTTGTTGGTGAATTTGTTGGTGTTTTTCAATGTCGAGGTTGTTGTTGAATTTGTTGGTGTTTTTCAATGTTGAATTTGTTGTTGAATTTGTTGGTGTTTTTCAATGTTGAGGTTGCTGTTGGTTTTCAATGTTGAGGTTGTTGTTCAATTTGTTGGTGTTTTTCAATGTTCAGGTTGTTGTTGAATTTGTTGGTGTTTTTCAATGTTGAGGTTGTTGTTGAATTTGTTGGTGTTTTTCAATGTTGAGGTTGTTGTTGTTTTTCAATGTTGAGGTTGTTGTTGAATTTGTTGGTGTTTTTCAATGTTGAGGTTGTTGTTGAATTTGTTGGTGTTTTTAAATGTTGAGGTTGTTGTTGAATATATTGGTGTTTTTCAATGTTGAGGTTGTTGTTGTTTTTCAATGCTGAGGTTGTTGTTGAATTTGTTGGTGTTTTTCAATATTCAGGTTGTTGTTGTTTTTCAATGTTGAGGTTGTTGTTGATTTTGTTGGTGTTTTTCAATTTCGAGGTTGTTGTTGAATTTGTTGGTGTTTTTCAATGTTGAGGTTGTTGTTATTTTTCAATGTTGAGGTTGTTGTTGAATTTGTTGGTGTTTTTCAATGCTGAAGTTGTTGTTGAATTTGTTGGTGTTTTTCAATGTTGAGGTTGTTGTTGAATTTGTTGGTGTTTTTAAATGTTGAGGTTGTTGTTGAATTTGTTGGTGTTTTTCAATGTTGAGGTTGTTGTTGAAATTGTTGGTGTTTTTCAATGTTGAGGTTGTTGTTGTTTTTCAATGTTGAGGTTGTTGTTGAAATTGTTGGTGTTTTTCAATGTTGAGGTTGTTGTTGTTTTTCAATCTTGAGGTTGTTGTTGAATTTGTTGGTGTTTTTCTTTGTTGAGGTTGTTGTTGTCGTTTAATGTGGAGGTTCTTGTTGGATTTGTTGGTGTTTTTCAATGTCGAGGTTGTTGTTGAATTTGTTGGTCTTTTTCAATGTTGAAATTGTTGTTGAATTAGTTGGTGTTTTTCAATGTTGAGGTTGCTGTTGTTTTTCAATGTTGAGGTTGTTGTTGAATTTGTTGGTGTTTTTCAATGTTGAGGTTGTTGTTGAATTTGTTGGCGTTTTTCAATGTTGAGGTTGTTGTTGAATTTGTTGGTGTTTTTCAATGTTGAGGTTGCTGTTGAATTTGTTGGTGTTTTTCAATGTTGAGGTTGTTGTTGTTTTTCAATGTTGAGGTTGTTGTTGAATTTGTTGGTGTTTTTCAATGTTGAGGTTGTTGTTGTTGTTCAATGTGGAGGTTGTTGGTGAATTTGTTGGTGTTTTTCAATGTCGAGGTTGTTGTTGAATTTGTTGGTGTTTTTCAATGTTGAATTTGTTTTTGAATTTGTTGGTGTTTTTCAATGTTGAGGTTGCTGTTGGTTTTCAATGTTGAGGTTGTTGTTGAATTTGTTGGTGTTTTTCAATGTTGAGGTTGTTGTTGAATTTGTTGGTGTTTTTCAATGTTGAGGTTGTTGTTGTTTTTCAATGTTGAGGTTGTTGTTGAATTTGTTGGTGTTTTTCAATGTTGAGGTTGTTGTTGAATTTGTTGGTGTTTTTAAATGTTGAGGTTGTTGTTGAATATATTGGTGTTTTTCAATGTTGAGGTTGTTGTTGTTTTTCAATGCTGAGGTTGTTGTTGAATTTGTTGGTGTTTTTCAATATTCAGGTTGTTGTTGTTTTTCAATGTTGAGGTTGTTGTTGATTTTGTTGGTGTTTTTCAATTTCGAGGTTGTTGTTGAATTTGTTGGTGTTTTTCAATGTTGAGGTTGTTGTTATTTTTCAATGTTGAGGTTGTTGTTGAATTTGTTGGTGTTTTTCAATGCTGAAGTTGTTGTTGAATTTGTTGGTGTTTTTCAGTGTTGAGGTTGTTGTTGAATTTGTTGGTGTTTTTAAATGTTGAGGTTGTTGTTGAATTTGTTGGTGTTTTTCAATGTTGAGGTTGTTGTTGAAATTGTTGGTGTTTTTCAATGTTGAGGTTGTTGTTGTTTTTCAATGTTGAGGTTGTTGTTGAATTTGTTGGTGTTTTTCTTTGTTGAGGTTGTTGTTGTCGTTTAATGTGGAGGTTCTTGTTGGATTTGTTGGTGTTTTTCAATGTCGAGGTTGTTGTTGAATTTGTTGGTCTTTTTCAATGTTGAATTTGTTGTTGAATTAGTTGGTGTTTTTCAATGTTGAGGTTGCTGTTGTTTTTCAATGTTGAGGTTGTTGTTGAATTTGTTGGTGTTTTTCAATGTTGAGGTTGTTGTTGAATTTGTTGGCGTTTTTCAATGTTGAGGTTGTTGTTGAATTTGTTGGTGTTTTTCAATGTTGAGGTTGTTGTTGAATTTGTTGGTGTTTTTCAATGTTGAGGTTGTTGTTGTTTTTCAATTTTCAGGTTGTTGTTGAATTTGATGGTGTTTTTCAATGTCGAAGTAGTTGTTGAATTTGTTGCTGTTTTTCAATGTTGAAGTTGTTGTTGAATTTGTTGGTGTTTTTTATGTTGAGGTTGTTGTTTTTTTTCAATGTTCAGGTTGTTGTTGAATTTGTTGGTGTTTTTCAATGTTGAGGTTGTTGTTGTTTTTCAATTTTGAGGTTGTTGTTGAATTTGTTCGTGTATGTCAATGTTGAAGTTGTTGTTGTTCAATGTGGACGTTGTTGTTGAATTTGTTGGTGTTTTTCAATGTCGAGGTTGTTGTTGAATTTGTTGGAGTTTTTCAATGTTGAATTTGTTGTTGAATTTGTTGGTGTTTTTCAATGTTGAGGTTGTTGTTGTTTTTAAATGTTGAGGTTGTTGTTGAATTTGTTGGTGTTTTTCAATGTTGAGGTTGTTGTTGAATTTGTTGGCGTTTTTAAATGTTGAGGTTGTTGTTGAATTTGTTGGTGTTTTTCAATGTTGAGGTTGTTGTTGAATTTGTTCGTGTTTTTCAATGTTGAGGTTGTTGTTGAATTTGATGGTGTTTTTCAATGTCGAAGTTGTTGTTGAATTTGTTGGTGTTTTTCAATGTTGAAGTTGTTGTTCAATTTGTTGGTGTTTTTTATGTTGAGGTTGTTGTTTTTTTTCAATGTTCAGGTTGTTGTTGAATTTGTTGGTGTTTTTCAATGTTGAGGTTGTTGTTGTTTTTCAATTTTGAGGTTGTTTTTGAATTTGTTGGTGTTTTTAAATGTTGATGTTGTTGTTGAATTTGTTGGTGCTTTTCAATGTTGAGGTTGTTGTTGTTTTTCAATGTTGAGGTTGTTGTTGAATTTGTTGGTGTTTTTCAATGTTGAGGTTGTTGTTGTTTTTCAATGTTGAGGTTGCTGTTGAATTTGTTGGTGTTTTTCAATGTTGAGGTTGTTGTTGTTTTTCAATGTTGAGGTTGTTGTTGAATTTGTTGGTTTTTTTCAATGTTGAGGTTGTTGTTGAATTTGTTGGTGTTTTTAAATGTTGAGGTTGTTGTTGTATATATTGGTGTTTTTCAATGTTGAGGTTGTTGTTGTTTTTCAATGCTGAGGTTGTTGTTGAATTTGTTGGTGTTTTTCAATATTCAGGTTGTTGTTGTTTTTCAATGTTGAGGTTGTTGTTGAATTTGTTGGTGTTTTTCAATTTCGAGGTTGTTGTTGAATTTGTTGGTGTTTTTCAATGTTGTGGTTGTTGTTATTTTTCAATGTTGAGGTTGTTGTTGAATTTGTTGGTGTTTTTCAATGCTGAAGTTGTTGTTGAATTTGTTGGTGTTTTTCAATGTTGAGGTTGTTGTTGAATTTGTTGTTGTTTTTAAATGTTGAGGTTGTTGTTGAATTTGTTGGTGTTTTTCAATGTTGAAGTTGTTGTTGAATTTGTTGATGTTTTTCAATGTTGAGGTTGTTGTTGTTTTTCAATGTTGAGGTTGTTGTTGTTTTTCAATGTTGAGGTTGTTGTTGAATTTGTTGGTGTTTTTCAATGTTGAGGTTGTTGTTGTTTTTCAATGTTGAGGTTGTTGTTGTTTTTCAATGTTGAGGTTGTTGTTGAATTTGTTGGTGTTTTTCAATGTTGAGGTTATTGTTGAATTTGTTGGTGTTTTTCAATGTTGAGGTTGTTGTTGTTTTTCAATGTTGAGGTTGTTGTTGAATTTTTTTGGTGTTTTTCAATGTTGAGGTTGTTGTAGTTTTTCAATGTTGAGGATGTTGTTGAATTTGTTGGCGTTTTTCAATGTCGAGGTTGATGTTGAATTTGTTGGTGTTTTTCAATGTTGAAATTGTAGTTGAATTTGTTGGTGTTTTTCAATGTTGAGGTTGTTGTTGAATTTGTTGGTGTTTTTCAATGTTGAGGTTGTTGTTGAATTTGTTGTTGTTTTTCAATGTTGAGGTTGTTGTTGTTTTTCAATGTTGAGGTTGTTGTTGAACTTGTTGGTGTTTTTCAATGTTGAGGTTGTTGTAGTTTTTCAATGTTGAGGTTGTTGTTGAATTTGTTGGTGTTTTTCAATGTTGAAGTTGTTGTTGAATTTGTTGCTGTTTTTCAATGTTGAGGTTGTTGTTGAATTTGTTGGTGTTTTTAAATGTTGAGGTTGTTGTTGAATTTGTTGGTGTTTTTCAATGTTGAGGTTGTTGTTGTTTTTCAATGTTGAGGTTGTTGTTGAATATGTTGGTGTTTTTCTTTGTTGAGGTTGTTGTTGTCGTTCAATCTGGAGGTTCTTGTTGAATTTGTTGGTGTTTTTCAATGTCGAGGTTGTTGTTGAATTTGTTGGTCTTTTTCAATGTTGAATTTGTTGTTGAATTAGTTGGTGTTTTTCAATGTTGAGGTTGTTGTTGTTTTTCAATGTTGAGGTTGTTGTTGAATTTGTTGGTGTTTTTCAATGTTGAGGTTGTTGTTGAATTTGTTGGCGTTTTTCAATGTTGAGGTTGTTGTTGAATTTGTTGGTGTTTTTCAATGTTGAGGTTGTTGCTGAATTTGTTGGTGTATTTCAATGTTGAGGTTGTTGTTGTTTTTCAATGTTCAGGTTGTTGTTGAATTTGTTGGTGTTTTTCAATGTCGAGGTTGTTGTTGAAATTGTTGGTGTTTTTCAATGTTGAAGTTGTTGTTGAATTTGTTGGTGTTTTTCAATGTTGAGGTTGTTGTTGTTTTTCAATGTTGAGGTTGTTGTTCAATTTGTTGGTGTTTTTCAATTTCGAGGTTGTTGTTGAATTTGTTGGTGTTTTTCAATGTTGAGGTTGTTGTTATTTTTCAATGTTGAGGTTGTTGTTGAATTTGTTGGTGTTTTTCAATGCTGAAGTTGTTGTTGAATTTGTTGGTGTTTTTCAATGTTGAGGTTGTTGTTGAATTTGTGGGTGTTTTTAAATGTTGAGGTTGTTGTTGAATTTGTTGGTGTTTTTCAATGTTGAGGTTGTTGTTGAATTTGTTGGTGTTTTTCAATGTTGAAGTTGTTGTTGAATTTGTTGATGTTTTTCAATCTTGAGGTTGTTGTTGTTTTTCAATGTTGAGGTTGTTGTTGAATTTGTTGGTGTTTTTCAATGTTGAGGTTGTTGTTGTTTTTCAATGTTGAGGTTGTTGTTGAATTTGTTGGTGTTTTTCAATGTTGAGGTTATTGTTGAATTTGTTGGTGTTTTTCAATGTTGAGGTTGTTGTTGTTTTTCAATGTTGAGGTTGTTGTTGAATTTTTTGGTGTTTTTCAATGTTGTGGTTGTTGTTGTTTTTCAATGTTGAGGATGTTGTTGAATTTGTTGTCGTTTTTCAACGTCGAGGTTCATGTTGAATTTGTTGGTGTTTTTCAATGTTGAAGTTGTAGTTGAATTTGTTGGTGTTTTTCAATGTTGAGGTTGTTGTTGAATTTGTTGGTGTTTTTAAATGTTGAGGTTTTTGTTGAATTTGTTGGTGTTTTTCAATGTTGAAGTTGTTGTTGAATTTGTTGGTGTTTTTCAATGTTGAGGTTGTTGTTGTTTTTCAATGTTGAGGTTGTTGTTGTTTTTCAATGTTGAGGTTGTTGTTGAATTTGTTGGTGTTTTTCAATGTTGAGGTTGTTGTTGTTTTTCAATGTTGAGGTTGTTGTTGTTTTTCAATGTTGAGGTTGTTGTTGAATTTGCTGGTGTTTTTCAATGTTGAGGTTGTTGTTGAATTTGTTGGTGTTTTTCAATGTTGAGGTTGTTGTTGAATTTGTTGTTGTTTTTCAATGTTGAGGTTGTTGTTGTTTTTCAATGTTGAGGTTGTTCTTGAACTTGTTGGTGTTTTTCAATGTTGAGGTTGTTGTAGTTTTTCAATGTTGAGGTTGTTGTTGAATTTGTTGGTGTTTTTCAATGTCGAGGGTGTGGTTGAATTTCTTGCTGTTTTTCAATGTTGAAGTTGTTGTTGAATTTGTTGCTGTTTTTCAATGTTGAGGTTGTTGTTGAATTTGTTGGTGTTTTTAAATGTTGAGGTTGTTGTTGAATTTGTTGGTGTTTTTCAATGTTGAGGTTGTTGTTGTTTTTCAATTTTGAGGTTGTTGTTGAATTTGTTGGTGTTTTTCTTTGTTGAGGTTGATGTTGTCGTTCAATGTGCAGGTTCTTGTTGAATTTGTTGGTGTTTTTCAATGTCGAGGTTGTTGTTGAATTTGTTGGTCTTTTTCAATGTTGAATTTGTTGTTGAATTAGTTGGTGTTTTTCATTGTTGAGGTTGTTGTTGTTTTTCAATGTTGAGGTTGTTGTTGAATTTGTTGGTGTTTTTCAATGTTGAGGTTGTTGTTCAATTTGTTGGTGTTTTTCAATGTTGAGGTTGTTGTTGAATTTGTTGGTGTTTTTCAATGTTGAGGTTGTTGTTGTTTTTCAATTTTCAGGTTGTTGTTGAATTTGTTGGTGCTTTTCAATGTTGAGGTTGTTGTTGTTTTTCAATGTTGAGGTTGTTGTTGAATTTGTTGGTGTTTTTCAATGTTGAGGTTGTTGTTGTTTTTCAATGTTGAGGTTGTTGTTGAATTTGTTGGTGTTTTTCAATGTTGAGGTTGTTGTTGTTTTTCAATGTTGAGGTTGTTGTTGAATTTTTTTGGTGTTTTTCAATGTTGAGGTTGTTGTAGTTTTTCAATGTTGAGGATGTTGTTGAATTTGTTGGCGTTTTTCAATGTCGAGGTTGATGTTGAATTTGTTGGTGTTTTTCAATGTTGAAATTGTAGTTGAATTTGTTGGTGTTTTTCAATGTTGAGGTTGTTGTTGAATTTGTTGGTGTTTTTCAATGTTGAGGTTGTTGTTGAATTTGTTGTTGTTTTTCAATGTTGAGGTTGTTGTTGTTTTTCAATGTTGAGGTTGTTGTTGAACTTGTTGGTGTTTTTCAATGTTGAGGTTGTTGTAGTTTTTCAATGTTGAGGTTGTTGTTGAATTTGTTGGTGTTTTTCAATGTTGAAGTTGTTGTTGAATTTGTTGCTGTTTTTCAATGTTGAGGTTGTTGTTGAATTTGTTGGTGTTTTTAAATGTTGAGGTTGTTGTTGAATTTGTTGGTGTTTTTCAATGTTGAGGTTGTTGTTGTTTTTCAATGTTGAGGTTGTTGTTGAATATGTTGGTGTTTTTCTTTGTTGAGGTTGTTGTTGTCGTTCAATCTGGAGGTTCTTGTTGAATTTGTTGGTGTTTTTCAATGTCGAGGTTGTTGTTGAATTTGTTGGTCTTTTTCAATGTTGAATTTGTTGTTGAATTAGTTGGTGTTTTTCAATGTTGAGGTTGTTGTTGTTTTTCAATGTTGAGGTTGTTGTTGAATTTGTTGGTGTTTTTCAATGTTGAGGTTGTTGTTGAATTTGTTGGCGTTTTTCAATGTTGAGGTTGTTGTTGAATTTCTTGGTGTTTTTCAATGTTGAGGTTGTTGCTGAATTTGTTGGTGTATTTCAATGTTGAGGTTGTTGTTGTTTTTCAATGTTCAGGTTGTTGTTGAATTTGTTGGTGTTTTTCAATGTCGAGGTTGTTGTTGAAATTGTTGGTGTTTTTCAATGTTGAAGTTGTTGTTGAATTTGTTGGTGTTTTTCAATGTTGAGGTTGTTGTTGTTTTTCAATGTTGAGGTTGTTGTTCAATTTGTTGGTGTTTTTCAATTTCGAGGTTGTTGTTGAATTTGTTGGTGTTTTTCAATGTTGAGGTTGTTGTTATTTTTCAATGTTGAGGTTGTTGTTGAATTTGTTGGTGTTTTTCAATGCTGAAGTTGTTGTTGAATTTGTTGGTGTTTTTCAATGTTGAGGTTGTTGTTGAATTTGTGGGTGTTTTTAAATGTTGAGGTTGTTGTTGAATTTGTTGGTGTTTTTCAATGTTGAGGTTGTTGTTGAATTTGTTGGTGTTTTTCAATGTTGAAGTTGTTGTTGAATTTGTTGATGTTTTTCAATCTTGAGGTTGTTGTTGTTTTTCAATGTTGAGGTTGTTGTTGAATTTGTTGGTGTTTTTCAATGTTGAGGTTGTTGTTGTTTTTCAATGTTGAGGTTGTTGTTGAATTTGTTGGTGTTTTTCAATGTTGAGGTTATTGTTGAATTTGTTGGTGTTTTTCAATGTTGAGGTTGTTGTTGTTTTTCAATGTTGAGGTTGTTGTTGAATTTTTTGGTGTTTTTCAATGTTGTGGTTGTTGTTGTTTTTCAATGTTGAGGATGTTGTTGAATTTGTTGTCGTTTTTCAACGTCGAGGTTCATGTTGAATTTGTTGGTGTTTTTCAATGTTGAAGTTGTAGTTGAATTTGTTGGTGTTTTTCAATGTTGAGGTTGTTGTTGAATTTGTTGGTGTTTTTAAATGTTGAGGTTTTTGTTGAATTTGTTGGTGTTTTTCAATGTTGAAGTTGTTGTTGAATTTGTTGGTGTTTTTCAATGTTGAGGTTGTTGTTGTTTTTCAATGTTGAGGTTGTTGTTGTTTTTCAATGTTGAGGTTGTTGTTGAATTTGTTGGTGTTTTTCAATGTTGAGGTTGTTGTTGTTTTTCAATGTTGAGGTTGTTGTTGTTTTTCAATGTTGAGGTTGTTGTTGAATTTGCTGGTGTTTTTCAATGTTGAGGTTGTTGTTGAATTTGTTGGTGTTTTTCAATGTTGAGGTTGTTGTTGAATTTGTTGTTGTTTTTCAATGTTGAGGTTGTTGTTGTTTTTCAATGTTGAGGTTGTTCTTGAACTTGTTGGTGTTTTTCAATGTTGAGGTTGTTGTAGTTTTTCAATGTTGAGGTTGTTGTTGAATTTGTTGGTGTTTTTCAATGTCGAGGGTGTGGTTGAATTTGTTGCTGTTTTTCAATGTTGAAGTTGTTGTTGAATTTGTTGCTGTTTTTCAATGTTGAGGTTGTTGTTGAATTTGTTGGTGTTTTTAAATGTTGAGGTTGTTGTTGAATTTGTTGGTGTTTTTCAATGTTGAGGTTGTTGTTGTTTTTCAATGTTGAGGTTGTTGTTGAATTTGTTGGTGTTTTTCTTTGTTGAGGTTGATGTTGTCGTTCAATGTGCAGGTTCTTGTTGAATTTGTTGGTGTTTTTCAATGTCGAGGTTGTTGTTGAATTTGTTGGTCTTTTTCAATGTTGAATTTGTTGTTGAATTAGTTGGTGTTTTTCATTGTTGAGGTTGTTGTTGTTTTTCAATGTTGAGGTTGTTGTTGAATTTGTTGGTGTTTTTCAATGTTGAGGTTGTTGTTCAATTTGTTGGTGTTTTTCAATGTTGAGGTTGTTGTTGAATTTGTTGGTGTTTTTCAATGTTGAGGTTGTTGTTGTTTTTCAATTTTCAGGTTGTTGTTGAATTTGTTGGTGCTTTTCAATGTTGAGGTTGTTGTTGTTTTTCAATGTTGAGGTTGTTGCTGAATTTGTTGGTGTTTTTCAATGTTGAGGTTGTTGTTGTTTTTCAATGTTGGGGTTGTTGTTGAATTTGTTGGTGTTTTTCAATGTTGAGGTTGTTGTTGAATTTGTTGGTGTTTTTAAATGTTGAGGTTGTTGTTGTATATATTGGTGTTTTTCAATGTTGAGGTTGTTGTTGTTTTTCAATGCTGAGGTTGTTGTTGAATTTGTTGGTGTTTTTCAATATTCAGGTTGTTGTTGTTTTTCAATGTTGAGGTTGTTGTTGAATTTGTTGGTGTTTTTCAATTTCGAGGTTGTTGTTGAATTTGTTGGTGTTTTTCAATGTTGTGGTTGTTGTTATTTTTCAATGTTGAGGTTGTTGTTGAATTTGTTGGTGTTTTTCAATGCTGAAGTTGTTGTTGAATTTGTTGGTGTTTTTCAATGTTGAGGTTGTTGTTGAATTTGTTGGTGTTTTTAAATGTTGAGGTTGTTGTTGAATTTGTTGGTGTTTTTCAATGTTGAAGTTGTTGTTGAATTTGTTGATGTTTTTCAATGTTGAGGTTGTTGTTGTTTTTCAATGTTGAGGTTGTTGTTGTTTTTCAATGTTGAGGTTGTTGTTGAATTTGTTGGTGTTTTTCAATGTTGAGGTTGTTGTTGTTTTTCAATGTTGAGGTTGTTGTTGTTTTTCAATGTTGAGGTTGTTGTTGAATTTGTTGGTGTTTTTCAATGTTGAGGTTATTGTTGAATTTGTTGGTGTTTTTCAATGTTGAGGTTGTTGTTGTTTTTCAATGTTGAGGTTGTTGTTGAATTTTTTTGGTGTTTTTCAATGTTGAGGTT
This sequence comes from Isurus oxyrinchus, assembly GCA_026770705.1. Taxonomy (NCBI): domain Eukaryota; kingdom Metazoa; phylum Chordata; class Chondrichthyes; order Lamniformes; family Lamnidae; genus Isurus; species Isurus oxyrinchus. The sequence continues at coordinate 248,570 of JANJGN010000521.1, read as the reverse complement.
GTTGTAGTTTTTCAATGTTGAGGATGTTGTTGAATTTGTTGTCGTTTTTCAATGTCGAGGTTGATGTTGAATTTGTTGGTGTTTTTCAATGTTGAAATTGTAGTTGAATTTGTTGGTGTTTTTCAATGTTGAGGTTGTTGTTGAATTTGTTGGTGTTTTTCAATGTTGAGGTTGTTGTTGAATTTGTTGTTGTTTTTCAATGTTGAGGTTGTTGTTGTTTTTCAATGTTGAGGTTGTTGTTGAACTTGTTGGTGTTTTTCAATGTTGAGGTTGTTGTAGTTTTTCAATGTTGAGGTTGTTGTTGAATTTTTGGTGTTTTTCAATGTTGAAGTTGTTGTTGAATTTGTTGCTGTTTTTCAATGTTGAGGTTGTTGTTGAATTTGTTGGTGTTTTTAAATGTTGAGGTTGTTGTTGAATTTGTTGGTGTTTTTCAATGTTGAGGTTGTTCTTGTTTTTCAATGTTGAGGTTGTTGTTGAATTTGTTGGTGTTTTTCTTTGTTGAGGTTGTTGTTGTCGTTCAATGTGGAGGTTCTTGTTGAATTTGTTGGTGTTTTTCAATGTCGAGGTTGTTGTTGAATTTGTTGGTCTTTTTCAATGTTGAATTTGTTGTTGAATTAGTTGGTGTTTTTCAATGTTGAGGTTGTTGTTGTTTTTCAATGTTGAGGTTGTTGTTGAATTTGTTGGTGTTTTTCAATGTTGAGGTTGTTGTTGAATTTGTTGGCGTTTTTCAATGTTGAGGTTGTTGTTGAATTTGTTGGTGTTTTTCAATGTTGAGGTTGTTGTTGAATTTGTTGGTGTTTTTCAATGTTGAGGTTGTTGTTGTTTTTCAATGTTCAGGTTGTTGTTGAATATGTTGGTGTTTTTCTTTGTTGAGGTTGTTGTTGTCGTTCAATCTGGAGGTTCTTGTTGAATTTGTTGGTGTTTTTCAATGTCGAGGTTGTTGTTGAATTTGTTGGTCTTTTTCAATGTTGAATTTGTGTTTGAATTAGTTGGTGTTTTTCAATGTTGAGGTTGTTGTTGTTTTTCAATGTTGAGGTTGTTGTTGAATTTGTTGGTGTTTTTCAATGTTGAGGTTGTTGTTGAATTTGTTGGCGTTTTTCAATGTTGAGGTTGTTGTTGAATTTGTTGGTGTTTTTCAATGTTGAGGTTGTTGCTGAATTTGTTGGTGTATTTCAATGTTGAGGTTGTTGTTGTTTTTCAATGTTCAGGTTGTTGTTGAATTTGTTGGTGTTTTTCAATGTCGAGGTTGTTGTTGAAATTGTTGGTGTTTTTCAAATGTGAAGTTGTTGTTGAATTTGTTGGTGTTTTTCAATGTTGAGGTTGTTGTTGTTTTTCAATGTTGAGGTTGTTGTTCAATTTGTTGGTGTTTTTCAATTTCGAGGTTGTTGTTGAATTTGTTGGTGTTTTTCAATGTTGAGGTTGTTGTTATTTTTCAATGTTGAGGTTGTTGTTGAATTTGTTGGTGTTTTTCAATGCTGAAGTTGTTGTTGAATTTGTTGGTGTTTTTCAATGTTGAGGTTGTTGTTGAATTTGTGGGTGTTTTTAAATGTTGAGGTTGTTGTTGAATTTGTTGGTGTTTTTCAATGTTGAGGTTGTTGTTGAATTTGTTGGTGTTTTTCAATGTTGAAGTTGTTGTTGAATTTGTTGATGTTTTTCAATCTTGAGGTTGTTGTTGTTTTTCAATGTTGAGGTTGTTGTTGAATTTTTGGTGTTTTTCAATGTTGAAGTTGTTGTTGAATTTGTTGCTGTTTTTCAATGTTGAGGTTGTTGTTGAATTTGTTGGTGTTTTTAAATGTTGAGGTTGTTGTTGAATTTGTTGGTGTTTTTCAATGTTGAGGTTGTTCTTGTTTTTCAATGTTGAGGTTGTTGTTGAATTTGTTGGTGTTTTTCTTTGTTGAGGTTGTTGTTGTCGTTCAATGTGGAGGTTCTTGTTGAATTTGTTGGTGTTTTTCAATGTCGAGGTTGTTGTTGAATTTGTTGGTCTTTTTCAATGTTGAATTTGTTGTTGAATTAGTTGGTGTTTTTCAATGTTGAGGTTGTTGTTGTTTTTCAATGTTGAGGTTGTTGTTGAATTTGTTGGTGTTTTTCAATGTTGAGGTTGTTGTTGAATTTGTTGGCGTTTTTCAATGTTGAGGTTGTTGTTGAATTTGTTGGTGTTTTTCAATGTTGAGGTTGTTGTTGAATTTGTTGGTGTTTTTCAATGTTGAGGTTGTTGTTGTTTTTCAATGTTCAGGTTGTTGTTGAATTTGTTGGTGTTTTTCAATGTCGAGGTTGTTGTTGAAATTGTTGGTGTTTTTCAATGTTGAAGTTGTTGTTGAATTTGTTGGTGTTTTTCAATGTTGAGGTTGTTGTTGTTTTTCAATGTTGAGGTTGTTGTTCAATTTGTTGGTGTTTTTCAATTTCGAGGTTGTTGTTGAATTTGTTGGTGTTTTTCAATGTTGAGGTTGTTGTTATTTTTCAATGTTGAGGTTGTTGTTGAATTTGTTGGTGTTTTTCAATGCTGAAGTTGTTGTTGAATTTGTTGGTGTTTTTCAATGCTGAGGTTGTTGTTGAATTTGTGGGTGTTTTTAAATGTTGAGGTTGTTGTTGAATTTGTTGGTGTTTTTCAATGTTGAGGTTGTTGTTGAATTTGTTGGTGTTTTTCAATGTTGAAGTTGTTGTTGAATTTGTTGATGTTTTTCAATCTTGAGGTTGTTGTTGTTTTTCAATGTTGAGGTTGTTGTTGAATTTGTTGTTGTTTTTCAATGTTGAGGTTGTTGTTGTTTTTCCATGTTGAGGTTATTGTTGAATTTGTTGGTGTTTTTCAATGTTGAGGTTGTTGTTGTTTTTCAATGTTGAGGTTTTTGTTGAATTTTTTGGTGTTTTTCAATGTTGTGGTTGTTGTTGTTTTTCAATGTTGAGGATGTTGTTGAATTTGTTGTCGTTTTTCAATGTCGAGGTTCATGTTGAATTTGTTGGTGTTTTTCAATGTTGAAGTTGTAGTTGAATTTGTTGGTGTTTTTCAATGTTGAGGTTGTTGTTGAATTTGTTGGTGTTTTTAAATGTTGAGGTTTTTGTTGAATTTGTTGGTGTTTTTCAATGTTGAAGTTGTTGTTGAATTTGTTGGTGTTTTTCAATGTTGAGGTTGTTGTTGTTTTTCAATGTTGAGGTTGTTGTTGTTTTTCAATGTTGAGGTTGTTGTTGAATTTGTTGGTGTTTTTCAATGTTGAGGTTGTTGTTGTTTTTCAATGTTGAGGTTGTTGTTGTTTTTCAATGTTGAGGTTGTTGTTGAATTTGCTGGTGTTTTTCAATGTTGAGGTTGTTGTTGAATTTGTTGGTGTTTTTCAATGTTGAGGTTGTTGTTGAATTTGTTGTTGTTTTTCAATGTTGAGGTTGTTGTTGTTTTTCAATGTTGAGGTTGTTGTTGAACTTGTTGGTGTTTGTCAATGTTGAGGTTGTTGTAGTTTTTCAATGTTGAGGTTGTTGTTGAATTTGTTGGTGTTTTTCAATGTCGAGGGTGTGGTTGAATTTGTTGGTGTTTTTCAATGTTGAAGTTGTTGTTGAATTTGTTGCTGTTTTTCAATGTTGAGGTTGTTGTTGAATTTGTTGGTGTTTTTAAATGTTGAGGTTGTTGTTGAATTTGTTGGTGTTTTTCAATGTTGAGGTTGTTGTTGTTTTTCAATGTTGAGGTTGTTGTTGAATTTGTTGCTGTTTTTCAATGTTGAGGTTGTTGTTGAATTTGTTGGTGTTTTTAAATGTTGAGGTTGTTGTTGAATTTGTTGGTGTTTTTCAATGTTGAGGTTGTTGTTGTTTTTCAATGTTGAGGTTGTTGTTGAATTTGTTGGTGTTTTTCAATGTTGAGGTTGTTGTTGAATTTGTTGGTGTTTTTCAATGTTGAGGTTGTTGTTGAATTTGCTGGTGTTTTACAATGTTGAGGTTGTTGTTGCTTTTCAATTTTCAGGTTGTTGTTGAATTTGTTGGTGCTTTTCAATGTTGAGGTGTTGTTGTTTTTCAATGTTGAGGTTGTTGTTGAATTTGTTGGTGTTTTTCAATGTTGAGGTTGTTGTTGTTTTTCAATGTTGAGGTTGTTGTTGAATTTGTTGGTGTTTTTCAATGTTGAGGTTGTTGTTGTTTTTCAATGTTGAGGTTGTTGTTGAATTTGTTGGTGTTTTTCAATGTTGAGGTTGTTGTTGAATTTGTTGGTGTTTTTAAATGTTGAGGTTGTTGTTGTATATATTGGTGTTTTTCAATGTTGAGGTTGTTGTTGTTTTTCAATGCTGAGGTTGTTGTTGAATTTGTTGGTATTTTTCAATATTCAGGTTGTTGTTGTTTTTCAATGTTGAGGTTGTTGTTGAATTTGTTGGTGTTTTTCAATTTCGAGGTTGTTGTTGAATTTGTTGGTGTTTTTCAATGTTGTGGTTGTTGTTATTTTTCAATGTTGAGGTTGTTGTTGAATTTGTTGGTGTTTTTCAATGCTGAAGTTGTTGTTGAATTTGTTGGTGTTTTTCAATGTTGAGGTTGTTGTTGAATTTGTTGGTGTTTTTAAATGTTGAGGTAGTTGTTGAATTTGTTGGTGTTTTTCAATGTTGAAGTTGTTGTTGAATTTGTTGATGTTTTTCAATGTTGAGGTTGTTGTTGTTTTTCAATGTTGAGGTTGTTGTTGTTTTTCAATGTTGAGGTTGTTGTTGAATTTGTTGGTGTTTTTCAAAGTTGAGGTTGTTGTTGTTTTTCAATGTTGGGGTTGTTGTTGTTTTTCAATGTTGAGGTTGTTGTTGAATTTGTTGGTGTTTTTCAATGTTGAGGTTATTGTTGAATTTGTTGGTGTTTTTCAATGTTGAGGTTGTTGTTGTTTTTCAATGTTGAGGTTGTTGTTGAATTTTTTTGGTGTTTTTCAATGTTGAGTTTGTTGTAGTTTTTCAATGTTGAGGATGTTGTTGAATTTGTTGTCGTTTTTCAATGTCGAGGTTGATGTTGAATTTGTTGGTGTTTTTCAATGTTGAAATTGTAGTTGAATTTGTTGGTGTTTTTCAATGTTGAGGTTGTTGTTGAATTTGTTGGTGTTTTTCAATGCTGAGGTTGTTGTTGAATTTGTTGTTGTTTTTCATTGTTGAGGTTGTTGTTGTTTTTCAATGTTGAGGTTGTTGTTGAACTTGTTGGTGTTTTTCAATGTTGAGGTTGTTGTAGTTTTTCAATGTTGAGGTTGTTGTTGAAGTTGTTGGTGTTTTTCAATGTTGAGGTTGTTGTTGAATTTGTTGTTGTTTTTCAATGTTGAGGTTGTTGTTGTTTTTCAATGTTGAGGTTGTTGTTGAACTTGTTGGTGTTTTTCAATGTTGAGGTTGTTGTAGTTTTTCAATGTTGAGGTTGTTGTTGAATTTGTTGGTGTTTTTCAATGTCGAGGGTGTGGTTGAATTTGTTGGTGTTTTTCAATGCTGAAGTTGTTGTTGAATTTGTTGCTGTTTTTCAATGTTGAGGTTGTTGTTGAATTTGTTGGTGTTTTTAAATGTTGAAGTTGTTGTTGAACTTGTTGGTGTTTTTCAATGTTGAGGTTGTTGTTGTTTTTCAATGTTGAAGTTGTTGTTGAATTTGTTGCTGTTTTTCAATGTTGAGGTTGTTGTTGAATTTGTTGGTGTTTTTAAATGTTGAGGTTGTTGTTGAATATGTTGATGTTTTTCAATGTTGAGGTTGTTGTTGTTTTTCAATGTTGAGGTTGTTGTTGAATTTGTTGGTGTTTTTCAATGTTGAGGTTGTTGTTGAATTTGTGGGTGTTTTTAAATGTTGAGGTTGTTGTTGAATTTGTTGGTCTTTTTCAATGTTGAGGTTGTTGTTGAATTTGTTGGTGTTTTTCAATGTTGAAGTTGTTGTTGAATTTGTTGATTTTTTTTCAAGTTTGAGGTTGTTGTTGTTTTTCAATATTGAGGTTGTTGTTGAATTTGTTGGTGTTTTTCAATGTTGAGGTTGTTGTTGTTTTTCAATGTTGAGGTTGTTGTTGAATTTGTTGGTGTTTTTCAATGTTGAGGTTATTGTTGAATTTGTTGGTGTTTTTCAATGTTGAGGTTGTTGTTGTTTTTCAATGTTGAGGTTGTTGTTGAATTTTTTGGTGTTTTTCAATGTTGTGGTTGTTGTTGTTTTTCAATGTTGAGGATGTTGTTGAATTTGTTGTCGTTTTTCAACGTCGAGGTTCATGTTGAATTTGTTGGTGTTTTTCAATGTTGAAGTTGTAGTTGAATTTGTTGGTGTTTTTCAATGTTGAGGTTGTTGTTGAATTTGTTGGTGTTTTTAAATGTTGAGGTTTTTGTTGAATTTGTTGGTGTTTTTCAATGTTGAGGTTGTTGTTGTTTTTCAATGTTGAGGTTGTTGTTGTTTTTCAATGTTGAGGTTGTTGTTGAATTTGTTGGTGTTTTTCAATGTTGAGGTTGTTGTTGTTTTTCAATGTTGAGGTTGTTGTTGTTTTTCAATGTTGAGGTTGTTGTTGAATTTGCTGGTGTTTTTCAATGTTGAGGTTGTTGTTGAATTTGTTGGTGTTTTTCAATGTTGAGGTTGTTGTTGAATTTGTTGTTGTTTTTCAATGTTGAGGTTGTTGTTGTTTTTCAATGTTGAGGTTGTTGTTGAACTTGTTGGTGTTTGTCAATGTTGAGGTTGTTGTAGTTTTTCAATGTTGAGGTTGTTGTTGAATTTGTTGGTGTTTTTCAATGTCGAGGGTGTGGTTGAATTTGTTGCTGTTTTTCAATGTTGAAGTTGTTGTTGAATTTGTTGCTGTTTTTCAATGTTGAGGTTGTTGTTGAATTTGTTGGTGTTTTTAAATGTTGAGGTTGTTGTTGAATTTGTTGGTGTTTTTCAATGTTGAAGTTGTTGTTGTTTTTCAATGTTGAGGTTGTTGTTGAATTTGTTGGTGTTTTTCTTTGTTGAGGTTGATGTTGTCGTTCAATGTGCAGGTTCTTGTTGAATTTGTTGGTGTTTTTCAATGTTGAGGTTGTTGTTGAATTTGTTGGTCTTTTTCAATGTTGAATTTGTTGTTGAATTAGTTGGTGTTTTTCATTGTTGAGGTTGTTGTTGTTTTTCAATGTTGAGGTTGTTGTTGAATTTGTTGGTGTTTTTCAATGTTGAGGTTGTTGTTGAATTTGTTGGTGTCTTTCAATGTTGAGGTTGTTGTTGAATTTGTTGGTGTTTTTCAATGTTGAGGTTGTTGTTGTTTTTCAATTTTCAGGTTGTTGTTGAATTTGTTGGTGCTTTTCAATGTTGAGGTTGTTGTTGTTTTTCAATGTTGAGGTTGTTGTTGAATTTGTTGGTGTTTTTCAATGTTGAGGTTGTTGTTGTTTTTCAATGTTGAGGTTGTTGTTGAATTTGTTGGTGTTTTTCAATGTTGAGGTGGTTGTTGTTTTTCAATGTTGAGGTTGTTGTTGAATTTGTTGGTGTTTTTCAATGTTGAGGTTGTTGTTGAATTTGTTGGTGTTTTTAAATGTTGAGGTTGTTGTTGTATATATTGGTGTTTTTCAATGTTGAGGTTGTTGTTGTTTTTCAATGCTGAGGTTGTTGTTGAATTTGTTGGTATTTTTCAATATTCAGGTTGTTGTTGTTTTTCAATGTTGAGGTTGTTGTTGAATTTGTTGGTGTTTTTCAATTTCGAGGTTGTTGTTGAATTTGTTGGTGTTTTTCAATGCTGAAGTTGTTGTTGAATTTGTTGGTGTTTTTCAATGTTGAGGTTGTTGTTGAATTTGTTGGTGTTTTTCAATGTTGAAGTTGTTGTTGAATTTGTTGATGTTTTTCAATGTTGAGGTTGTTGTTGTTTTTCAATGTTGAGGTTGTTGTTGTTTTTCAATGTTGAGGTTGTTGTTGAATTTGTTGGTGTTTTTCAATGTTGAGGTTGTTGTTGTTTTTCAATGTTGAGGTTGTTGTTGTTTTTCAATGTTGAGGTTGTTGTTGAATTTGTTGGTGTTTTTCAATGTTGAGGTTATTGTTGAATTTGTTGGTGTTTTTCAATGTTGAGGTTGTTGTTGTTTTTCAATGTTGAGGTTGTTGTTGAATTTTTTTGGTGTTTTTCAATGTTGAGGTTGTTGTAGTTTTTCAATGTTGAGGATGTTGTTGAATTTGTTGTCGTTTTTCAATGTCGAGGTTGATGTTGAATTTGTTGGTGTTTTTCAATGCTGAAATTGTAGTTGAATTTGTTGGTGTTTTTCAATGTTGAGGTTGTTGTTGAATTTGTTGGTGTTTTTCAATGTTGAGGTTGTTGTTGAATTTGTTGTTGTTTTTCAATGTTGAGGTTGTTGTTGTTTTTCAATGTTGAGGTTGTTGTTGAAATTGTTGGTGTTTTTCAATGTTGAGGTTGTTGTAGTTTTTCAATGTTGAGGTTGTTGTTGAATTTGTTGGTGTTTTTCAATGTTGAGGTTGTTGTTGTTTTTCAATGTTGAGGTTGTTGTTGTTTTTCAATGTTGAGGTTGTTGTTGAATTTGTTGGTGTTTTTCAATGTTGAGGTTGTTGTTGTTTTTCAATGTTGAGGTTGTTGTTGTTTTTCAATGTTGAGGTTGTTGTTGAATTTGCTGGTGTTTTTCAATGTTGAGGTTGTTGTTGAATTTGTTGGTGTTTTTCAATGTTGAGGTTGTTGTTGAATTTGTTGTTGTTTTTCAATGTTGAGGTTGTTGTTGTTTTTCAATGTTGAGGTTGTTGTTGAACTTGTTGGTGTTTTTCAATGTTGAGGTTGTTGTTGTTTTTCAATGTTGAGGTTGTTGTTGAATTTGTTGGTGTTTTTCAATGTTGAGGTTGTTGTTGAATTTGTGGGTGTTTTTAAATGTTGAGGTTGTTGTTGAATTTGTTGGTGTTTTTCAATGTTGAGGTTGTTGTTGAATTTGTTGGTGTTTTTCAATGTTGAAGTTGTTGTTGAATTTGTTGATTTTTTTTCAAGTTTGAGGTTGTTGTTGTTTTTCAATATTGAGGTTGTTGTTGAATTTGTTGGTGTTTTTCAATGTTGAGGTTGTTGTTGTTTTTCAATGTTGAGGTTGTTGTTGAATTTGTTGGTGTTTTTCAATGTTGAGGTTATTGTTGAATTTGTTGGTGTTTTTCAATGTTGAGGTTGTTGTTGTTTTTCAATGTTGAGGTTGTTGTTGAATTTTTTGGTGTTTTTCAATGTTGTGGTTGTTGTTGTTTTTCAATGTTGAGGATGTTGTTGAATTTGTTGTCGTTTTTCAACGTCGAGGTTCATGTTGAATTTGTTGGTGTTTTTCAATGTTGAAGTTGTAGTTGAATTTGTTGGTGTTTTTCAATGTTGAGGTTGTTGTTGAATTTGTTGGTGTTTTTAAATGTTGAGGTTTTTGTTGAATTTGTTGGTGTTTTTCAATGTTGAGGTTGTTGTTGTTTTTCAATGTTGAGGTTGTTGTTGTTTTTCAATGTTGAGGTTGTTGTTGAATTTGTTGGTGTTTTTCAATGTTGAGGTTGTTGTTGTTTTTCAATGTTGAGGTTGTTGTTGTTTTTCAATGTTGAGGTTGTTGTTGAATTTGCTGGTGTTTTTCAATGTTGAGGTTGTTGTTGAATTTGTTGGTGTTTTTCAATGTTGAGGTTGTTGTTGAATTTGTTGTTGTTTTTCAATGTTGAGGTTGTTGTTGTTTTTCAATGTTGAGGTTGTTGTTGAACTTGTTGGTGTTTGTCAATGTTGAGGTTGTTGTAGTTTTTCAATGTTGAGGTTGTTGTTGAATTTGTTGGTGTTTTTCAATGTCGAGGGTGTGGTTGAATTTGTTGCTGTTTTTCAATGTTGAAGTTGTTGTTGAATTTGTTGCTGTTTTTCAATGTTGAGGTTGTTGTTGAATTTGTTGGTGTTTTTAAATGTTGAGGTTGTTGTTGAATTTGTTGGTGTTTTTCAATGTTGAAGTTGTTGTTGTTTTTCAATGTTGAGGTTGTTGTTGAATTTGTTGGTGTTTTTCTTTGTTGAGGTTGATGTTGTCGTTCAATGTGCAGGTTCTTGTTGAATTTGTTGGTGTTTTTCAATGTTGAGGTTGTTGTTGAATTTGTTGGTCTTTTTCAATGTTGAATTTGTTGTTGAATTAGTTGGTGTTTTTCATTGTTGAGGTTGTTGTTGTTTTTCAATGTTGAGGTTGTTGTTGAATTTGTTGGTGTTTTTCAATGTTGAGGTTGTTGTTGAATTTGTTGGTGTCTTTCAATGTTGAGGTTGTTGTTGAATTTGTTGGTGTTTTTCAATGTTGAGGTTGTTGTTGTTTTTCAATTTTCAGGTTGTTGTTGAATTTGTTGGTGCTTTTCAATGTTGAGGTTGTTGTTGTTTTTCAATGTTGAGGTTGTTGTTGAATTTGTTGGTGTTTTTCAATGTTGAGGTTGTTGTTGTTTTTCAATGTTGAGGTTGTTGTTGAATTTGTTGGTGTTTTTCAATGTTGAGGTGGTTGTTGTTTTTCAATGTTGAGGTTGTTGTTGAATTTGTTGGTGTTTTTCAATGTTGAGGTTGTTGTTGAATTTGTTGGTGTTTTTAAATGTTGAGGTTGTTGTTGTATATATTGGTGTTTTTCAATGTTGAGGTTGTTGTTGTTTTTCAATGCTGAGGTTGTTGTTGAATTTGTTGGTATTTTTCAATATTCAGGTTGTTGTTGTTTTTCAATGTTGAGGTTGTTGTTGAATTTGTTGGTGTTTTTCAATTTCGAGGTTGTTGTTGAATTTGTTGGTGTTTTTCAATGCTGAAGTTGTTGTTGAATTTGTTGGTGTTTTTCAATGTTGAGGTTGTTGTTGAATTTGTTGGTGTTTTTCAATGTTGAAGTTGTTGTTGAATTTGTTGATGTTTTTCAATGTTGAGGTTGTTGTTGTTTTTCAATGTTGAGGTTGTTGTTGTTTTTCAATGTTGAGGTTGTTGTTGAATTTGTTGGTGTTTTTCAATGTTGAGGTTGTTGTTGTTTTTCAATGTTGAGGTTGTTGTTGTTTTTCAATGTTGAGGTTGTTGTTGAATTTGTTGGTGTTTTTCAATGTTGAGGTTATTGTTGAATTTGTTGGTGTTTTTCAATGTTGAGGTTGTTGTTGTTTTTCAATGTTGAGGTTGTTGTTGAATTTTTTTGGTGTTTTTCAATGTTGAGGTTGTTGTAGTTTTTCAATGTTGAGGATGTTGTTGAATTTGTTGTCGTTTTTCAATGTCGAGGTTGATGTTGAATTTGTTGGTGTTTTTCAATGTTGAAATTGTAGTTGAATTTGTTGGTGTTTTTCAATGTTGAGGTTGTTGTTGAATTTGTTGGTGTTTTTCAATGTTGAGGTTGTTGTTGAATTTGTTGTTGTTTTTCAATGTTGAGGTTGTTGTTGTTTTTCAATGTTGAGGTTGTTGTTGAAATTGTTGGTGTTTTTCAATGTTGAGGTTGTTGTAGTTTTTCAATGTTGAGGTTGTTGTTGAATTTGTTGGTGTTTTTCAATGTTGAGGTTGTTGTTGTTTTTCAATGTTGAGGTTGTTGTTGTTTTTCAATGTTGAGGTTGTTGTTGAATTTGTTGGTGTTTTTCAATGTTGAGGTTGTTGTTGTTTTTCAATGTTGAGGTTGTTGTTGTTTTTCAATGTTGAGGTTGTTGTTGAATTTGCTGGTGTTTTTCAATGTTGAGGTTGTTGTTGAATTTGTTGGTGTTTTTCAATGTTGAGGTTGTTGTTGAATTTATGTTGTTTTTCAATGTTGAGGTTGTTGTTGTTTTTCAATGTTGAGGTTGTTGTTGAACTTGTTGGTGTTTGTCAATGTTGAGGTTGTTGTAGTTTTTCAATGTTGAGGTTGTTGTTGAATTTGTTGGTGTTTTTCAATGTCGAGGGTGTGGTTGAATTTGTTGCTGTTTTTCAATGTTGAAGTTGTTGTTGAATTTGTTGCTGTTTTTCAATGTTGAGGTTGTTGTTGAATTTGTTGGTGTTTTTAAATGTTGAGGTTGTTGTTGAATTTGTTGGTGTTTTTCAATGTTGAAGTTGTTGTTGTTTTTCAATGTTGAGGTTGTTGTTGAATTTGTTGGTGTTTTTCTTTGTTGAGGTTGATGTTGTCGTTCAATGTGCAGGTTCTTGTTGAATTTGTTGGTGTTTTTCAATGTTGAGGTTGTTGTTGAATTTGTTGGTCTTTTTCAATGTTGAATTTGTTGTTGAATTAGTTGGTGTTTTTCATTGTTGAGGTTGTTGTTGTTTTTCAATGTTGAGGTTGTTGTTGAATTTGTTGGTGTTTTTCAATGTTGAGGTTGTTGTTGAATTTGTTGGTGTCTTTCAATGTTGAGGTTGTTGTTGAATTTGTTGGTGTTTTTCAATGTTGAGGTTGTTGTTGTTTTTCAATTTTCAGGTTGTTGTTGAATTTGTTGGTGCTTTTCAATGTTGAGGTTGTTGTTGTTTTTCAATGTTGAGGTTGTTGTTGAATTTGTTGGTGTTTTTCAATGTTGAGGTTGTTGTTGTTTTTCAATGTTGAGGTTGTTGTTGAATTTGTTGGTGTTTTTCAATGTTGAGGTGGTTGTTGTTTTTCAATGTTGAGGTTGTTGTTGAATTTGTTGGTGTTTTTCAATGTTGAGGTTGTTGTTGAATTTGTTGGTGTTTTTAAATGTTGAGGTTGTTGTTGTATATATTGGTGTTTTTCAATGTTGAGGTTGTTGTTGTTTTTCAATGCTGAGGTTGTTGTTGAATTTGTTGGTATTTTTCAATATTCAGGTTGTTGTTGTTTTTCAATGTTGAGGTTGTTGTTGAATTTGTTGGTGTTTTTCAATTTCGAGGTTGTTGTTGAATTTGTTGGTGTTTTTCAATGCTGAAGTTGTTGTTGAATTTGTTGGTGTTTTTCAATGTTGAGGTTGTTGTTGAATTTGTTGGTGTTTTTCAATGTTGAAGTTGTTGTTGAATTTGTTGATGTTTTTCAATGTTGAGGTTGTTGTTGTTTTTCAATGTTGAGGTTGTTGTTGTTTTTCAATGTTGAGGTTGTTGTTGAATTTGTTGGTGTTTTTCAATGTTGAGGTTGTTGTTGTTTTTCAATGTTGAGGTTGTTGTTGTTTTTCAATGTTGAGGTTGTTGTTGAATTTGTTGGTGTTTTTCAATGTTGAGGTTATTGTTGAATTTGTTGGTGTTTTTCAATGTTGAGGTTGTTGTTGTTTTTCAATGTTGAGGTTGTTGTTGAATTTTTTTGGTGTTTTTCAATGTTGAGGTTGTTGTAGTTTTTCAATGTTGAGGATGTTGTTGAATTTGTTGTCGTTTTTCAATGTCGAGGTTGATGTTGAATTTGTTGGTGTTTTTCAATGTTGAAATTGTAGTTGAATTTGTTGGTGTTTTTCAATGTTGAGGTTGTTGTTGAATTTGTTGGTGTTTTTCAATGTTGAGGTTGTTGTTGAATTTGTTGTTGTTTTTCAATGTTGAGGTTGTTGTTGTTTTTCAATGTTGAGGTTGTTGTTGAAATTGTTGGTGTTTTTCAATGTTGAGGTTGTTGTAGTTTTTCAATGTTGAGGTTGTTGTTGAATTTGTTGGTGTTTTTCAATGTTGAGGTTGTTCTTGTTTTTCAATGTTGAGGTTGTTGTTGAATTTGTTGGTGTTTTTCTTTGTTGAGGTTGTTGTTGTCGTTCAATGTGGAGGTTCTTGTTGAATTTGTTGGTGTTTTTCAATGTCGAGGTTGTTGTTGAATTTGTTGGTCTTTTTCAATGTTGAATTTGTTGTTGAATTAGTTGGTGTTTTTCAATGTTGAGGTTGTTGTTGTTTTTCAATGTTGAGGTTGTTGTTGAATTTGTTGGTGTTTTTCCATGTTGAGGTTGTTGTTGAATTTGTTGGCGTTTTTCAATGTTGAGGTTGTTGTTGAATTTGTTGGTGTTTTTCAATGTTGAGGTTGTTGTTGAATTTGTTGGTGTTTTTCAATGTTGAGGTTGTTGTTGTTTTTCAATGTTCAGGTTGTTGTTGAATTTGTTGGTGTTTTTCAATGTCGAGGTTGTTGTTGAAATTGTTGGTGTTTTTCAATGTTGAAGTTGTTGTTGAATTTGTTGGTGTTTTTCAATGTTGAGGTTGTTGTTTTTCAATGTTGAGGTTGTTGTTCAATTTGTTGGTGTTTTTCAATTTCGAGGTTGTTGTTGAATTTGTTGGTGTTTTTCAATGTTGAGGTTGTTGTTATTTTTCAATGTTGAGGTTGTTGTTGAATTTGTTGGTGTTTTTCAATGCTGAAGTTGTTGTTGAATTTGTTGGTGTTTTTCAATGCTGAGGTTGTTGTTGAATTTGTGGGTGTTTTTAAATGTTGAGGTTGTTGTTTGAATTTGTTGGTGTTTTTCAATGTTGAGGTTGTTGTTGAATTTGTTGGTGTTTTTCAATGTTGAAGTTGTTGTTGAATTTGTTGATGTTTTTCAATCTTGAGGTTGTTGTTGTTTTTCAATGTTGAGGTTGTTGTTGAATTTGTTGGTGTTTTTCAATGTTGAGGTTGTTGTTGTTTTTCAATGTTGAGGTTGTTGTTGAATTTCTTGGTGTTTTTCAATGTTGAGGTTATTGTTGAATTTGTTGGTGTTTTTCAATGTTGAGGTTGTTGTTGTTTTTCAATGTTGAGGTTGTTGTTGAATTTTTTGGTGTTTTTCAATGTTGTGGTTGTTGTTGTTTTTCAATGTTGAGGATTTTGTTGAATTTGTTGTCGTTTTTCAACGTCGAGGTTCATGTTGAATTTGTTGGTGTTTTTCAATGTTGAAGTTGTAGTTGAATTTGTTGGTGTTTTTCAATGTTGAGGTTGTTGTTGAATTTGTTGGTGTTTTTAAATGTTGAGGTTTTTGTTGAATTTGTTGGTGTTTTTCAATGTTGAAGTTGTTGTTGAATTTGTTGGTGTTTTTCAATGTTGAGGTTGTTGTTGTTTTTCAATGTTGAGGTTGTTGTTGTTTTTCAATGTTGAGGTTGTTGTTGAATTTGTTGGTGTTTTTCAATGTTGAGGTTGTTGTTGTTTTTCAATGTTGAGGTTGTTGTTATTTTTCAATGTTGAGGTTGTTGTTGAATTTGCTGGTGTTTTTCAATGTTGAGGTTGTTGTTGAATTTGTTGGTGTTTTTCAATGTTGAGGTTGTTGTTGAATTTGTTGTTGTTTTTCAATGTTGAGGTTGTTGTTGTTTTTCAATGTTGAGGTTGTTGTTGAACTTGTTGGTGTTTTTCAATGTTGAGGTTGTTGTAGTTTTTCAATGTTGAGGTTGTTGTTGAATTTGTTGGTGTTTTTCAATGTCGAGGGTGTGGTTGAATTTGTTGATGTTTTTCAATGCTGAAGTTGTTGTTGAATTTGTTGCTGTTTTTCAATGTTGAGGTTGTTGTTGAATTTGTTGCTGTTTTTAAATGTTGAGGTTGTTGTTGAATTTGTTGGTGTTTTTCAATGTTGAGGTTGTTGTTGTTTTTCAATGTTGAGGTTGTTGTTGAATTTGTTGGTGTTTTTCTTTGTTGAGGTTGATGTTGTCGTTCAATGTGCAGGTTCTTGTTGAATTTGTTGGTGTTTTTCAATGTCGAGGTTGTTGTTGAATTTGTTGGTCTTTTTCAATGTTGAATTTGTTGTTGAATTAGTTGGTGTTTTTCAGTGTTGAGGTTGTTGTTGTTTTTCAATGTTGAGGTTGTTGTTGAATTTGTTGGTGTTTTTCAATGTTGAGGTTGTTGTTGAATTTGTTGGTGTTTTTCAATGTTGAGGTTGTTGTTGAATTTGTTGGTGTTTTTCAATGTTGAGGTTGTTGTTGTTTTTCAATTTTCAGGTTGTTGTTGAATTTGTTGGTGCTTTTCAATGTCGAGGTTGTTGTTGAAATTGTTGGTGTTTTTCAATGTTGAAGTTGTTGTTGAATTTGTTGGTGTTTTTCAATGTTGAGGTTGTTGTTGTTTTTCAATGTTGAGGTTGTTGTTCAATTTGTTGGTGTTTTTCAATGTTGAGGTTGTTGCTGTTTTTCAATGTTGAGGTTGTTGTTGTTTTTCAATGTTGAGGTTGTTGTTGAATTTGTTCGTGTTTTTCAATGTTGAGGTTGTTGTTGTTGTTCAATGTGGAGATTGTTGTTGAATTTGTTGGTGTTTTTCAATGTCGAGGTTGTTGTTGAATTTGTTGGTGTTTTTCAATGTTGAATTTGTTGTTGAATTTGTTGGTGTTTTTCAATGTTGAGGTTGTTGTTGTTTTTCAATGTTGAGGTTGTTGTTGAATTTGTTGGTGTTTTTCAATGTTGAGGTTGTTGTTGAATTTGTTGGCGTTTTTAAATGTTGAGGTTGTTGTTGAATTTGTTGGTGTTTTTCAATGTTGAGGTTGTTGTTGAATTTGTTCGTGTTTTTCAATGTTGAGGATGTTGTTGTTTTTCAATGTTGAGGTTGTTGTTGAATTTGATGGTGTTTTTCAATGTCGAAGTTGTTGTTGAATTTGTTGGTGTTTTTCAATGTTGAAGTTGTTGTTGAATTTGTTGGTGTTTTTCAATGTTGAGGTTGTTGTTTTTTTTCAATGTTCAGGTTGTTGTTGAATTTGTTGGTGTTTTTCAATGTTGAGGTTGTTGTTGTTTTTCAATTTTGAGGTTGTTTTTGAATTTGTTGGTGTTTTTAAATGTTGATGTTGTTGTTGAATTTGTTGGTGTTTTTCAATGTTGAGGTTGTTGTTGTTTTTCAATGTTGAGGTTGTTGTTGAATTTGTTGGTGTTTTTCAATTTCGAGGTTGCTGTTGAATTTGCTTGTGTTTTTCAATGTTGAAGTTGTTGTTGAATTTGTTGGTGTTTTTCAATGTTGAGGTTGTTGTTGAATTTGTTGGTGTTTTTCAATGTTGAGGTTGTTGTTGTTTTTCAATGTTGAGGTTGTTGTTGTTTTTCAATGTTGAGGTTGTTTTTGAATTTGTTGGTGTTTTTCAATGTTCAGGTTGTTGCTGTTTTTCAATGTTCAGGTTGTTGTTGTATCTGTTGGTGTTTTTCAATGTTGAGGTTGTTGTTGAATTTGTTGGCGTTTTTAAATGTTGAGGTTGTTGTTGAATTTGTTGGTGTTTTTCAATGTTGAGGTTGTTGTTGAATTTGTTGGTGTTTTTCAATGTTGAGGTTGTTGTTGTTTTTCAATGTTCAGGTTGTTGTTGAATTTGTTGGTGTTTTTCAATGTCGAGGTTGTTGTTGAAATTGTTGGTGTTTTTCAATGTTGAAGTTGTTGTTGTATTTGTTGGTGTTTTTCAATGTTGAGGTTGTTGTTGTTTTTCAATGATGAGGTTGTTGTTCAATTTGTTGGTGTTTTTCAATGTTGAGGTTGTTGTTGTTTTTCAATGTTGAGGTTGTTGTTGTTTTTCAATGTTGAGGTTGTTGTTGAATTTGTTCGTGTTTTTCAATGTTGAGGTTGTTGTTGTTGTTCAATGTGGAGGTTGTTGTTGAATTTGTTGGTGTTTTTCAATGTTGAATTTGTTGTTGAATTTGTTGGTGTTTTTCAATGTTGAGGTTGTTGTTGTTTTTCAATGTTGAGGTTGTTGTTGAATTTGTTGGTGTTTTTCAATGTTGAGGTTGTTGTTGAATTTGTTGGCGTTTTTAAATGTTGAGGTTGTTGTTGAATTTGTTGGTGTTTTTCAATGTTGAGGTTGTTGTTGAATTTGTTCGTGTTTTTCAATGTTGAGGTTGTTGTTGTTTTTGAATGTTGAGGTTGTTGTTGAATTTGATGGTGTTTTTCAATGTCGAAGTTGTTGTTGAATTTGTTGGTGTTTTTCAATGTTGAAGTTGTTGTTGAATTTGTTGGTGTTTTTTATGTTGAGGTTGTTGTTTTTTTTCAATGTTCAGGTTGTTGTTGAATTTGTTTGTGTTTTTCAATGTTGAGGTTGTTGTTGTTTTTCAATTTTGAGGTTGTTTTTGAATTTGTTGGTGTTTTTAAATGTTGATGTTGTTGTTGAATTTGTTGGTGCTTTTCAATGTTGAGGTTGTTGTTGTTTTTCAATGTTGAGGTTGTTGTTGAATTTGTTGGTGTTTTTCAATGTTGAGGTTGTTGTTGTTTTTCAATGTTGAGGTTGTTGTTGAATTTGTTGGTGTTTTTCAATGTTGAGGATGTTGTTGTTTTTCAATGTTGAGGTTGTTGTTGAATTTGATGGTGTTTTTCAATGTCGAAGTTGTTGTTGAATTTGTTGGTGTTTTTCAATGTTGAAGTTGTTGTTGAATTTGTTGGTGTTATTTATGTTGAGGTTGTTGTTTTTTTTCAATGTTCAGGTTGTTGTTGAATTTGTTGGTGTTTTTCAATGTTGAGGTTGTTGTTGTTTTTCAATTTTGAGGTTGTTTTTGAATTTGTTGGTGTTTTTAAATGTTGATGTTGTTGTTGAATTTGTTGGTGTTTTTCAATGTTGAGGTTGTTGATGTTTTTCAATGTTGAGGTTGTTGTTGAATTTGTTGGTGTTTTTCAATGTTGAGGTTGTTGTTGTTTTTCAATGTTGAGGTTGTTGTTGAATTTGTTGGTGTTTTTCAATTTCGAGGTTGCTGTTGAATTTGCTGGTGTTTTTCAATGTTGAAGTTGTTGTTGAATTTGTTGGTGTTTTTCAATGTTGAGGTTGTTGTTGAATTTGTTGGTGTTTTTCAATGTTGAGGTTGTTGTTGTTTTTCAAAGTTGAGGTTGTTGTTGTTTTTCAATGTTGAGGTTGTTTTTGAATTTGTTGGTGTTTTTCAATGTTCAGGTTGTTGCTGTTTTTCAATGTTCAGGTTGTTGTTGTATCTGTTGGTGTTTTTCAATGTTGAGGTTGTTGTTGAATTTGTTGGCGTTTTTAAATGTTGAGGTTGTTGTTGAATTTGTTGGTGTTTTTCAATGTTGAGGTTGTTGTTGAATTTGTTGGTGTTTTTCAATGTTGAGGTTGTTGTTGTTTTTCAATGTTCAGGTTGTTGTTGAATTTGTTGGTGTTTTTCAATGTCGAGGTTGTTGTTGAAATTGTTGGTGTTTTTCAATGTTGAAGTTGTTGTTGTATTTGTTGGTGTTTTTCAATGTTGAGGTTGTTGTTGTTTTTCAATGATGAGGTTGTTGTTCAATTTGTTGGTGTTTTTCAATGTTGAGGTTGTTGTTGTTTTTCAATGTTCAGGTTGTTGTTGAATTTGATGGTGTTTTTCAATTTCGAAGTTGTTGTTGAATTTGTTGGTGTTTTTCAATGTTGAAGTTGTTGTTGAATTTGTTGGTGTTTTTTATGTTGAGGTTGTTGTTTTTTTTCAATGTTCAGGTTGTTGTTGAATTTGTTGGTGTTTTTCAATGTTGAGGTTGTTGTTGTTTTTCAATTTTGAGGTTGTTGTTGAATTTGTTCGTGTATGTCAATGTTGAAGTTGTTGCTGTTCAATGTGGAGGTTGTTGTTGAATTTGTTGGTGTTTTTCAATGTCGAGGTTGTTGTTGAATTTGATGGTGTTTTTCAATGTTGAATTTGTTGTTGAATTTGTTGGTGTTTTTCAATGTTGAAGTTGTTGTTGTTTTTAAATGTTGAGGTTGTTGTTGAATTTGTTGGTGTTTTTCAATGTTGAGGTTGTTGTTGAATTTGTTGGCGTTTTTAAATGTTGAGGTTGTTGTTGAATTTGTTGGTGTTTTTCAATGTTGAGGTTGTTGTTGAATTTGTTCGTGTTTTTCAATGTTGAGGTTGTTGTTGTTTTTGAATGTTGAGGTTGTTGTTGAATTTGATGGTGTTTTTCAATGTCGAAGTTGTTGTTGAATTTGTTGGTGTTTTTCAATGTAGAAGTTGTTGTTGAATTTGTTGGTGTTTTTTATGTTGAGGTTGTTGTTTTTTTTCAATGTTCAGGTTGTTGTTGAATTTGTTGGTGTTTTTCAATGTTGAGGTTGTTGTTGTTTTTCAATTTTGAGGTTGTTTTTGAATTTGTTGGTGTTTTTAAATGTTGATGTTGTTGTTGAATTTGTTGGTGCTTTTCAATGTTGAGGTTGTTGTTGTTTTTCAATGTTGAGGTTGTTGTTGAATTTGTTGGTGTTTTTCAATGTTGAGGTTGTTGTTGTTTTTCAATGTTGAGGTTGTTGTTGAATTTGTTGGTGTTTTCCAATGTTGAATTTGTTGTTGAATTTGTTGGTGTTTTTCAATGTTGAGGTTGTTGTTGTTTTTCAATGTTGAGGTTGTTGTTGAATTTGTTGTTGTTTTTCAATGTTGAGGTTGTTGTTGAATTTGTTGGCGTTTTTAAATGTTGAGGTTGTTGTTGAATTTGTTGGTGTTTTTCAATGTTGAGGTTGTTGTTGAATTTGTTCGTGTTTTTCAATGTTGAGGATGTTGTTGTTTTTCAATGTTGAGGTTGTTGTTGAATTTGATGGTGTTTTTCAATGTCGAAGTTGTTGTTGAATTTGTTGGTGTTTTTCAATGTTGAAGTTGTTGTTGAATTTGTTGGTGTTATTTATGTTGAGGTTGTTGTTTTTTTTCAATGTTCAGGTTGTTGTTGAATTTGTTGGTGTTTTTCAATGTTGAGGTTGTTGTTGTTTTTCAATTTTGAGGTTGTTTTTGAATTTGTTGGTGTTTTTAAATGTTGATGTTGTTGTTGAATTTGTTGGTGTTTTTCAATGTTGAGGTTGTTGTTGTTTTTCAATGTTGAGGTTGTTGTTGAATTTGTTGGTGTTTTTCAATGTTGAGGTTGTTGTTGTTTTTCAATGTTGAGGTTGTTGTTGAATTTGTTGGTGTTTTTCAATTTCGAGGTTGCTGTTGAATTTGCTGGTGTTTTTCAATGTTGAAGTTGTTGTTGAATTTGTTGGTGTTTTTCAATGTTGAGGTTGTTGTTGAATTTGTTGATGTTTTTCAATGTTGAGGTTGTTGTTGTTTTTCAATGTTGAGGTTGTTGTTGTTTTTCAATGTTGAGGTTGTTTTTGAATTTGTTGGTGTTTTTCAATGTTCAGGTTGTTGCTGTTTTTCAATGTTCAGGTTGTTGTATCTGTTGGTGTTTTTCAATGTTGAGGTTGTTGTTGAATTTGTTGGCGTTTTTAAATGTTGAGGTTGTTGTTGAATTTGTTGGTGTTTTTCAATGTTGAGGTTGTTGTTGAATTTGTTGGTGTTTTTCAATGTTGAGGTTGTTGTTGTTTTTCAATGTTCAGGTTGTTGTTGAATTTGTTGGTGTTTTTCAATGTCGAGGTTGTTGTTGAAATTGTTGGTGTTTTTCAATGTTGAAGTTGTTGTTGTATTTGTTGGTGTTTTTCAATGTTGAGGTTGTTGTTGTTTTTCAATGATGAGGTTGTTGTTCAATTTGTTGGTGTTTTTCAATGTTGAGGTTGTTGTTGTTTTTCAATGTTGAGGTTGTTGTTGTTTTTCAATGTTGAGGTTGTTGTTGAATTTGTTCGTGTTTTTCAATGTTGAGGTTGTTGTTGTTGTTCAATGTGGAGGTTGTTGTTGAATTTGTTGGTGTTTTTCAATTTTGAATTTGTTGTTGAATTTGTTGGTGTTTTTCAATGTTGAGGTTGCTGTTGTTTTTCAATGTTGAGGTTGTTGTTGAATTTGTTGGTGTTTTTCAATGTTGAGGTTGTTGTTGAATTTGTTGGCGTTTTTAAATGTTGAGGTTGTTGTTGAATTTGTTGGTGTTTTTCAATGTTGAGGTTGTTGTTGAATTTGTTCGTGTTTTTCAATGTTGAGGTTGTTGTTGTTTTTCAATGTTGAGGTTGTTGTTGAATTTGATGGTGTTTTTCAATGTCGAGGTTGTTGTTGAATTTCTTGGTGCTTTTCAGTGTTGAAGTTGTTGAGGTTGTTGTTGAATTTGTTGGTGTTTTTCAATGTTGAGGTTGTTGTTGAATTTGTTGGTGTTTTTCAATGTTGAGGGTGTTCGTTGAATTTGTTGGTGTTTTTAAATGTTGAGGTTGTTGTTGTTTTTCAATGTTGAGGTTGTTGTTGAATTTGTTGGTGTTTTTCAATGTTGAGGTTGTTGTTGAATTTGTTGGTGTTTTTAAATGTTGAGGTTGTTGTTGAATATATTGGTGTTTTTCAATGTTGAGGTTGTTGTTGTTTTTCAATGCTGAGGTTGTTGTTGAATTTGATGGTGTTTTTCAATGTCGAGGTTGTTGTTGAATTTCTTGGTGCTTTTCAGTGTTGAAGTTGTTGTTGAATTTGTTGGTGTTTTTCAATGTTGAGGTTGTTCGTTGAATTTGTTGGTGTTTTTAAATGTTGAATTTGTTGTTGAATTTGTTGGTGTTTTTCAATGTTGAGGTTGCTGTTGTTTTTCAATGTTGAGGTTGTTGTTCAATTTGTTGGTGTTTTTCAATGTTCAGGTTGTTGTTGAATTTGTTGGTGTTTTTCAATGTTGAGGTTGTTGTTGAATTTGTTGGTGTTTTTCAATGTTGAGGTTGTTGTTGTTTTTCAATGTTGAGGTTGTTGTTGAATTTGTTGGTGTTTTTCAATGTTGAGGTTGTTGTTGAATTTGTTGGTGTTTTTAAATGTTGAGGTTGTTGTTGAATATATTGGTGTTTTTCAATGTTGAGGTTGTTGTTGTTTTTCAATGCTGAGGTTGTTGTTGAATTTGATGGTGTTTTTCAATGTCGAGGTTGTTGTTGAATTTCTTGGTGCTTTTCAGTGTTGAAGTTGTTGTTGAATTTGTTGGTGTTTTTCAATGTTGAGGTTGTTCGTTGAATTTGTTGGTGTTTTTAAATGTTGAGGTTGTTGTTGAATTTGTTGGTGTTTTTCAATGTTGAGGTTGTTGTTGTTTTTCAATGTTGAGGTTGTTGTTGAATTTGTTGGTGTTTTTCAATGTTGAGGTTGTTGTTGTTGTTCAATGTGGAGGTTGTTGGTGAATTTGTTGGTGTTTTTCAATGTCGAGGTTGTTGTTGAATTTGTTGGTGTTTTTCAATGTTGAATTTGTTGTTGAATTTGTTGGTGTTTTTCAATGTTGAGGTTGCTGTTGTTTTTCAATGTTGAGGTTGTTGTTCAATTTGTTGGTGTTTTTCAATGTTCAGGTTGTTGTTGAATTTGTTGGTGTTTTTCAGTGTTGAGGTTGTTGTTGAATTTGTTGGTGTTTTTCAATGTTGAGGTTGTTGTTGTTTTTCAATGTTGAGGTTGTTGTTGAATTTGTTGGTGTTTTTCAATGTTGAGGTTGTTGTTGAATTTGTTGGTGTTTTTAAATGTTGAGGTTGTTGTTGAATATATTGGTGTTTTTCAATGTTGAGGTTGTTGTTGTTTTTCAATGCTGAGGTTGTTGTTGAATTTGTTGGTGTTTTTCAATATTCAGGTTGTTGTTGTTTTTCAATGTTGAGGTTGTTGTTGATTTTGTTGGTGTTTTTCAATTTCGAGGTTGTTGTTGAATTTGTTGGTGTTTTTCAATGTTGAGATTGTTGTTATTTTTCAATGTTGAGGTTGTTGTTGAATTTGTTGGTGTTTTTCAATGCTGAAGTTGTTGTTGAATTTGTTGGTGTTTTTCAATGTTGAGGTTGTTGTTGAATTTGTTGGTGTTTTTAAATGTTGAGGTTGTTGTTGAATTTGTTGGTGTTTTTCAATGTTGAGGTTGTTGTTGAAATTGTTGGTGTTTTTCAATGTTGAGGTTGCTGTTGTTTTTCAATGTTGAGGTTGTTGTTGAATTTGTTGGTGTTTTTCTTTGTTGAGGTTGTTGTTGTCGTTTAATGAGGAGGTTCTTGTTGAATTTGTTGGTGTTTTTCAATGTCGAGGTTGTTGTTGAATTTGTTGGTCTTTTTCAATGTTGAATTTGTTGTTGAATTAGTTGGTGTTTTTCAATGTTGAGGTTGCTGTTGTTTTTCAATGTTGAGGTTGTTGTTGAATTTGTTGGTGTTTTTCAATGTTGAGGTTGTTGTTGAATTTGTTGGCGTTTTTCAATGTTGAGGTTGTTGTTGAATTTGTTGGTGTTTTTCAATGTTCAGGTTGTTGTTGAATTTGTTGGTGTTTTTCAATGTTGAGGTTGTTGTTGTTTTTCAATGTTCAGGTTGTTGTTGAATTTGATGGTGTTTTTCAATGTCGAAGTTGTTGTTGAATTTGTTGGTGTTTTTCAATGTTGAAGTTGTTGTTGAATTTGTTGGTGTTTTTTATGTTGAGGTTGTTTTTTTTCAATGTTCAGGTTGTTGTTGAATTTGTTGGTGTTTTTCAATGTTGAGGTTGTTGTTGTTTTTCAATTTTGAGGTTGTTGTTGAAATTGTTCGTGTATGTCAATGTTGAAGTTGTTGTTGTTCAATGTGGAGGTTGTTGTTGAATTTCTTGGTGTTTTTCAATGTCGAGGTTGTTGTTGAATTTGTTGGTGTTTTTCAATGTTGAAGTTGTTGTTGTTTTTAAATGTTGAGGTTGTTGTTGAATTTGTTGGTGTTTTTCAATGTTGAGGTTGTTGTTGAATTTGTTGGCGTTTTTAAATGTTGAGGTTGTTGTTGAATTTGTTGGTGTTTTTCAATGTTGAGGTTGTTGTTGAATTTGTTCGTGTTTTTCAATGTTGAGGTTGATGTTGTTTTTGAATGTTGAGGTTGTTGTTGAATTTGATGGTGTTTTTCAATGTCGAAGTTGTTGTTGAATTTGTTGGTGTTTTTCAATGTTGAAGTTGTTGTTGAATTTGTTGGTGTTTTTTATGTTGAGGTTGTTGTTTTTTTTCAATGTTCAGGTTGTTGTTGAATTTGTTGGTGTTTTTCAATGTTGAGGTTGTTGTTGTTTTTCAATTTTGAGGTTGTTTTTGAATTTGTTGGTGTTTTTAAATGTTGATGTTGTTGTTGAATTTGTTGGTGCTTTTCAATGTTGAGGTTGTTGTTGTTTTTCAATGTTGAGGTTGTTGTTGAATTTGTTGGTGTTTTTCAATGTTGAGGTTGTTGTTGTTTTTCAATGTTGAGGTTGTTGTTGAATTTGTTGGTGTTTTTCAATGTTGAGGTTGTTGTTGTTTTTCAATGTTGAGGTTGTTGTTGAATTTGTTGGTGTTTTTCAATGTTGAGGTTGTTGTTGAATTTGTTGGTGTTTTTAAATGTTGAGGTTGTTGTTGTATATATTGGTGTTTTTCAATGTTGAGGTTGTTGTTGTTTTTCAATGCTGAGGTTGTTGTTGAATTTGTTGGTGTTTTTCAATATTCAGGTTGTTGTTGTTTTTCAATGTTGAGGTTGTTGTTGAATTTGTTGGTGTTTTTCAATTTCTAGGTTGTTGTTGAATTTGTTGGTGTTTTTCAATGTTGTGGTTGTTGTTATTTTTCAATGTTGAGGTTGTTGTTGAATTTGTTGGTGTTTTTCAATGCTGAAGTTGTTGTTGAATTTGTTGGTGTTTTTCAATGTTGAGGTTGTTGTTGAATTTGTTGGTGTTTTTAAATGTTGAGGTTGTTGTTGAATTTGTTGGTGTTTTTCAATGTTGAAGTTGTTGTTGAATTTGTTGATGTTTTTCAATGTTGAGGTTGTTGTTGTTTTTCAATGTTGAGGTTGTTGTTGTTTTTCAATGTTGAGGTTGTTGTTGAATTTGTTGGTGTTTTTCAATGTTGAGGTTGTTGTTGTTTTTCAATGTTGAGGTTGTTGTTGTTTTTCAATGTTGAGGTTGTTGTTGAATTTGTTGGTGTTTTTCAATGTTGAGGTTATTGTTGAATTTGTTGGTGTTTTTCAATTATGATGTTGTTGGTGTTTTTCAATGTTGAGGTTATTGTTGAATTTGTTGGTGTTTTTCAATGTTGAGGTTGTTGTTGTTTTTCAATGTTGAGGTTGTTGTTGAAATTTTTTGGTGTTTTTCAATGTTGAGGTTGTTGTAGTTTTTCAGTGTTGAGGATGTTGTTGAATTTGTTGTCGTTTTTCAATGTCGAGGTTGATGTTGAATTTGTTGGTGTTTTTCAATGTTGAAATTGTAGTTGAATTTGTTGGTGTTTTTCAATGTTGAGGTTGTTGTTGAATTTGTTGGTGTTTTTCAATGTTGAGGTTGTTGTTGAATTTGTTGTTGTTTTTCAATGTTGAGGTTGTTGTTGTTTTTCAATGTTGAGGTTGTTGTTGAACTTGTTGGTGTTTTTCAATGTTGAGGTTGTTGTAGTTTTTCAATGTTGAGGTTGTTGTTGAATTTGTTGGTGTTTTTCAATGTCGAGGTTGTGGTTGAATTTGTTGGTGTTTTTCAATGTTGAAGTTGTTGTTGAATTTGTTGCTGTTTTTCAATGTTGAGGTTGTTGTTGAATTTGTTGGTGTTTTTAAATGTTGAGGTTGTTGTTGAATTTGTTGGTGTTTTTCAATGTTGAAGTTGTTGTTGAATTTGTTGGTGTTTTTCAATGTTGAGGGTGTTCGTTGAATTTGTTGGTGTTTTTAAATGTTGAGGTTGTTGTTGAATTTGTTGGTGTTTTTCAATGTTGAGGTTGTTGTTGTTTTTCAATGTTGAGGTTGTTGTTGAATTTGTTGGTGTTTTTCAATGTTGAGGTTGTTGTTGTTGTTCAATGTGGAGGTTGTTGGTGAATTTGTTGGTGTTTTTCAATGTCGAGGTTGTTGTTGAATTTGTTGGTGTTTTTCAATGTTGAATTTGTTGTTGAATTTGTTGGTGTTTTTCAATGTTGAGGTTGCTGTTGTTTTTCAATGTTGAGGTTGTTGTTCAATTTGTTGGTGTTTTTCAATGTTCAGGTTGTTGTTGAATTTGTTGGTGTTTTTCAATGTTGAGGTTGTTGTTGAATTTGTTGGTGTTTTTCAATGTTGAGGTTGTTGTTGTTTTTCAATGTTGAGGTTGTTGTTGAATTTGTTGGTGTTTTTCAATGATGAGGTTGTTGTTGAATTTGTTGGTGTTTTTAAATGTTGAGGTTGTTGTTGAATATATTGGTGTTTTTCAATGTTGAGGTTGTTGTTGTTTTTCAATGCTGAGGTTGTTGTTGAATTTGATGGTGTTTTTCAATGTCGAGGTTGTTGTTGAATTTCTTGGTGCTTTTCAGTGTTGAAGTTGTTGTTGAATTTGTTGGTGTTTTTCAATGTTGAGGTTGTTCGTTGAATTTGTTGGTGTTTTTAAATGTTGAGGTTGTTGTTGAATTTGTTGGTGTTTTTCAATGTTGAGGTTGTTGTTGTTTTTCAATGTTGAGGTTGTTGTTGAATTTGTTGGCGTTTTTAAATGTTCAGGTTGTTGTTGAATTTGTTGGTGTTTTTCAATGTTGAGGTTGTTGTTGAATTTGTTGGTGTTTTTCAATGTTGAGGTTGTTGTTGTTTTTCAATGTTGAGGTTGTTGTTGAATTTGTTGGTGTTTTTCAATGTTGAGGTTGTTGTTGTTTTTCAATGTTGAGGTTGTTGTTGAATTTGTTGGTGTTTTTCAATTTCGAGGTTGCTGTTGAATTTGCTGGTGTTTTTCAATGTTGAAGTTGTTGTTGAATTTGTTGGTGTTTTTCAATGTTGAGGTTGTTGTTGAATTTGTTGATGTTTTTCAATGTTGAGGTTGTTGTTGTTTTTCAATGTTGAGGTTGTTGTTGTTTTTCAATGTTGAGGTTGTTTTTGAATTTGTTGGTGTTTTTCAATGTTCAGGTTGTTGCTGTTTTTCAATGTTCAGGTTGTTGTATCTGTTGGTGTTTTTCAATGTTGAGGTTGTTGTTGAATTTGTTGGCGTTTTTAAATGTTGAGGTTGTTGTTGAATTTGTTGGTGTTTTTCAATGTTGAGGTTGTTGTTGAATTTGTTGGTGTTTTTCAATGTTGAGGTTGTTGTTGTTTTTCAATGTTCAGGTTGTTGTTGAATTTGTTGGTGTTTTTCAATGTCGAGGTTGTTGTTGAAATTGTTGGTGTTTTTCAATGTTGAAGTTGTTGTTGTATTTGTTGGTGTTTTTCAATGTTGAGGTTGTTGTTGTTTTTCAATGATGAGGTTGTTGTTCAATTTGTTGGTGTTTTTCAATGTTGAGGTTGTTGTTGTTTTTCAATGTTGAGGTTGTTGTTGTTTTTCAATGTTGAGGTTGTTGTTGAATTTGTTCGTGTTTTTCAATGTTGAGGTTGTTGTTGTTGTTCAATGTGGAGGTTGTTGTTGAATTTGTTGGTGTTTTTCAATTTTGAATTTGTTGTTGAATTTGTTGGTGTTTTTCAATGTTGAGGTTGTTGTTGTTTTTCAATGTTGAGGTTGTTGTTGAATTTGTTGGTGTTTTTCAATGTTGAGGTTGTTGTTGAATTTGTTGGCGTTTTTAAATGTTGAGGTTGTTGTTGAATTTGTTGGTGTTTTTCAATGTTGAGGTTGTTGTTGAATTTGTTCGTGTTTTTCAATGTTGAGGTTGTTGTTGTTTTTCAATGTTGAGGTTGTTGTTGAATTTGATGGTGTTTTTCAATGTCGAGGTTGTTGTTGAATTTCTTGGTGCTTTTCAGTGTTGAAGTTGTTGTTGAATTTGTTGGTGTTTTTCAATGTTGAGGGTGTTCGTTGAATTTGTTGGTGTTTTTAAATGTTGAGGTTGTTGTTGAATTTGTTGGTGTTTTTCAATGTTGAGGTTGTTGTTGTTTTTCAATGTTGAGGTTGTTGTTGAATTTGTTGGTGTTTTTCAATGTTGAGGTTGTTGTTGTTGTTCAATGTGGAGGTTGTTGGTGAATTTGTTGGTGTTTTTCAATGTCGAGGTTGTTGTTGAATTTGTTGGTGTTTTTCAATGTTGAATTTGTTGTTGAATTTGTTGGTGTTTTTCAATGTTGAGGTTGCTGTTGTTTTTCAATGTTGAGGTTGTTGTTCAATTTGTTGGTGTTTTTCAATGTTCAGGTTGTTGTTGAATTTGTTGGTGTTTTTCAATGTTGAGGTTGTTGTTGAATTTGTTGGTGTTTTTCAATGTTGAGGTTGTTGTTGTTTTTCAATGTTGAGGTTGTTGTTGAATTTGTTGGTGTTTTTCAATGTTGAGGTTGTTGTTGAATTTGTTGGTGTTTTTAAATGTTGAGGTTGTTGTTGAATATATTGGTGCTTTTCAATGTTGAGGTTGTTGTTGTTTTTCAATGTTGAGGTTGTTGTTGTTTTTCAATGTTGAGGTTGTTGTTGAATTTGTTGGTGTTTTTCAATGTTGAGGTTGTTGTTGAATTTGTTGGCGTTTTTAAATGTTGAGGTTGTTGTTGAATTTGTTGGTGTTTTTCAATGTTGAGGTTGTTGTTGAATTTGTTCGTGTTTTTCAATGTTGAGGTTGTTGTTGTTTTTCAATGTTGAGGTTGTTGTTGAATTTGATGGTGTTTTTCAATGTCGAGGTTGTTGTTGAATTTCTTGGTGCTTTTCAGTGTTGAAGTTGTTGTTGAATTTGTTGGTGTTTTTCAATGTTGAGGGTGTTCGTTGAATTTGTTGGTGTTTTTAAATGTTGAGGTTGTTGTTGAATTTGTTGGTGTTTTTCAATGTTGAGGTTGTTGTTGTTTTTCAATGTTGAGGTTGTTGTTGAATTTGTTGGTGTTTTTCAATGTTGAGGTTGTTGTTGTTGTTCAATGTGGAGGTTGTTGGTGAATTTGTTGGTGTTTTTCAATGTCGAGGTTGTTGTTGAATTTGTTGGTGTTTTTCAATGTTGAATTTGTTGTTGAATTTGTTGGTGTTTTTCAATGTTGAGGTTGCTGTTGTTTTTCAATGTTGAGGTTGTTGTTCAATTTGTTGGTGTTTTTCAATGTTCAGGTTGTTGTTGAATTTGTTGGTGTTTTTCAATGTTGAGGTTGTTGTTGAATTTGTTGGTGTTTTTCAATGTTGAGGTTGTTGTTGTTTTTCAATGTTGAGGTTGTTGTTGAATTTGTTGGTGTTTTTCAATGTTGAGGTTGTTGTTGAATTTGTTGGTGTTTTTAAATGTTGAGGTTGTTGTTGAATATATTGGTGTTTTTCAATGTTGAGGTTGTTGTTGTTTTTCAATGCTGAGGTTGTTGTTGAATTTGATGGTGTTTTTCAATGTCGAGGTTGTTGTTGAATTTCTTGGTGCTTTTCAGTGTTGAAGTTGTTGTTGAATTTGTTGGTGTTTTTCAATGTTGAGGTTGTTCGTTGAATTTGTTGGTGTTTTTAAATGTTGAATTTGTTGTTGAATTTGTTGGTGTTTTTCAATGTTGAGGTTGCTGTTGTTTTTCAATGTTGAGGTTGTTGTTCAATTTGTTGGTGTTTTTCAATGTTCAGGTTGTTGTTGAATTTGTTGGTGTTTTTCAATGTTGAGGTTGTTGTTGAATTTGTTGGTGTTTTTCAATGTTGAGGTTGTTGTTGTTTTTCAATGTTGAGGTTGTTGTTGAATTTGTTGGTGTTTTTCAATGTTGAGGTTGTTGTTGAATTTGTTGGTGTTTTTAAATGTTGAGGTTGTTGTTGAATATATTGGTGTTTTTCAATGTTGAGGTTGTTGTTGTTTTTCAATGCTGAGGTTGTTGTTGAATTTGATGGTGTTTTTCAATGTCGAGGTTGTTGTTGAATTTCTTGGTGCTTTTCAGTGTTGAAGTTGTTGTTGAATTTGTTGGTGTTTTTCAATGTTGAGGTTGTTCGTTGAATTTGTTGGTGTTTTTAAATGTTGAGGTTGTTGTTGAATTTGTTGGTGTTTTTCAATGTTGAGGTTGTTGTTGTTTTTCAATGTTGAGGTTGTTGTTGAATTTGTTGGTGTTTTTCAATGTTGAGGTTGTTGTTGAATATATTGGTGTTTTTCAATGTTGAGGTTGTTGTTGTTTTTCAATGCTGAGGTTGTTGTTGAATTTGTTGGTGTTTTTCAATATTCAGGTTGTTGTTGTTTTTCAATGTTGAGGTTGTTGTTGATTTTGTTGGTGTTTTTCAATTTCGAGGTTGTTGTTGAATTTGTTGGTGTTTTTCAATGTTGAGATTGTTGTTATTTTTCAATGTTGAGGTTGTTGTTGAATTTGTTGGTGTTTTTCAATGCTGAAGTTGTTGTTGAATTTGTTGGTGTTTTTCAATGTTGAGGTTGTTGTTGAATTTGTTGGTGTTTTTAAATGTTGAGGTTGTTGTTGAATTTGTTGGTGTTTTTCAATGTTGAGGTTGTTGTTGAAATTGTTGGTGTTTTTCAATGTTGAGGTTGCTGTTGTTTTTCAATGTTGAGGTTGTTGTTGAATTTGTTGGTGTTTTTCTTTGTTGAGGTTGTTGTTGTCGTTTAATGAGGAGGTTCTTGTTGAATTTGTTGGTGTTTTTCAATGTCGAGGTTGTTGTTGAATTTGTTGGTCTTTTTCAATGTTGAATTTGTTGTTGAATTAGTTGGTGTTTTTCAATGTTGAGGTTGCTGTTGTTTTTCAATGTTGAGGTTGTTGTTGAATTTGTTGGTGTTTTTCAATGTTGAGGTTGTTGTTGAATTTGTTGGCGTTTTTCAATGTTGAGGTTGTTGTTGAATTTGTTGGTGTTTTTCAATGTTCAGGTTGTTGTTGAATTTGTTGGTGTTTTTCAATGTTGAGGTTGTTGTTGTTTTTCAATGTTCAGGTTGTTGTTGAATTTGATGGTGTTTTTCAATGTCGAAGTTGTTGTTGAATTTGTTGGTGTTTTTCAATGTTGAAGTTGTTGTTGAATTTGTTGGTGTTTTTTATGTTGAGGTTGTTTTTTTTCAATGTTCAGGTTGTTGTTGAATTTGTTGGTGTTTTTCAATGTTGAGGTTGTTGTTGTTTTTCAATTTTGAGGTTGTTGTTGAAATTGTTCGTGTATGTCAATGTTGAAGTTGTTGTTGTTCAATGTGGAGGTTGTTGTTGAATTTGTTGGTGTTTTTCAATGTCGAGGTTGTTGTTGAATTTGTTGGTGTTTTTCAATGTTGAAGTTGTTGTTGTTTTTAAATGTTGAGGTTGTTGTTGAATTTGTTGGTGTTTTTCAATGTTGAGGTTGTTGTTGAATTTGTTGGCGTTTTTAAATGTTGAGGTTGTTGTTGAATTTGTTGGTGTTTTTCAATGTTGAGGTTGTTGTTGAATTTGTTCGTGTTTTTCAATGTTGAGGTTGATGTTGTTTTTGAATGTTGAGGTTGTTGTTGAATTTGATGGTGTTTTTCAATGTCGAAGTTGTTGTTGAATTTGTTGGTGTTTTTCAATGTTGAAGTTGTTGTTGAATTTGTTGGTGTTTTTTATGTTGAGGTTGTTGTTTTTTTTCAATGTTCAGGTTGTTGTTGAATTTGTTGGTGTTTTTCAATGTTGAGGTTGTTGTTGTTTTTCAATTTTGAGGTTGTTTTTGAATTTGTTGGTGTTTTTAAATGTTGATGTTGTTGTTGAATTTGTTGGTGCTTTTCAATGTTGAGGTTGTTGTTGTTTTTCAATGTTGAGGTTGTTGTTGAATTTGTTGGTGTTTTTCAATGTTGAGGTTGTTGTTGTTTTTCAATGTTGAGGTTGTTGTT
Source organism: Isurus oxyrinchus (assembly GCA_026770705.1). Lineage (NCBI taxonomy): Eukaryota > Metazoa > Chordata > Chondrichthyes > Lamniformes > Lamnidae > Isurus > Isurus oxyrinchus. The sequence goes on along the minus strand of JANJGN010000521.1, from coordinate 216,618 downwards.
GAATTTGTTGGTGTTTTTCAATGTTGAGGTTGTTGTTGTTTTTCAATGTTGAGGTTGTTGTTGAATTTGTTGGTGTTTTTCAATGTTGAGGTTGTTGTTGAATTTGTTGGTGTTTTTAAATGTTGAGGTTGTTGTTGTATATATTGGTGTTTTTCAATGTTGAGGTTGTTGTTGTTTTTCAATGCTGAGGTTGTTGTTGAATTTGTTGGTGTTTTTCAATATTCAGGTTGTTGTTGTTTTTCAATGTTGAGGTTGTTGTTGAATTTGTTGGTGTTTTTCAATTTCTAGGTTGTTGTTGAATTTGTTGGTGTTTTTCAATGTTGTGGTTGTTGTTATTTTTCAATGTTGAGGTTGTTGTTGAATTTGTTGGTGTTTTTCAATGCTGAAGTTGTTGTTGAATTTGTTGGTGTTTTTCAATGTTGAGGTTGTTGTTGAATTTGTTGGTGTTTTTAAATGTTGAGGTTGTTGTTGAATTTGTTGGTGTTTTTCAATGTTGAAGTTGTTGTTGAATTTGTTGATGTTTTTCAATGTTGAGGTTGTTGTTGTTTTTCAATGTTGAGGTTGTTGTTGTTTTTCAATGTTGAGGTTGTTGTTGAATTTGTTGGTGTTTTTCAATGTTGAGGTTGTTGTTGTTTTTCAATGTTGAGGTTGTTGTTGTTTTTCAATGTTGAGGTTGTTGTTGAATTTGTTGGTGTTTTTCAATGTTGAGGTTATTGTTGAATTTGTTGGTGTTTTTCAATGTTGAGGTTGTTGGTGTTTTTCAATGTTGAGGTTATTGTTGAATTTGTTGGTGTTTTTCAATGTTGAGGTTGTTGTTGTTTTTCAATGTTGAGGTTGTTGTTGAATTTTTTTGGTGTTTTTCAATGTTGAGGTTGTTGTAGTTTTTCAATGTTGAGGATGTTGTTGAATTTGTTGTCGTTTTTCAATGTCGAGGTTGATGTTGAATTTGTTGGTGTTTTTCAATGTTGAAATTGTAGTTGAATTTGTTGGTGTTTTTCAATGTTGAGGTTGTTGTTGAATTTGTTGGTGTTTTTCAATGTTGAGGTTGTTGTTGAATTTGTTGTTGTTTTTCAATGTTGAGGTTGTTGTTGTTTTTCAATGTTGAGGTTGTTGTTGAACTTGTTGGTGTTTTTCAATGTTGAGGTTGTTGTAGTTTTTCAATGTTGAGGTTGTTGTTGAATTTGTTGGTGTTTTTCAATGTCGAGGTTGTGGTTGAATTTGTTGGTGTTTTTCAATGTTGAAGTTGTTGTTGAATTTGTTGCTGTTTTTCAATGTTGAGGTTGTTGTTGAATTTGTTGGTGTTTTTAAATGTTGAGGTTGTTGTTGAATTTGTTGGTGTTTTTCAATGTTGAAGTTGTTGTTGAATTTGTTGGTGTTTTTCAATGTTGAGGGTGTTCGTTGAATTTGTTGGTGTTTTTAAATGTTGAGGTTGTTGTTGAATTTGTTGGTGTTTTTCAATGTTGAGGTTGTTGTTGTTTTTCAATGTTGAGGTTGTTGTTGAATTTGTTGGTGTTTTTCAATGTTGAGGTTGTTGTTGTTGTTCAATGTGCAGGTTGTTGGTGAATTTGTTGGTGTTTTTCAATGTCGAGGTTGTTGTTGAATTTGTTGGTGTTTTTCAATGTTGAATTTGTTGTTGAATTTGTTGGTGTTTTTCAATGTTGAGGTTGCTGTTGTTTTTCAATGTTGAGGTTGTTGTTCAATTTGTTGGTGTTTTTCAATGTTCAGGTTGTTGTTGAATTTGTTGGTGTTTTTCAATGTTGAGGTAGTTGTTGAATTTGTTGGTGTTTTTCAATGTTGAGGTTGTTGTTGTTTTTCAATGTTGAGGTTGTTGTTGAATTTGTTGGTGTTTTTCAATGTTGAGGTTGTTGTTGAATTTGTTGGTGTTTTTAAATGTTGAGGTTGTTGTTGAATATATTGGTGTTTTTCAATGTTGAGGTTGTTGTTGTTTTTCAATGCTGAGGTTGTTGTTGAATTTGATGGTGTTTTTCAATGTCGAGGTTGTTGTTGAATTTCTTGGTGCTTTTCAGTGTTGAAGTTGTTGTTGAATTTGTTGGTGTTTTTCAATGTTGAGGTTGTTCGTTGAATTTGTTGGTGTTTTTAAATGTTGAGGTTGTTGTTGAATTTGTTGGTGTTTTTCAATGTTGAGGTTGTTGTTGTTTTTCAATGTTGAGGTTGTTGTTGAATTTGTTGGCGTTTTTAAATGTTCAGGTTGTTGTTGAATTTGTTGGTGTTTTTCAATGTTGAGGTTGTTGTTGAATTTGTTGGTGTTTTTCAATGTTGAGGTTGTTGTTGTTTTTCAATGATGAGGTTGTTGTTGAATTTGTTGGTGTTTTTCAATGTTGAGGTTGTTGTTGTTTTTCAATGTTGAGGTTGTTGTTGAATTTGTTGGTGTTTTTCAATTTCGAGGTTGCTGTTGAATTTGCTGGTGTTTTTCAATGTTGAAGTTGTTGTTGAATTTGTTGGTGTTTTTCAATGTTGAGGTTGTTGTTGAATTTGTTGATGTTTTTCAATGTTGAGGTTGTTGTTGTTTTTCAATGTTGAGGTTGTTGTTGTTTTTCAATGTTGAGGTTGTTTTTGAATTTGTTGGTGTTTTTCAATGTTCAGGTTGTTGCTGTTTTTCAATGTTCAGGTTGTTGTATCTGTTGGTGTTTTTCAATGTTGAGGTTGTTGTTGAATTTGTTGGCGTTTTTAAATGTTGAGGTTGTTGTTGAATTTGTTGGTGTTTTTCAATGTTGAGGTTGTTGTTGAATTTGTTGGTGTTTTTCAATGTTGAGGTTGTTGTTGTTTTTCAATGTTCAGGTTGTTGTTGAATTTGTTGGTGTTTTTCAATGTCGAGGTTGTTGTTGAAATTGTTGGTGTTTTTCAATGTTGAAGTTGTTGTTGTATTTGTTGGTGTTTTTCAATGTTGAGGTTGTTGTTGTTTTTCAATGATGAGGTTGTTGTTCAATTTGTTGGTGTTTTTCAATGTTGAGGTTGTTGTTGTTTTTCAATGTTGAGGTTGTTGTTGTTTTTCAATGTTGAGGTTGTTGTTGAATTTGTTCGTGTTTTTCAATGTTGAGGTTGTTGTTGTTGTTCAATGTGGAGGTTGTTGTTGAATTTGTTGGTGTTTTTCAATTTTGAATTTGTTGTTGAATTTGTTGGTGTTTTTCAATGTTGAGGTTGTTGTTGTTTTTCAATGTTGAGGTTGTTGTTGAATTTGTTGGTGGTTTTCAATGTTGAGGTTGTTGTTGAATTTGTTGGCGTTTTTAAATGTTGAGGTTGTTGTTGAATTTGTTGGTGTTTTTCAATGGTGAGGTTGTTGTTGAATTTGTTCGTGTTTTTCAATGTTGAGGTTGTTGTTGTTTTTCAATGTTGAGGTTGTTGTTGAATTTGATGGTGTTTTTCAATGTCGAGGTTGTTGTTGAATTTCTTGGTGCTTTTCAGTGTTGAAGTTGTTGTTGAATTTGTTGGTGTTTTTCAATGTTGAGGGTGTTCGTTGAATTTGTTGGTGTTTTTAAATGTTGAGGTTGTTGTTGAATTTGTTGGTGTTTTTCAATGTTGAGGTTGTTGTTGTTTTTCAATGTTGAGGTTGTTGTTGAATTTGTTGGTGTTTTTCAATGTTGAGGTTGTTGTTGTTGTTCAATGTGGAGGTTGTTGGTGAATTTGTTGGTGTTTTTCAATGTCGAGGTTGTTGTTGAATTTGTTGGTGTTTTTCAATGTTGAATTTGTTGTTGAATTTGTTGGTGTTTTTCAATGTTGAGGTTGCTGTTGTTTTTCAATGTTGAGGTTGTTGTTCAATTTGTTGGTGTTTTTCAATGTTCAGGTTGTTGTTGAATTTGTTGGTGTTTTTCAATGTTGAGGTTGTTGTTGAATTTGTTGGTGTTTTTCAATGTTGAGGTTGTTGTTGTTTTTCAATGTTGAGGTTGTTGTTGAATTTGTTGGTGTTTTTCAATGTTGAGGTTGTTGTTGAATTTGTTGGTGTTTTTAAATGTTGAGGTTGTTGTTGAATATATTGGTGTTTTTCAATGTTGAGGTTGTTGTTGTTTTTCAATGCTGAGGTTGTTGTTGAATTTGATGGTGTTTTTCAATGTCGAGGTTGTTGTTGAATTTCTTGGTGCTTTTCAGTGTTGAAGTTGTTGTTGAATTTGTTGGTGTTTTTCAATGTTGAGGTTGTTCGTTGAATTTGTTGGTGTTTTTAAATGTTGAGGTTGTTGTTGAATTTGTTGGTGTTTTTCAATGTTGAGGTTGTTGTTGTTTTTCAATGTTGAGGTTGTTGTTGAATTTGTTGGTGTTTTTCAATGTTGAGGTTGTTGTTGTTGTTCAATGTGGAGGTTGTTGGTGAATTTGTTGGTGTTTTTCAATGTCGAGGTTGTTGTTGAATTTGTTGGTGTTTTTCAATGTTGAATTTGTTGTTGAATTTGTTGGTGTTTTTCAATGTTGAGGTTTTTGTTGTTTTTCAATGTTGAGGTTGTTGTTCAATTTGTTGGTGTTTTTCAATGTTCAGGTTGTTGTTGAATTTGTTGGTGTTTTTCAATGTTGAGGTTGTTGTTGAATTTGTTGGTGTTTTTCAATGTTGAGGTTGTTGTTGTTTTTCAATGTTGAGGTTGTTGTTGAATTTGTTGGTGTTTTTCAATGTTGAGGTTGTTGTTGAATTTGTTGGTGTTTTTAAATGTTGAGGTTGTTGTTGAATATATTGGTGTTTTTCAATGTTGAGGTTGTTGTTGTTTTTCAATGCTGAGGTTGTTGTTGAATTTGTTGGTGTTTTTCAATATTCAGGTTGTTGTTGTTTTTCAATGTTGAGGTTGTTGTTGATTTTGTTGGTGTTTTTCAATTTCGAGGTTGTTGTTGAATTTGTTGGTGTTTTTCAATGTTGAGGTTGTTGTTATTTTTCAATGTTGAGGTTGTTGTTGAATTTGTTGGTGTTTTTCAATGCTGAAGTTGTTGTTGAATTTGTTGGTGTTTTTCAATGTTGAGGTTGTTGTTGAATTTGTTGGTGTTTTTAAATGTTGAGGTTGTTGTTGAATTTGTTGGTGTTTTTCAATGTTGAGGTTGTTGTTGAAATTGTTGGTGTTTTTCAATGTTGAGGTTGCTGTTGTTTTTCAATGTTGAGGTTGTTGTTGAATTTGTTGGTGTTTTTCTTTGTTGAGGTTGTTGTTGTCGTTTAATGAGGAGGTTCTTGTTGAATTTGTTGGTGTTTTTCAATGTCGAGGTTGTTGTTGAATTTGTTGGTCTTTTTCAATGTTGAATTTGTTGTTGAATTAGTTGGTGTTTTTCAATGTTGAGGTTGCTGTTGTTTTTCAATGTTGAGGTTGTTGTTGAATTTGTTGGTGTTTTTCAATGTTGAGGTTGTTGTTGAATTTGTTGGCGTTTTTCAATGTTGAGGTTGTTGTTGAATTTGTTGGTGTTTTTCAATGTTCAGGTTGTTGTTGAATTTGTTGGTGTTTTTCAATGTTGAGGTTGTTGTTGTTTTTCAATGTTCAGGTTGTTGTTGAATTTGATGGTGTTTTTCAATGTCGAAGTTGTTGTTGAATTTGTTGGTGTTTTTCAATGTTGAAGTTGTTGTTGAATTTGTTGGTGTTTTTTATGTTGAGGTTGTTTTTTTTCAATGTTCAGGTTGTTGTTGAATTTGTTGGTGTTTTTCAATGTTGAGGTTGTTGTTGTTTTTCAATTTTGAGGTTGTTGTTGAAATTGTTCGTGTATGTCAATGTTGAAGTTGTTGTTGTTCAATGTGGAGGTTGTTGTTGAATTTGTTGGTGTTTTTCAATGTCGAGGTTGTTGTTGAATTTGTTGGTGTTTTTCAATGTTGAAGTTGTTGTTGTTTTTAAATGTTGAGGTTGTTGTTGAATTTGTTGGTGTTTTTCAATGTTGAGGTTGTTGTTGAATTTGTTGGCGTTTTTAAATGTTGAGGTTGTTGTTGAATTTGTTGGTGTTTTTCAATGTTGAGGTTGTTGTTGAATTTGTTCGTGTTTTTCAATGTTGAGGTTGATGTTGTTTTTGAATGTTGAGGTTGTTGTTGAATTTGATGGTGTTTTTCAATGTCGAAGTTGTTGTTGAATTTGTTGGTGTTTTTCAATGTTGAAGTTGTTGTTGAATTTGTTGGTGTTTTTTATGTTGAGGTTGTTGTTTTTTTTCAATGTTCAGGTTGTTGTTGAATTTGTTGGTGTTTTTCAATGTTGAGGTTGTTGTTGTTTTTCAATTTTGAGGTTGTTTTTGAATTTGTTGGTGTTTTTAAATGTTGATGTTGTTGTTGAATTTGTTGGTGCTTTTCAATGTTGAGGTTGTTGTTGTTTTTCAATGTTGAGGTTGTTGTTGAATTTGTTGGTGTTTTTCAATGTTGAGGTTGTTGTTGTTTTTCAATGTTGAGGTTGTTGTTGAATTTGTTGGTGTTTTTCAATGTTGAGGTTGTTGTTGTTTTTCAATGTTGAGGTTGTTGTTGAATTTGTTGGTGTTTTTCAATGTTGAGGTTGTTGTTGAATTTGTTGGTGTTTTTAAATGTTGAGGTTGTTGTTGTATATATTGGTGTTTTTCAATGTTGAGGTTGTTGTTGTTTTTCAATGCTGAGGTTGTTGTTGAATTTGTTGGTGTTTTTCAATATTCAGGTTGTTGTTGTTTTTCAATGTTGAGGTTGTTGTTGAATTTGTTGGTGTTTTTCAATTTCTAGGTTGTTGTTGAATTTGTTGGTGTTTTTCAATGTTGTGGTTGTTGTTATTTTTCAATGTTGAGGTTGTTGTTGAATTTGTTGGTGTTTTTCAATGCTGAAGTTGTTGTTGAATTTGTTGGTGTTTTTCAATGTTGAGGTTGTTGTTGAATTTGTTGGTGTTTTTAAATGTTGAGGTTGTTGTTGAATTTGTTGGTGTTTTTCAATGTTGAAGTTGTTGTTGAATTTGTTGATGTTTTTCAATGTTGAGGTTGTTGTTGTTTTTCAATGTTGAGGTTGTTGTTGTTTTTCAATGTTGAGGTTGTTGTTGAATTTGTTGGTGTTTTTCAATGTTGAGGTTGTTGTTGTTTTTCAATGTTGAGGTTGTTGTTGTTTTTCAATGTTGAGGTTGTTGTTGAATTTGTTGGTGTTTTTCAATGTTGAGGTTATTGTTGAATTTGTTGGTGTTTTTCAATGTTGAGGTTGTTGGTGTTTTTCAATGTTGAGGTTATTGTTGAATTTGTTGGTGTTTTTCAATGTTGAGGTTGTTGTTGTTTTTCAATGTTGAGGTTGTTGTTGAATTTTTTTGGTGTTTTTCAATGTTGAGGTTGTTGTAGTTTTTCAATGTTGAGGATGTTGTTGAATTTGTTGTCGTTTTTCAATGTCGAGGTTGATGTTGAATTTGTTGGTGTTTTTCAATGTTGAAATTGTAGTTGAATTTGTTGGTGTTTTTCAATGTTGAGGTTGTTGTTGAATTTGTTGGTGTTTTTCAATGTTGAGGTTGTTGTTGAATTTGTTGTTGTTTTTCAATGTTGAGGTTGTTGTTGTTTTTCAATGTTGAGGTTGTTGTTGAACTTGTTGGTGTTTTTCAATGTTGAGGTTGTTGTAGTTTTTCAATGTTGAGGTTGTTGTTGAATTTGTTGGTGTTTTTCAATGTCGAGGTTGTGGTTGAATTTGTTGGTGTTTTTCAATGTTGAAGTTGTTGTTGAATTTGTTGCTGTTTTTCAATGTTGAGGTTGTTGTTGAATTTGTTGGTGTTTTTAAATGTTGAGGTTGTTGTTGAATTTGTTGGTGTTTTTCAATGTTGAAGTTGTTGTTGAATTTGTTGGTGTTTTTCAATGTTGAGGGTGTTCGTTGAATTTGTTGGTGTTTTTAAATGTTGAGGTTGTTGTTGAATTTGTTGGTGTTTTTCAATGTTGAGGTTGTTGTTGTTTTTCAATGTTGAGGTTGTTGTTGAATTTGTTGGTGTTTTTCAATGTTGAGGTTGTTGTTGTTGTTCAATGTGGAGGTTGTTGGTGAATTTGTTGGTGTTTTTCAATGTCGAGGTTGTTGTTGAATTTGTTGGTGTTTTCCAATGTTGAATTTGTTGTTGAATTTGTTGGTGTTTTTCAATGTTGAGGTTGCTGTTGTTTTTCAATGTTGAGGTTGTTGTTCAATTTGTTGGTGTTTTTCAATGTTCAGGTTGTTGTTGAACTTGTTGGTGTTTTTCAATGTTGAGGTTGTTGTTGAATTTGTTGGTGTTTTTCAATGTTGAGGTTGTTGTTGTTTTTCAATGTTGAGGTTGTTGTTGAATTTGTTGGTGTTTTTCAATGTTGAGGTTGTTGTTGAATTTGTTGGTGTTTTTAAATGTTGAGGTTGTTGTTGAATATATTGGTGTTTTTCAATGTTGAGGTTGTTGTTGTTTTTCAATGCTGAGGTTGTTGTTGAATTTGATGGTGTTTTTCAATGTCGAGGTTGTTGTTGAATTTCTTGGTGCTTTTCAGTGTTGAAGTTGTTGTTGAATTTGTTGGTGTTTTTCAATGTTGAGGTTGTTCGTTGAATTTGTTGGTGTTTTTAAATGTTGAGGTTGTTGTTGAATTTGTTGGTGTTTTTCAATGTTGAGGTTGTTGTTGTTTTTCAATGTTGAGGTTGTTGTTGAATTTGTTGGTGTTTTTCAATGTTGAGGTTGCTGTTGTTGTTCAATGTGGAGGTTGTTGGTGAATTTGTTGGTGTTTTTCAATGTCGAGGTTGTTGTTGAATTTGTTGGTGTTTTTCAATGTTGAATTTGTTGTTGAATTTGTTGGTGTTTTTCAATGTTGAGGTTGCTGTTGTTTTTCAATGTTGAGGTTGTTGTTCAATTTGTTGGTGTTTTTCAATGTTCAGGTTGTTGTTGAATTTGTTGGTGTTTTTCAATGTTGAGGTTGTTGTTGAATTTGTTGGTGTTTTTCAATGTTGAGGTTGTTGTTGTTTTTCAATGTTGAGGTTGTTGTTGAATTTGTTGGTGTTTTTCAATGCTGAGGTTGTTGTTGAATTTGTTGGTGTTTTTAAATGTTGAGGTTGTTGTTGAATATATTGGTGTTTTTCAATGTTGAGGTTGTTGTTGTTTTTCAATGCTGAGGTTGTTGTTGAATTTGTTGGTGTTTTTTCAATATTCAGGTTGTTGTTGTTTTTCAATGTTGAGGTTGTTGTTGATTTTGTTGGTGTTTTTCAATTTCGAGGTTGTTGTTGAATTTGTTGGTGTTTTTCAATGTTGAGGTTGTTGTTATTTTTCAATGTTGAGGTTGTTGTTGAATTTGTTGGTGTTTTTCAATGCTGAAGTTGTTGTTGAATTTGTTGGTGTTTTTCAATGTTGAGGTTGTTGTTGAATTTGTTGGTGTTTTTAAATGTTGAGGTTGTTGTTGAATTTGTTGGTGTTTTTCAATGTTGAGGTTGTTGTTGAAATTGTTGGTGTTTTTCAATGTTGAGGTTGTTGTTGTTTTTCAATGTTGAGGTTGTTGTTGAATTTGTTGGTGTTTTTCTTTGTTGAGGCTGTTGTTGTCGTTTAATGAGGAGGTTCTTGTTGAATTTGTTGGTGTTTTTCAATGTCGAGGTTGTTGTTGAATTTGTTGGTCTTTTTCAATGTTGAATTTGTTGTTGAATTAGTTGGTGTTTTTCAATGTTGAGGTTGCTGTTGTTTTTCAATGTTGAGGTTGTTGTTGAATTTGTTGGTGTTTTTCAATGTTGAGGTTGTTGTTGAATTTGTTGGCGTTTTTCAATGTTGAGGTTGTTGTTGAATTTGTTGGTGTTTTTCAATGTTCAGGTTTTTGTTGAATTTGTTCGTGTTTTTCAATGTTGAGGTTGTTGTTGTTTTTCAATGTTCAGGTTGTTGTTGAATTTGATGGTGTTTTTCAATGTCGAAGTTGTTGTTGAATTTGTTGGTGTTTTTCAATGTTGAAGTTGTTGTTGAATTTGTTGGTGTTTTTTATGTTGAGGTTGTTTTTTTCAATGTTCAGGTTGTTGTTGAATTTGTTGGTGTTTTTCAATGTTGAGGTTGTTGTTGTTTTTCAATTTTGAGGTTGTTGTTGAATTTGTTCGTGTATGTCAATGTTGAAGTTGTTGTTGTTCAATGTGGAGGTTGTTGTTGAATTTGTTGGTGTTTTTCAATGTCGAGGTTGTTGTTGAATTTGTTGGTCTTTTTCAATGTTGAATTTGTTGTTGAATTTGTTGGTGTTTTTCAATGTTGAAGTTGTTGTTGTTTTTAAATGTTGAGGTTGTTGTTGAATTTGTTGGTGTTTTTCAATGTTGAGGTTGTTGTTGAATTTGTTGGCGTTTTTAAATGTTGAGGTTGTTGTTGAATTTGTTGATGTTTTTCAATGTTGAGGTTGTTGTTGTATTTGTTCGTGTTTTTCAATGTTGAGGTTGATGTTGTTTTTGAATGTTGAGGTTGTTGTTGAATTTGATGGTGTTTTTCAATGTCGAAGTTGTTGTTGAATTTGTTGGTGTTTTTCAATGTTGAAGTTGTTGTTGAATTTGTTGGTGTTTTTTATGTTGAGGTTGTTGTTTTTTTTCAATGTTCAGGTTGTTGTTGAATTTGTTGGTGTTTTTCAATGTTGAGGTTGTTGTTGTTTTTCAATTTTGAGGTTGTTTTTGAATTTGTTGGTGTTTTTAAATGTTGATGTTGTTGTTGAATTTGTTGGTGCTTTTCAATGTTGAGGTTGTTGTTGTTTTTCAATGTTGAGGTTGTTGTTGAATTTGTTGGTGTTTTTCAATGTTGAGGTTGTTGTTGTTTTTCAATGTTGAGGTTGGTGTTGAATTTGTTGGTGTTTTTCAATGTTGAGGTTGTTGTTGTTTTTCAATGTTGAGGTTGTTGTTGAATTTGTTGGTGTTTTTCAATGTTGAGGTTGTTGTTGAAATTGTTGGTGTTTTTAAATGTTGAGGTTGTTGTTGTATATATTGGTGTTTTTCAATGTTGAGGTTGTTGTTGTTTTTCAATGCTGAGGTTGTTGTTGAATTTGTTGGTGTTTTTCAATATTCAGGTTGTTGTTGTTTTTCAATGTTGAGGTTGTTGTTGAATTTGTTGGTGTTTTTCAATTTCGAGGTTGTTGTTGAATTTGTTGGTGTTTTTCAATGTTGTGGTTGTTGTTATTTTTCAATGTTGAGGTTGTTGTTGAATTTGTTGGTGTTTTTCAATGCTGAAGTTGTTGTTGAATTTGTTGGTGTTTTTCAATGTTGAGGTTGTTGTTGAATTTGTTGGTGTTTTTAAATGTTGAGGTTGTTGTTCAATTTGTTGGTGTTTTTCAATGTTGAAGTTCTTGTTGTTTTTCAATGTTGAGGTTGTTGTTGTTTTTCAATGTTGAGGTTGTTGTTGAATTTGTTGGTGTTTTTCAATGTTGAGGTTGTTGTTGTTTTTCAATGTTGAGGTTGTTGTTGTTTTTCAATGTTGAGGTTGTTGTTGAATTTGTTGGTGTTTTTCAATGTTGAGGTTATTGTTGAATTTGTTGGTGTTTTTCAATGTTGAGGTTGTTGGTGTTTTTCTATGTTGAGGTTATTGTTGAATTTGTTGGTGTTTTTCAATGTTGAGGTTGTTGTTGTTTTTCAATGTTGAGGTTGTTGTTGAATTTTTTTGGTGTTTTTCAATGTTGAGGCTGTTGTAGTTTTTCAATGTTGAGGATGTTGTTGAATTTGTAGTCGTTTTTCAATGTCGAGGTTGATGTTGAATTTGTTGGTGTTTTTCAATGTTGAAATTGTAGTTGAATTTGTTGGTGTTTTTCAATGTTGAGGTTGTTGTTGAATTTGTTGGTGTTTTTCAATGTTGAGGTTGTTGTTGAATTTGTTGTTGTTTTTCAATGTTGAGGTTGTTGTTGTTTTTCAATGTTGAGGTTGTTGTTGAACTTGTTGGTGTTTTTCAATGTTGAGGTTGTTGTAGTTTTTCAATGTTGAGGTTGTTGTTGAATTTGTTGGTGTTTTTCAATGTTCAGGTTTTTGTTGAATTTGTTCGTGTTTTTCAATGTTGAGGTTGTTGTTGTTTTTCAATGTTCAGGTTGTTGTTGAATTTGATGGTGTTTTTCAATGTCGAAGTTGTTGTTGAATTTGTTGGTGTTTTTCAATGTTGAAGTTGTTGTTGAATTTGTTGGTGTTTTTTATGTTGAGGTTGTTTTTTTCAATGTTCAGGTTGTTGTTGAATTTGTTGGTGTTTTTCAATGTTGAGGTTGTTGTTGTTTTTCAATTTTGAGGTTGTTGTTGAATTTGTTCGTGTATGTCAATGTTGAAGTTGTTGTTGTTCAATGTGGAGGTTGTTGTTGAATTTGTTGGTGTTTTTCAATGTCGAGGTTGTTGTTGAATTTGTTGGTCTTTTTCAATGTTGAATTTGTTGTTGAATTTGTTGGTGTTTTTCAATGTTGAAGTTGTTGTTGTTTTTAAATGTTGAGGTTGTTGTTGAATTTGTTGGTGTTTTTCAATGTTGAGGTTGTTGTTGAATTTGTTGGCGTTTTTAAATGTTGAGGTTGTTGTTGAATTTGTTGATGTTTTTCAATGTTGAGGTTGTTGTTGTATTTGTTCGTGTTTTTCAATGTTGAGGTTGATGTTGTTTTTGAATGTTGAGGTTGTTGTTGAATTTGATGGTGTTTTTCAATGTCGAAGTTGTTGTTGAATTTGTTGGTGTTTTTCAATGTTGAAGTTGTTGTTGAATTTGTTGGTGTTTTTTATGTTGAGGTTGTTGTTTTTTTTCAATGTTCAGGTTGTTGTTGAATTTGTTGGTGTTTTTCAATGTTGAGGTTGTTGTTGTTTTTCAATTTTGAGGTTGTTTTTGAATTTGTTGGTGTTTTTAAATGTTGATGTTGTTGTTGAATTTGTTGGTGCTTTTCAATGTTGAGGTTGTTGTTGTTTTTCAATGTTGAGGTTGTTGTTGAATTTGTTGGTGTTTTTCAATGTTGAGGTTGTTGTTGTTTTTCAATGTTGAGGTTGGTGTTGAATTTGTTGGTGTTTTTCAATGTTGAGGTTGTTGTTGTTTTTCAATGTTGAGGTTGTTGTTGAATTTGTTGGTGTTTTTCAATGTTGAGGTTGTTGTTGAAATTGTTGGTGTTTTTAAATGTTGAGGTTGTTGTTGTATATATTGGTGTTTTTCAATGTTGAGGTTGTTGTTGTTTTTCAATGCTGAGGTTGTTGTTGAATTTGTTGGTGTTTTTCAATATTCAGGTTGTTGTTGTTTTTCAATGTTGAGGTTGTTGTTGAATTTGTTGGTGTTTTTCAATTTCGAGGTTGTTGTTGAATTTGTTGGTGTTTTTCAATGTTGTGGTTGTTGTTATTTTTCAATGTTGAGGTTGTTGTTGAATTTGTTGGTGTTTTTCAATGCTGAAGTTGTTGTTGAATTTGTTGGTGTTTTTCAATGTTGAGGTTGTTGTTGAATTTGTTGGTGTTTTTAAATGTTGAGGTTGTTGTTCAATTTGTTGGTGTTTTTCAATGTTGAAGTTCTTGTTGTTTTTCAATGTTGAGGTTGTTGTTGTTTTTCAATGTTGAGGTTGTTGTTGAATTTGTTGGTGTTTTTCAATGTTGAGGTTGTTGTTGTTTTTCAATGTTGAGGTTGTTGTTGTTTTTCAATGTTGAGGTTGTTGTTGAATTTGTTGGTGTTTTTCAATGTTGAGGTTATTGTTGAATTTGTTGGTGTTTTTCAATGTTGAGGTTGTTGGTGTTTTTCTATGTTGAGGTTATTGTTGAATTTGTTGGTGTTTTTCAATGTTGAGGTTGTTGTTGTTTTTCAATGTTGAGGTTGTTGTTGAATTTTTTTGGTGTTTTTCAATGTTGAGGCTGTTGTAGTTTTTCAATGTTGAGGATGTTGTTGAATTTGTAGTCGTTTTTCAATGTCGAGGTTGATGTTGAATTTGTTGGTGTTTTTCAATGTTGAAATTGTAGTTGAATTTGTTGGTGTTTTTCAATGTTGAGGTTGTTGTTGAATTTGTTGGTGTTTTTCAATGTTGAGGTTGTTGTTGAATTTGTTGTTGTTTTTCAATGTTGAGGTTGTTGTTGTTTTTCAATGTTGAGGTTGTTGTTGAACTTGTTGGTGTTTTTCAATGTTGAGGTTGTTGTAGTTTTTCAATGTTGAGGTTGTTGTTGAATTTGTTGGTGTTTTTCAATGTCGAGGTTGTGGTTGAATTTCTTGGTGTTTTTCAATGTTGAAGTTGTTGTTGAATTTGTCGCTGTTTTTCAATGTTGAGGTTGTTGTTGAATTTGTTGGTGTTTTTAAATGTTGAGGTGGTTGTTGAATTTGTTGGTGTTTTTCAATGTTGAGGTTGTTGTTGTTTTTCAATGTTGAGGTTGTTGTTGAATTTGTTGGTGTTTTTTTTGTTGAGGTTGTTGTTGTCGTTCAATGTGGAGGTTCTTGTTGAATTTGTTGGTGTTTTTCAATGTCGAGGTTGTTGCTGAATTTGTTGGTCTTTTTCAATGTTGAATTTGTTGTTGAATTAGTTGGTGTTTTTCAATGTTGAGGTTGTTGTTGTTTTTCAATGTTGAGGTTGTTGTTGAATTTGTTGGTGTTTTTCAATGTTGAGGTTGTTGTTGAATTTGTTGGCGTTTTTCAATGTTGAGGTTGTTGTTGAATTTGTTGGTGTTTTTCACTGTTGAGGTTGTTGTTGAATTTGTTGGTGTTTTTCAATGTTGAGGTTGTTGTTGTTTTTCAATGTTCAGGTTGTTGTTGAATTTGTTGGTGTTTTTCAATGTCGAGGTTGTTGTTGAAATTGTTGGTGTTTTTAAATGTTGAGGTTGTTGTTGAATTTGTTGGTGTTTTTCAATGTTGATGTTGTTGTTGAATTTGTTGGTGTTTTTCAATGTTGAGGGTGTTCGTTGAATTTGTTGGTGTTTTTAAATGTTGAGGTTGTTGTTGAATTTGTTGGTGTTTTTCAATGTTGAGGTTGTTGTTGTTTTTCAATGTTGAGGTTGTTGTTGAATTTGTTGGTGTTTTTCAATGTTGAGGTTGTTGTTGTTGTTCAATGTCGAGGTTGTTGGTGAATTTGTTGGTGTTTTTCAATGTCGAGGTTGTTGTTGAATTTGTTGGTGTTTTTCAATGTTGAATTTGTTGTTGAATTTGTTGGTGTTTTTCAATGTTGAGGTTGCTGTTGTTTTTCAATGTTGAGGTTGTTGTTCAATTTGTTGGTGTTTTTCAATGTTCAGGTTGTTGTTGAATTTGTTGGTGTTTTTCAATGTTGAGGTTGTTGTTGAATTTGTTGGTGTTTTTCAATGTTGAGGTTGTTGTTGTTTTTCAATGTTGAGGTTGTTGTTGAATTTGTTGGTGTTTTTCAATGTTGAGGTTGTTGTTGAATTTGTTGGTGTTTTTAAATGTTGAGGTTGTTGTTGAATATATTGGTGTTTTTCAATGTTGAGGTTGTTGTTGTTTTTCAATGCTGAGGTTGTTGTTGAATTTGATGGTGTTTTTCAATGTCGAGGTTGTTGTTGAATTTCTTGGTGCTTTTCAGTGTTGAAGTTGTTGTTGAATTTGTTGGTGTTTTTCAATGTTGAGGTTGTTCGTTGAATTTGTTGGTGTTTTTAAATGTTGAGGTTGTTGTTGAATTTGTTGGTGTTTTTCAATGTTGAGGTTGTTGTTGTTTTTCAATGTTGAGGTTGTTGTTGAATTTGTTGGTGTTTTTCAATGTTGAGGTTGTTGTTGTTGTTCAATGTGGAGGTTGTTGGTGAATTTGTTGGTGTTTTTCAATGTCGAGGTTGTTGTTGAATTTGTTGGTGTTTTTCAATGTTGAATTTGTTGTTGAATTTGTTGGTGTTTTTCAATGTTGAGGTTGCTGTTGTTTTTCAATGTTGAGGTTGTTGTTCAATTTGTTGGTGTTTTTCAATGTTCAGGTTGTTGTTGAATTTGTTGGTGTTTTTCAATGTTGAGGTTGTTGTTGAATTTGTTGGTGTTTTTCAATGTTGAGGTTGTTGTTGTTTTTCAATGTTGAGGTTGTTGTTGAATTTGTTGGTGTTTTTCAATGTTGAGGTTGTTGTTGAATTTGTTGGTGCTTTTAAATGTTGAGGTTGTTGTTGAATATATTGGTGTTTTTCAATGTTGAGGTTGTTGTTGTTTTTCAATGCTGAGGTTGTTGTTGAATTTGTTGGTGTTTTTCAATATTCAGGTTGTTGTTGTTTTTCAATGTTGAGGTTGTTGTTGATTTTGTTGGTGTTTTTCAATGTTGAGGTTGTTGTTATTTTTCAATGTTGAGGTTGTTGTTGAATTTGTTGGTGTTTTTCAATGCTGAAGTTGTTGTTGAATTTGTTGGTGTTTTTCAATGTTGAGGTTGTTGTTGAATTTGTTGGTGTTTTTAAATGTTGAGGTTGTTGTTGAATTTGTTGGTGTTTTTCAATGTTGAGGTTGTTGTTGAAATTGTTGGTGTTTTTCAATGTTGAGGTTGTTGTTGTTTTTCAATGTTGAGGTTGTTGTTGAATTTGTTGGTGTTTTTCTTTGTTGAGGTTGTTGTTGTCGTTTAATGAGGAGGTTCTTGTTGAATTTGTTGGTGTTTTTCAATGTCGAGGTTGTTGTTGAATTTGTTGGTCTTTTTCAATGTTGAATTTGTTGTTGAATTAGTTGGTGTTTTTCAATGTTGAGGTTGCTGTTGTTTTTCAATGTTGAGGTTGTTGTTGAATTTGTTGGTGTTTTTCAATGTTGAGGTTGTTGTTGAATTTGTTGGCGTTTTTCAATGTTGAGGTTGTTGTTGAATTTGTTGGTGTTTTTCAATGTTCAGGTTGTTGTTGAATTTGTTCGTGTTTTTCAATGTTGAGGTTGTTGTTGTTTTTCAATGTTCAGGTTGTTGTTGAATTTGATGGTGTTTTTCAATGTCGAAGTTGTTGTTGAATTTGTTGGTGTTTTTCAATGTTGAAGTTGTTGTTGAATTTGTTGGTGTTTTTTATGTTGAGGTTGTTTTTTTTCAATGTTCAGGTTGTTGTTGAATTTGTTGGTGTTTTTCAATGTTGAGGTTGTTGTTGTTTTTCAATTTTGAGGTTGTTGTTGAATTTGTTCGTGTATGTCAATGTTGAAGTTGTTGTTGTTCAATGTGGAGGTTGTTGTTGAATTTGTTGGTGTTTTTCAATGTCGAGGTTGTTGTTGAATTTGTTGGTGTTTTTCAATGTTGAATTTGTTGTTGAATTTGTTGGTGTTTTTCAATGTTGAAGTTGTTGTTGTTTTTAAATGTTGAGGTTGTTGTTGAATTTGTTGGTGTTTTTCAATGTTGAGGTTGTTGTTGAATTTGTTGGCGTTTTTAAATGTTGAGGTTGTTGTTGAATTTGTTGGTGTTTTTCAATGTTGAGGTTGTTTTTTTTCAATGTTCAGGTTGTTGTTGAATTTGTTGGTGTTTTTCAATGTTGAGGTTGTTGTTGTTTTTCAATTTTGAGGTTGTTGTTGAATTTGTTCGTGTATGTCAATGTTGAAGTTGTTGTTGTTCAATGTGGAGGTTGTTGTTGAATTTGTTGGTGTTGTTCAATGTGGAGGTTGTTGGTGAATTTGTTGGTGTTTTTCAATGTCGAGGTTGTTGTTGAATTTGTTGGTGTTTTTCAATGTTGAATTAGTTGTTGAATTTGTTGGTGTTTTTCAATGTTGAGGTTGCTGTTGTTTTTCAATGTTGAGGTTGTTGTTCAATTTGTTGGTGTTTTTCAATGTTCAGGTTGTTGTTGAATTTGTTGGTGTTTTTCAATGTTGAGGTTGTTGTTGAATTTGTTGGTGTTTTTCAATGTTGAGGTTGTTGTTGTTTTTCAATGTTGAGGTTGTTGTTGAATTTGTTGGTGTTTTTCAATGTTGAGGTTGTTGTTGAATTTGTTGGTGTTTTTAAATGTTGAGGTTGTTGTTGAATATATTGGTGTTTTTCAATGTTGAGGTTGTTGTTGTTTTTCAATGCTGATGGTGTTTTTCAATGTTGAGGTTGTTGTTGTTTTTCAATTTTGAGGTTGTTTTTGAATTTGTTGGTGTTTTTAAATGTTGATGTTGTTGTTGAATTTGTTGGTGCTTTTCAATGTTGAGGTTGTTGTTGTTTTTCAATGTTGAGGTTGTTGTTGAATTTGTTGGTGTTTTTCAATGTTGAGGTTGTTGTTGTTTTTCAATGTTGAGGTTGTTGTTGAATTTGTTGGTGTTTTTCAATGTTGAGGTTGTTGTTGTTTTTCAATGTTGAGGTTGTTGTTGAATTTGTTGGTGTTTTTCAATGTTGAGGTTGTTGTTGAATTTGTTGGTGTTTTTAAATGTTGAGGTTGTTGTTGTATATATTGGTGTTTTTCAATGTTGAGGTTGTTGTTGTTTTTCAATGCTGAGGTTGTTGTTGAATTTGTTGGTGTTTTTCAATATTCAGGTTGTTGTTGTTTTTCAATGTTGAGGTTGTTGTTGAATTTGTTGGTGTTTTTCAATTTCGAGGTTGTTGTTGAATTTGTTGGTGTTTTTCAATGTTGTGGTTGTTGTTATTTTTCAATGTTGAGGTTGTTGTTGAATTTGTTGGTGTTTTTCAATGCTGAAGTTGTTGTTGAATTTGTTGGTGTTTTTCAATGTTGAGGTTGTTGTTGAATTTGTTGGTGTTTTTAAATGTTGAGGTTGTTGTTCAATTTGTTGGTGTTTTTCAATGTTGAAGTTGTTGTTGAATTTGTTGATGTTTTTCAATGTTGAGGTTGTTGTTGTTTTTCAATGTTGAGGTTGTTGTTGTTTTTCAATGTTGAGGTTGTTGTTGAATTTGTTGGTGTTTTTCAATGTTGAGGTTGTTGTTGTTTTTCAATGTTGAGGTTGTTGTTGTTTTTCAATGTTGAGGTTGTTGTTGAATTTGTTGGTGTTTTTCAATGTTGAGGTTATTGTTGAATTTGTTGGTGTTTTTCAATGTTGAGGTTGTTGGTGTTTTTCAATGTTGAGGTTATTGTTGAATTTGTTGGTGTTTTTCAATGTTGAGGTTGTTGTTGTTTTTCAAAGTTGAGGTTGTTGTTGAATTTTTTTGGTGTTTTTCAATGTTGAGGTTGTTGTAGTTTTACAATGTTGAGGATGTTGTTGAATTTGTTGTCGTTTTTCAATGTCGAGGTTGATGTTGAATTTGTTGGTGTTTTTCAATGTTGAAATTGTAGTTGAATTTGTTGGTGTTTTTCAATGTTGAGGTTGTTGTTGAATTTGTTGGTGTTTTTCAATGTTGAGGTTGTTGTTGAATTTGTTGTTGTTTTTCAATGTTGAGGTTGTTGTTGTTTTTCAATGTTGAGGTTGTTGTTGAACTTGTTGGTGTTTTTCAATGTTGAGGTTGTTGTAGTTTTTCAATGTTGAGGTTGTTGTTGAATTTGTTGGTGTTTTTCAATGTCGAGGTTGTGGTTGAATTTGTTGGTGTTTTTCAATGTTGAAGTTGTTGTTGAATTTGTCGCTGTTTTTCAATGTTGAGGTTGTTGTTGAATTTGTTGGTGTTTTTAAATGTTGAGGTTGTTGTTGAATTTGTTGGTGTTTTTCAATGTTGAGGTTGTTGTTGTTTTTCAATGTTGAGGTTGTTGTTGAATTTGTTGGTGTTTTTTTTGTTGAGGTTGTTGTTGTCGTTCAATGTGGAGGTTCTTGTTGAATTTGTTGGTGTTTTTCAATGTCGAGGTTGTTGTTGAATTTGTTGGTCTTTTTCAATGTTGAATTTGTTGTTGAATTAGTTGGTGTTTTTCAATGTTGAGGTTGTTGTTGTTTTTCAATGTTGAGGTTGTTGTTGAATTTGTTGGTGTTTTTCAATGTTGAGGTTGTTGTTGAATTTGTTGGCGTTTTTCAATGTTGAGGTTGTTGTTGAATTTGTTGGTGTTTTTCAATGTTGAGGTTGTTGTTGAATTTGTTGGTGTTTTTCAATGTTGAGGTTGTTGTTGTTTTTCAATGTTCAGGTTGTTGTTGAATTTGTTGGTGTTTTTCAATGTCGAGGTTGTTGTTGAAATTGTTGGTGTTTTTCAATGTTGAAGTTGTTGTTGAATTTGTTGGTGTTTTTCAATGTTGAGGTTGTTGTTGCTTTTCCATGTTGAGGTTGTTGTTCAATTTGTTGGTGTTTTTCAATTTCGAGGTTGTTGTTGAATTTGTTGGTGTTTTTCAATGTTGAGGTTGTTGTTGAATTTGTTGGTGTTTTTAAATGTTGAGGTTGTTGTTGAATTTGTTGGTGTTTTTCAATGTTGAGGTTGTTGTTGTTTTTCAGTGTTGAGGTTGTTGTTGAATTTGTTGGTGTTTTTTTTGTTGAGGTTGTTGTTGTCGTTCAATGTGGAGGTTCTTGTTGTATTTGTTGGTGTTTTTCAATGTCGAGGTTGTTGTTGAATTTGTTGGTCTTTTTCAATGTTGAATTTGTTGTTGAATTAGTTGGTGTTTTTCAATGTTGAGGTTGTTGTTGTTTTTCAATGTTGAGGTTGTTGTTGAATTTGTTGGTGTTTTTCAATGTTGAGGTTGTTGTTGAATTTGTTGGCGTTTTTCAATGTTGAGGTTGTTGTTGAATTTGTTGGTGTTTTTCAATGTTGAGGTTGTTGTTGAATTTGTTGGTGTTTTTCAATGTTGAGGTTGTTGTTGTTTTTCAATGTTCAGGTTGTTGTTGAATTTGTTGGTGTTTTTCAATGTCGAGGTTGTTGTTGAAATTGTT
The DNA here is from genome assembly GCA_026770705.1 of Isurus oxyrinchus. Classification (NCBI taxonomy): domain Eukaryota; kingdom Metazoa; phylum Chordata; class Chondrichthyes; order Lamniformes; family Lamnidae; genus Isurus; species Isurus oxyrinchus. The sequence goes on along the minus strand of JANJGN010000521.1, from coordinate 196,197 downwards.
GGTGTTTTTCAATGTTGAAGTTGTTGTTGAATTTGTTGGTGTTTTTCAATGTTGAGGTTGTTGTTGCTTTTCCATGTTGAGGTTGTTGTTCAATTTGTTGGTGTTTTTCAATTTCGAGGTTGTTGTTGAATTTGTTGGTGTTTTTCAATGTTGAGGTTGTTGTTATTTTTCAATGTTGAGGTTGTTGTTGAATTTGTTGGTGTTTTTCAATGCTGAAGTTGTTGTTGAATTTGTTGGTGTTTTTCAATGTTGAGGTTGTTGTTGAATTTGTGGGTGTTTTTAAATGTTGAGGTTGTTGTTGAATTTGTTGGTGTTTTTCAATGTTGAAGTTGTTGTTGAATTTGTTGATGTTTTTCAATCTGGAGGTTGTTGTTGTTTTTCAATGTTGAGGTTGTTGTTGAATTTGTTGGTGTTTTTCAATGTTGAGGTTGTTGTTGTTTTTCAATTTTGAGGTTGTTTTTGAATTTGTTGGTGTTTTTAAATGTTGATGTTGTTGTTGAATTTGTTGGTGCTTTTAAATGTTGAGGTTGTTGTTGTTTTTCAATGTTGAGGTTGTTGTTGAATTTGTTGGTGTTTTTCAATGTTGAGGTTGTTGTTGTTTTTCAATGTTGAGGTTGTTGTTGAATTTGTTGGTGTTTTTCAATGTTGAGGTTGTTGTTGTTTTTCAATGTTGAGGTTGTTGTTGAATTTGTTGGTGTTTTTCAATGTTGAGGTTGTTGTTGAATTTGTTGGTGTTTTTAAATGTTGAGGTTGTTGTTGTATATATTGGTGTTTTTCAATGTTGAGGTTGTTGTTGTTTTTCAATGCTGAGGTTGTTGTTGAATTTGTTGGTGTTTTTCAATATTCAGGTTGTTGTTGTTTTTCAATGTTGAGGTTGTTGTTGAATTTGTTGGTGTTTTTCAATTTCGAGGTTGTTGTTGAATTTGTTGGTGTTTTTCAATGTTGTGGTTGTTGTTATTTTTCAATGTTGAGGTTGTTGTTGAATTTGTTGGTGTTTTTCAATGCTGAAGTTGTTGTTGAATTTGTTGGTGTTTTTCAATGTTGAGGTTGTTGTTGAATTTGTTGGTGTTTTTAAATGTTGAGGTTGTTGTTGAATTTGTTGGTGTTTTTCAATGTTGAAGTTGTTGTTGAATTTGTTGACGTTTTTCAATGTTGAGGTTTTTGTTGTTTTTCAATGTTGAGGTTGTTGTTGTTTTTCAATGTTGAGGTTGTTGTTGAATTTGTTGGTGTTTTTCAATGTTGAGGTTGTTGTTGTTTTTCAATGTTGAGGTTGTTGTTGTTTTTCAATGTTGAGGTTGCTGTTGAATTTGTTGGTGTTTTTCAATGTTGAGGTTATTGTTGAATTTGTTGGTGTTTTTCAATGTTGAGGTTGTTGGTGTTTTTCAATGTTGAGGTTATTGTTGAATTTGTTGGTGTTTTTCAATGTTGAGGTTGTTGTTGTTTTTCAATGTTGAGGTTGTTGTTGAATTTTTTTGGTGTTTTTCAATGTTGAGGTTGTTGTAGTTTTTCAATGTTGAGGATGTTGTTGAATTTGTTGTCGTTTTTCAATGTCGAGGTTGATGTTGAATTTGTTGGTGTTTTTCAATGTTGAAATTGTAGTTGAATTTGTTGGTGTTTTTCAATGTTGAGGTTGTTGTTGAATTTGTTGGTGTTTTTCAATGTTGAGGTTGTTGTTGAATTTGTTGTTGTTTTTCAATGTTGAGGTTGTTGTTGTTTTTCAATGTTGAGGTTGTTGTTGAACTTGTTGGTGTTTTTCAATGTTGAGGTTGTTGTAGTTTTTCAATGTTGAGGTTGTTGTTGAATTTGTTGGTGTTTTTCAATGTCGAGGTTGTGGTTGAATTTGTTGGTGTTTTTCAATGTGGAAGTTGTTGTTGAATTTGTTGCTGTTTTTCAATGCTGAGGTTGTTGTTGAATTTGTTGGTGTTTTTAAATGTTGAGGTTGTTGTTGAATTTGTTGATGTTTTTCAATGTATAGGTTGTTGTTGTTTTTCAATGTTGAGGTTGTTGTTGAATTTGTTGGTGTTTTTTTTGTTGAGGTTGTTGTTGTCGTTCAATGTGGAGGTTCTTGTTGAATTTGTTGGTGTTTTTCAATGTCGAGGTTGTTGTTGAATTTGTTGGTCTTTTTCAATGTTGAATTTGTTGTTGAATTAGTTGGTGTTTTTCAATGTTGAGGTTGTTGTTGTTTTTCAATGTTGAGGTTGTTGTTGAATTTGTTGGTGTTTTTCAATGTTGAGGTTGTTGTTGAATTTGTTGGCGTTTTTCAATGTTGAGGTTGTTGTTGAATTTGTTGGTGTTTTTCAATGTTGAGGTTGTTGTTGAATTTGTTGGTGTTTTTCAATGTTGAAGTTGTTGTTGAATTTGTTGGTGTTTTTCAATGTTGAGGTTGTTGTTGCTTTTCCATGTTGAGGTTGTTGTTCAATTTGTTGGTGTTTTTCAATTTCGAGGTTGTTGTTGAATTTGTTGGTGTTTTTCAATGTTGAGGTTGTTGTTATTTTTCAATGTTGAGGTTGTTGTTGAATTTGTTGGTGTTTTTCAATGCTGAAGTTGTTGTTGAATTTGTTGGTGTTTTTCATGTTGAGGTTGTTGTTGAATTTGTGGGTGTTTTTAAATGTTGAGGTTGTTGTTGAATTTGTTGGTGTTTTTCAATGTTGAGGTTGTTGTTGAATTTGTTGGTGTTTTTCAATGTTGAGGTTGTTGTTGTTTTTCAATTTTGAGGTTGTTTTTGAATTTGTTGGTGTTTTTAAATGTTGATGTTGTTGTTGAATTTGTTGGTGTTTTTCAATGATGAGGTTGTTGTTGTTTTTCAATGTTGAGGTTGTTGTTGAATTTGTTGGTGTTTTTCAATGTTGAGGTTGTTGTTGTTTTTCAATGTTGAGGTTGTTGTTGAATTTGTTGGTGTTTTTCAATTTCGAGGTTGCTGTTGAATTTGCTGGTGTTTTTCAATGTTGAAGTTGTTGTTGAATTTGTTGGTGTTTTTCAATGTTGAGGTTGTTGTTGAATTTGTTGGTGTTTTTCAATGTTGAGGTTGTTGTTGTTTTTCAATGTTGAGGTTGTTGTTGTTTTTCAATGTTGAGGTTGTTGTTGAATTTGTTGGTGTTTTTCAATGTTCAGGTTGTTGCTGTTTTTCAATGTTCAGGTTGTTGTTGTATCTGTTGGTGTTTTTCAATGTTGAGGTTGTTGTAGTTTTTCAATGTTGAGGTTGTTGTTGAATTTGTTGGTGTTTTTCAATGTCGAGGTTGTTGTTGAATTTGTTGCTGTTTTTCAGTGCTGAAGTTGTTGTTGAATTTGTTGTTGTTTTTCAATGTTGAGGTTGTTCGTTGAATTTGTTGGTGTTTTTCAATGTTGAGGGTGTTGTTGTTTTTCAATGTTGAGGTTGTTGTTGAATTTGTTGGTGTTTTTCAATGTTGAGGTTGTTGTTGTTGTTCAACGTGGAGGTTGTTGTTCAATTTGTTGGTGTTTTTCAATGTCGAGGTGGTTGTTGAATTTGTTGGTGTTTTTCAATGTTGAATTTATGGTGTTTTTCAAAGTTGAGGTTGTTGTTGTTTTTCAATGTTGAGGTTGTTGTTCAATTTGTTGGTGTTTTTCAATGTTGAGGTTGTTGTTGAATTTGTTGGCGTTTTTAAATGTTCAGGTTGTTGTTGAATTTGTTGGTGTTTTTCAATGTTGAGGTTGTTGTTGAATTTGTTGGTGTTTTTCAATGTTGAGGTTGTTGTTGTTTTTCAATGTTGAGGTTGTTGTTGAATTTGTTGGTGTTTTTCAATGTTGAGGTTGTTGTTGAATTTGTTGGTGTTTTTCAATGTTGAGGTTGTTGTTGTTTTTCAATGCTGAGGTTGTTGTTGAATTTGTTGGTGTTTTTCAATATTCAGCTTCTTGTTGTTTTTCAATGTTGAGGTTGTTGATGAATTTGTTGGTGTTTTTCAATTTCGAGGTTGTTGTTGAATTTGTTGGTGTTTTTCAATGTTGTGGTTGTTGTTATTTTTCAATGTTGAGGTTGTTGTTGAATTTGTTGGTGTTTTTCAATGCTGAAGTTGTTGTTGGATTTGTTGGTGTTTTTCAATGTTGAGGTTGTTGTTGTTTTTCAATGTTGAGGTTGTTGTTGAATTTGTTGGTGTTTTTCAATGTTGAGGTTGTTGTTGAATTTTTTGGCGTTTTTAAATGTTGAGGTTGTTTTTGGATTTGTGGGTGTTTTTCAATTTTCAGGTTTTTGTTGTTTTTCAATGTTGAGGTTGTTGTTGAATTTGATGGTGTTTTTCAATGTCGAGGTTGTTGTTGAATTTGTTGGTGTTTTTCAATGTTGAAGTTGTTGTTGAATTTGTTGGTGTTTTTCAATGTTGAGGTTGTTGTTGTTTTTCAATTTTGAGGTTGTTGTTGACTTTGGTGTTTTTAAATGTTGAGGTTGTTGTTGAATTTGTTGGTGTTTTTCAATGTTGAGGTTGTTGTTGTTTTTAAATGTTGAGGTTGTTGTTGAATTTGTTGGTGTTTTTCAATGTTGAGGTTGTGTTGTTGTTCAATGTGGAGGTTGTTGTTGAATTTGTTGGTGTTTTTCAATGTCGAGGTTGTTGTTGAATTTGTTGGTGTTTTTCAATATTGAATTTGTTGTTGAATTTGTTGGTGTTTTTCAATGTTGAGGTTGTTGTTGTTTTTCAATGTTGAGGTTGTTGTTGAATTTGTTGGTGTTTTTCAATGTTGAGGTTGTTGTTGTTTTTCAATGTTGAGGTTGTTGTTGTTTTTCAATGTCGAGGTTGTTGTTGAATTTGTTGGTGTTTTTCAATGTTGAGGTTGTTGTTGTTTTTCAATGTCGAGGTTGATGTTGAATTTGTTGGTGTTTTTCAATGTTGAAGTTGTTGTTGAATTTGTTGGTGTTTTTAAATGTTGAGGTTGTTGTTGAATTTGTTGGTGTTTTTCAATGTCGAGGTTGTTGTTGTTGTTCAATGTGGAGGTTGTTGTTGAATTTGTTGGTGTTGTTCAATGTCGAGGTTGTTTTTGAATTTGTTGGTGTTTTTCAATGTTGAATTTGTTGTTGAATTTGTTGGTGTTTTTCAGTGTTGAGGTTGTTGTTGTTTTTCAATGTTGAGGTTGTTGTTGAATTTGTTGGTGTTTTTCAATGTTGAGGTTGTTGTTGAATTTGTTGGCGTTTTTAAATGTTGAGGTTGTTGTTGGATTGGTGAGTTTTTTTCAATGTTGAGGTTGTTGTTGAATTTGTTCGTGTTTTTCAATGTTGAGGTTGTTGTTGTTTTTCAATGTTGAGGTTGTTGTTGAATTTGATGGTGTTTTTCAATGTCGAGGTTGTTGTTGAATTTGTTGGTGTTTTTCAATGTTGAAGTTGTTGTTGAATTTGTTGGTGTTTTTTATGTTGAGGTTGTTGTTGTTATTCAATATTCAGGTTGTTGTTGAATTTGTTGGTGTTTTTCAATGTTGAGGTTGTTGTTGTTTTTCAATTTTGAGGTTGTTGTTGACTTTGTTGGTGTTTTTAAATGTTGAGGTTGTTGTTCAATTTGTTGGTGTTTTTCAATGTTGAGGTTGTTGTTGTTTTTCAATGTTGAGGTTGTTGTTGAATTTGTTGGTGTTTTTCAATGTTGAGGTTGTTGTTGTTTTTCAATGTTGAGGTTGTTGTTGAATTTGTTGGTGTTTTTGAATTTCGAGGTTGCTGTTGAATTTGCTGGTGTTTTTCAATGTTGAAGTTGTTGCTGAATTTGTTGGTGTTTTTCAATGTTGAGGATGTTGTTGAATTTGTTGGTGTTTTTCAATGTTGAGGTTGTTGTTCTTTTTCAATGTTGAGGTTGTTGTTGTTTTTCAATGTTGAGGTTGTTGTTGAATTTGTTGGTGTTTTTCAATGTTGAGGTTGTTGTTGAATTTTTTGGTGTTTTTCAATGTTCAGGTTGTTGTTTTTCAATGTTGAGGTTGTTGTTGTATTTGTTGGTGTTTTTCAATGTTGAGGTTGTTGTAGTTTTTCAATGTTGAGGTTGTTGTTGAATTTGTTGGTGATTTTCAATGTCGAGGTTGTTGTTGAATTTGTTGGCGTTTTTAAATGTTGAGGTTGTTGTTGAATTTGTTGGTGTTTTTCAATGTTGAGGTTGTTGTTGAATTTGTTCGTGGTTTTCAATGTTGAGGTTGTTGTTGTTTTTCAATGTTGAGGTTGTTGTTGAATTTGATGGTGTTTTTCAATGTCGAAGTTGTTGTTGAATTTGTTGGTGTTTTTCAATGTTGAAGTTGTTGTTGAATTTGTTGGTGTTATTTATGTTTAGGTTGTTGTTTTTTTTCAATGTTCAGGTTGTTGTTGAATTTGTTGGTGTTTTTCAATGTTGAGGTTGTTGTTGTTTTTCAATTTTGAGGTTGTTTTTGAATTTGTTGGTGTTTTTAAATGTTGATGTTGTTGTTGAATTTGTTGGTGTTTTTCAATGTTGAGGTTCTTGTTGTTTTTCAATGTTGAGGTTGTTGTTGAATTTGTTGGGGTTTTTCAATGTTGAGGTTGTTCTTGTTTTTCAATGTTGAGGTTGTTGTTGAATTTGTTGGTGTTTTTCAATTTCGAGGTTGCTGTTGAATTTGCTGGTGTTTTTCAATGTTGAAGTTGTTGTTGAATTTGTTGGTGTTTTTCAATGTTGAGGTTGTTGTTGAATTTGTTGGTGTTTTTCAAAGTTGAGGTTGTTGTTGTTTTTCAATGTTGAGGTTGTTGTTGTTTTTCAATGTTGAGGTTGTTTTTGAATTTGTTGGTGTTTTTCAATGTTCAGGTTGTTGCTGTTTTTCAATGTTCAGGTTGTTGTTGTATCTGTTGGTGTTTTTCAATGTTGAGGTTGTTGTTGTTTTTCAATGTTGAGGTTGTTGTTGTTTTTCAATGTCGAGGTTGTTGTTGAATTTGTTGGTGTTTTTCAATGTTGAGGTTGTTGTTGTTTTTCAATGTCGAGGTTGATGTTGAATTTGTTGGTGTTTTTCAATGTTGAAGTTGTTGTTGAATTTGTTGGTGTTTTTAAATGTTGAGGTTGTTGTTGAATTTGTTGGTGTTTTTCAATGTCGAGGTTGTTGTTGTTGTTCAATGTGGAGGTTGTTGTTGAATTTGTTGGTGTTGTTCAATGTCGAGGTTGTTTTTGAATTTGTTGGTGTTTTTCAATGTTGAATTTGTTGTTGAATTTGTTGGTGTTTTTCAGTGTTGAGGTTGTTGTTGTTTTTCAATGTTGAGGTTGTTGTTGAATTTGTTGGTGTTTTTCAATGTTGAGGTTGTTGTTGAATTTGTTGGCGTTTTTAAATGTTGAGGTTGTTGTTGGATTTGTGAGTTTTTTTCAATGTTGAGGTTGTTGTTGAATTTGTTCGTGTTTTTCAATGTTGAGGTTGTTGTTGTTTTTCAATGTTGAGGTTGTTGTTGAATTTGATGGTGTTTTTCAATGTCGAGGTTGTTGTTGAATTTGTTGGTGTTTTTCAATGTTGAAGTTGTTGTTGAATTTGTTGGTGTTTTTTATGTTGAGGTTGTTGTTGTTATTCAATATTCAGGTTGTTGTTGAATTTGTTGGTGTTTTTCAATGTTGAGGTTGTTGTTGTTTTTCAATTTTGAGGTTGTTGTTGACTTTGTTGGTGTTTTTAAATGTTGAGGTTGTTGTTCAATTTGTTGGTGTTTTTCAATGTTGAGGTTGTTGTTGTTTTTCAATGTTGAGGTTGTTGTTGAATTTGTTGGTGTTTTTCAATGTTGAGGTTGTTGTTGTTTTTCAATGTTGAGGTTGTTGTTGAATTTGTTGGTGTTTTTGAATTTCGAGGTTGCTGTTGAATTTGCTGGTGTTTTTCAATGTTGAAGTTGTTGCTGAATTTGTTGGTGTTTTTCAATGTTGAGGATGTTGTTGAATTTGTTGGTGTTTTTCAATGTTGAGGTTGTTGTTCTTTTTCAATGTTGAGGTTGTTGTTGTTTTTCAATGTTGAGGTTGTTGTTGAATTTGTTGGTGTTTTTCAATGTTGAGGTTGTTGTTGAATTTTTTGGTGTTTTTCAATGTTCAGGTTGTTGTTTTTCAATGTTGAGGTTGTTGTTGTATTTGTTGGTGTTTTTCAATGTTGAGGTTGTTGTAGTTTTTCAATGTTGAGGTTGTTGTTGAATTTGTTGGTGATTTTCAATGTCGAGGTTGTTGTTGAATTTGTTGGCGTTTTTAAATGGTGAGGTTGTTGTTGAATTTGTTGGTGTTTTTCAATGTTGAGGTTGTTGTTGAATTTGTTCGTGGTTTTCAATGTTGAGGTTGTTGTTGTTTTTCAATGTTGAGGTTGTTGTTGAATTTGATGGTGTTTTTCAATGTCGAAGTTGTTGTTGAATTTGTTGGTGTTTTTCAATGTTGAAGTTGTTGTTGAATTTGTTGGTGTTATTTATGTTTAGGTTGTTGTTTTTTTTCAATGTTCAGGTTGTTGTTGAATTTGTTGGTGTTTTTCAATGTTGAGGTTGTTGTTGTTTTTCAATTTTGAGGTTGTTTTTGAATTTGTTGGTGTTTTTAAATGTTGATGTTGTTGTTGAATTTGTTGGTGTTTTTCAATGTTGAGGTTGTTGTTGTTTTTCAATGTTGAGGTTGTTGTTGAATTTGTTGGGGTTTTTCAATGTTGAGGTTGTTCTTGTTTTTCAATGTTGAGGTTGTTGTTGAATTTGTTGGTGTTTTTCAATTTCGAGGTTGCTGTTGAATTTGCTGGTGTTTTTCAATGTTGAAGTTGTTGTTGAATTTGTTGGTGTTTTTCAATGTTGAGGTTGTTGTTGAATTTGTTGGTGTTTTTCAAAGTTGAGGTTGTTGTTGTTTTTCAATGTTGAGGTTGTTGTTGTTTTTCAATGTTGAGATTGTTTTTGAATTTGTTGGTGTTTTTCAATGTTCAGGTTGTTGCTGTTTTTCAATGTTCAGGTTGTTGTTGTATCTGTTGGTGTTTTTCAATGTTGAGGTTGTTGTTGAATTTGTTGGCGTTTTTAAATGTTGAGGTTGTTGTTGAATTTGTTGGTGTTTTTCAATGTTGAGGTTGTTGTTGAATTTGTTCGTGTTTTTCAATGTTGTGGTTGTTGTTGTTTTTCAATGTTGAGGTTGTTGTTGAATTTGATGGTGTTTTTAAATGTTGATGTTGTTGTTGAATTTGTTGGTGTTTTTCAATGTTGAGGTTGTTGTTGTTTTTCAATGTTGAGGTTGTTGTTGAATTTGTTGGTGTTTTTCAATGTTGAGGTTGTTGTTGTTTTTCAATGTTGAGGTTGTTGTTGAATTTGTTGGTGTTTTTCAATTTCGAGGTTGCTGTTGAATTTGCTGGTGTTTTTCAATGTTGAAGTTGTTGTTGAATTTGTTGGTGTTTTTCAATGTTGAGGTTGTTGTTGAATTTGTTGGTGTTTTTCAATGTTGAGGTTGTTGTTGTTTTTCAATGTTGAGGTTGTTGTTGTTTTTCAATGTTGAGGTTGTTGTTGAATTTGTTGGTGTTTTTCAATGTTCAGGTTGTTGCTGTTTTTCAATGTTCAGGTTGTTGTTGTATCTGTTGGTGTTTTTCAATGTTGAGGTTGTTGTAGTTTTTCAATGTTGAAGTTGTTGTTGAATTTGTTGGTGTTTTTCAATGTCGAGGTTGTTGTTGAATTTGTTGGTGTTTTTCAGTGTTGAAGTTGTTGTTGAATTTGTTGTTGTTTTTCAATGTTGAGGTTGTTCGTTGAATTTGTTGGTGTTTTTCAATGTTGAGGTTGTTGTTGTTTTTCAATGTTGAGGTTGTTGTTGAATTTGTTGGTGTTTTTCAATGTTGAGGTTGTTGTTGTTTTTCAATGTTGAGGTTGTTGTTGAATTTGTTGGTGTTTTTGAATTTCGAGGTTGCTGTTGAATTTGCTGGTGTTTTTCAATGTTGAAGTTGTTGCTGAATTTGTTGGTGTTTTTCAATGTTGAGGATGTTGTTGAATTTGTTGGTGTTTTTCAATGTTGAGGTTGTTGTTCTTTTTCAATGTTGAGGTTGTTGTTGTTTTTCAATGTTGAGGTTGTTGTTGAATTTGTTGGTGTTTTTCAATGTTGAGGTTGTTGTTGAATTTTTTGGTGTTTTTCAATGTTCAGGTTGTTGTTTTTCAATGTTGAGGTTGTTGTTGTATTTGTTGGTGTTTTTCAATGTTGAGGTTGTTGTAGTTTTTCAATGTTGAGGTTGTTGTTGAATTTGTTGGTGATTTTCAATGTCGAGGTTGTTGTTGAATTTGTTGGCGTTTTTAAATGTTGAGGTTGTTGTTGAATTTGTTGGTGTTTTTCAATGTTGAGGTTGTTGTTGAATTTGTTCGTGGTTTTCAATGTTGAGGTTGTTGTTGTTTTTCAATGTTGAGGTTGTTGTTGAATTTGATGGTGTTTTTCAATGTCGAAGTTGTTGTTGAATTTGTTGGTGTTTTTCAATGTTGAAGTTGTTGTTGAATTTGTTGGTGTTATTTATGTTGAGGTTGTTGTTGTTTTTCAATTTTGAGGTTGTTTTTGAATTTGTTGGTGTTTTTAAATGTTGATGTTGTTGTTGAATTTGTTGGTGTTTTTCAATGTTGAGGTTGTTGTTGTTTTTCAATGTTGAGGTTGTTGTTGAATTTGTTGGGGTTTTTCAATGTTGAGGTTGTTCTTGTTTTTCAATGTTGAGGTTGTTGTTGAATTTGTTGGTGTTTTTCAATTTCGAGGTTGCTGTTGAATTTGCTGGTGTTTTTCAATGTTGAAGTTGTTGTTGAATTTGTTGGTGTTTTTCAATGTTGAGGTTGTTGTTGAATTTGTTGGTGTTTTTCAAAGTTGAGGTTGTTGTTGTTTTTCAATGTTGAGGTTGTTGTTGTTTTTCAATGTTGAGGTTGTTTTTGAATTTGTTGGTGTTTTTCAATGTTCAGGTTGTTGCTGTTTTTCAATGTTCAGGTTGTTGTTGTATCTGTTGGTGTTTTTCAATGTTGAGGTTGTTGTTGTTTTTCAATGTTGAGGTTGTTGTTGTTTTTCAATGTCGAGGTTGTTGTTGAATTTGTTGGTGTTTTTCAATGTTGAGGTTGTTGTTGTTTTTCAATGTCGAGGTTGATGTTGAATTTGTTGGTGTTTTTCAATGTTGAAGTTGTTGTTGAATTTGTTGGTGTTTTTAAATGTTGAGGTTGTTGTTGAATTTGTTGGTGTTTTTCAATGTCGAGGTTGTTGTTGTTGTTCAATGTGGAGGTTGTTGTTGAATTTGTTGGTGTTGTTCAATGTCGAGGTTGTTTTTGAATTTGTTGGTGTTTTTCAATGTTGAATTTGTTGTTGAATTTGTTGGTGTTTTTCAGTGTTGAGGTTGTTGTTGTTTTTCAATGTTGAGGTTGTTGTTGAATTTGTTGGTGTTTTTCAATGTTGAGGTTGTTGTTGAATTTGTTGGCGTTTTTAAATGTTGAGGTTGTTGTTGGATTTGTGAGTTTTTTTCAATGTTGAGGTTGTTGTTGAATTTGTTCGTGGTTTTCAATGTTGAGGTTGTTGTTGTTTTTCAATGTTGAGGTTGTTGTTGAATTTGATGGTGTTTTTCAATGTCGAGGTTGTTGTTGAATTTGTTGGTGTTTTTCAATGTTGAAGTTGTTGTTGAATTTGTTGGTGTTTTTTATGTTGAGGTTGTTGTTGTTATTCAATATTCAGGTTGTTGTTGAATTTGTTGGTGTTTTTCAATGTTGAGGTTGTTGTTGTTTTTCAATTTTGAGGTTGTTGTTGACTTTGTTGGTGTTTTTAAATGTTGAGGTTGTTGTTCAATTTGTTGGTGTTTTTCAATGTTGAGGTTGTTGTTGTTTTTCAATGTTGAGGTTGTTGTTGAATTTGTTGGTGTTTTTCAATGTTGAGGTTGTTGTTGTTTTTCAATGTTGAGGTTGTTGTTGAATTTGTTGGTGTTTTTGAATTTCGAGGTTGCTGTTGAATTTGCTGGTGTTTTTCAATGTTGAAGTTGTTGCTGAATTTGTTGGTGTTTTTCAATGTTGAGGATGTTGTTGAATTTGTTGGTGTTTTTCAATGTTGAGGTTGTTGTTCTTTTTCAATGTTGAGGTTGTTGTTGTTTTTCAATGTTGAGGTTGTTGTTGAATTTGTTGGTGTTTTTCAATGTTGAGGTTGTTGTTGAATTTTTTGGTGTTTTTCAATGTTCAGGTTGTTGTTTTTCAATGTTGAGGTTGTTGTTGTATTTGTTGGTGTTTTTCAATGTTGAGGTTGTTGTAGTTTTTCAATGTTGAGGTTGTTGTTGAATTTGTTGGTGATTTTCAATGTCGAGGTTGTTGTTGAATTTGTTGGCGTTTTTAAATGTTGAGGTTGTTGTTGAATTTGTTGGTCTTTTTCAATGTTGAGGTTGTTGTTGAATTTGTTCGTGGTTTTCAATGTTGAGGTTGTTGTTGTTTTTCAATGTTGAGGTTGTTGTTGAATTTGATGGTGTTTTTCAATGTCGAAGTTGTTGTTGAATTTGTTGGTGTTTTTCAATGTTGAAGTTGTTGTTGAATTTGTTGGTGTTATTTATGTTTAGGTTGTTGTTTTTTTTCAATGTTCAGGTTGTTGTTGAATTTGTTGGTGTTTTTCAATGTTGAGGTTGTTGTTGTTTTTCAATTTTGAGGTTGTTTTTGAATTTGTTGGTGTTTTTAAATGTTGATGTTGTTGTTGAATTTGTTGGTGTTTTTCAATGTTGAGGTTCTTGTTGTTTTTCAATGTTGAGGTTGTTGTTGAATTTGTTGGGGTTTTTCAATGTTGAGGTTGTTCTTGTTTTTCAATGTTGAGGTTGTTGTTGAATTTGTTGGTGTTTTTCAATTTCGAGGTTGCTGTTGAATTTGCTGGTGTTTTTCAATGTTGAAGTTGTTGTTGAATTTGTTGGTGTTTTTCAATGTTGAGGTTGTTGTTGAATTTGTTGGTGTTTTTCAAAGTTGAGGTTGTTGTTGTTTTTCAATGTTGAGGTTGTTGTTGTTTTTCAATGTTGAGGTTGTTTTTGAATTTGTTGGTGTTTTTCAATGTTCAGGTTGTTGCTGTTTTTCAATGTTCAGGTTGTTGTTGTATCTGTTGGTGTTTTTCAATGTTGAGGTTGTTGTTGAATTTTTTGGCGTTTTTAAATGTTGAGGTTGTTGTTGAATTTGTTGGTGTTTTTCAATGTTGAGGTTGTTGTTGAATTTGTTCGTGTTTTTCAATGTTGTGGTTGTTGTTGTTTTTCAATGTTGAGGTTGTTGTTGAATTTGATGGTGTTTTTAAATGTTGATATTGTTGTTGAATTTGTTGGTGTTTTTCAATGTTGAGGTTGTTGTTGTTTTTCAATGTTGAGGTTGTTGTTGAATTTGTTGGTGTTTTTCAATGTTGAGGTTGTTGTTTTTCAATGTTGAGGTTGTTGTTGAATTTGTTGGTGTTTTTCAATTTCGAGGTTGCTGTTGAATTTGCTGGTGTTTTTCAATGTTGAAGTTGTTGTTGAATTTGTTGGTGTTTTTCAATGTTGAGGTTGTTGTTGAATTTGTTGGTGTTTTTCAATGTTGAGGTTGTTGTTGTTTTTCAATGTTGAGGTTGTTGTTGTTTTTCAATGTTGAGGTTGTTGTTGAATTTGCTGGTGTTTTTCAATGTTCAGGTTGTTGCTGTTTTTCAATGTTCAGGTTGTTGTTGTATCTGTTGGTGTTTTTCAATGTTGAGGTTGTTGTAGTTTTTCAATGTTGAGGTTGTTGTTGAATTTGTTGGTGTTTTTCAATGTCGAGGTTGTTGTTGAATTTGTTGGTGTTTTTCAGTGTTGAAGTTGTTGTTGAATTTGTTGTTGTTTTTCAATGTTGAGGTTGTTCGTTGAATTTGTTGGTGTTTTTCAATGTTGAGGTTGTTGTTGTTTTTCAATGTTGAGGTTGTTGTTGAATTTGTTGGTGTTTTTCAATGTTGAGGTTGTTGTTGTTGTTCAACGTGGAGGTTGTTGTTGAATTTGTTGGTGTTTTTCAATGTCGAGGTGGTTGTTGAATTTGTTGGTGTTTTTCAATGTTGAATTTGTTGGTGTTTTTCAATGTTGAGGTTGTTGTTGTTTTTCAATGTTGAGGTTGTTGTTCAATTTGTTGGTGTTTTTCAATGTTGAGGTTGTTGTTGAATTTGTTGGCTTTTTTAAATGTTCAGGTTGTTGTTGAATTTGTTGGTGTTTTTCAATGTTGAGGTTGTTGTTGAATTTGTTGGTGTTTTTCAATGTTGAGGTTGTTGTTGTTTTTCAATGTTGAGGTTGTTGTTGAATTTGTTGGTGTTTTTCAATGTTGAGGTTGTTGTTGAATTTGTTGGTGTTTTTCAATGTTGAGGTTGTTGTTGTTTTTCAATGCTGAGGTTGTTGTTGAATTTGTTGGTTTTTTTCAATATTCAGGTTCTTGTTGTTTTTCAATGTTGAGGTTGTTGTTGAATTTGTTGGTGTTTTTCAATGTCGAGGTTGTGGTTGAATTTGTTGGTGTTTTTCAATGTTGAAGTTGTTGTTGAATTTGTTGCTGTTTTTCAATGTTGAGGTTGTTGTTGAATTTGTTGGTGTTTTTAAATGTTGAGGTTGTTGTTGAATTTGTTGGTGTTTTTCAATGTTGATGTTGTTGTTGTTTTTCAATGTTGAGGTTGTTGTTGAATTTGTTGGTGTTTTTTTTGTTGAGGTTGTTGTTGTCGTTCAATGTGGAGGTTCTTGTTGAATTTGTTGGTGTTTTTCAATGTCGAGGTTGTTGTTGAATTTGTTGGTCTTTTTCAATGTTGAATTTGTTGTTGAATTAGTTGGTGTTTTTCAATGTTGAGGTTGTTGTTGTTTTTCAATGTTGAGGTTGTTGTTGAATTGTTGGTGTTTTTCAATGTTGAGGTTGTTGTTGAATTTGTTGGCGTTTTTCAATGTTGAGGTTGTTGTTGAATTTGTTGGTGTTTTTCAATGTTGAGGTTGTTGTTGAATTTGTTGGTGTTTTTCAATGTTGAGGTTGTTGTTGTTTTTCAATGTTCAGGTTGTTGTTGAATTTGTTGGTGTTTTTCAATGTCGAGGTTGTTGTTGAAATTGTTGGTGTTTTTCAATGTTGAAGTTGTTGTTGAATTTGTTGGTGTTTTTCAATGTTGAGGTTGTTGTTGTTTTTCAATGTTGAGGTTGTTGTTCAATTTGTTGGTGTTTTTCAATTTCGAGGTTGTTGTTGAATTTGTTGGTGTTTTTCAATGTTGAGGTTGTTGTTATTTTTCAATGTTGAGGTTGTTGTTGAATTTGTTGTTGTTTTTCAATGTTGAGGTTGTTGTTGTTTTTCAATGTTGAGGTTGTTGTTGAACTTGTTGGTGTTTTTCAATGTTGAGGTTGTTGTAGTTTTTCAATGTTGAGGTTGTTGTTGAATTTGTTGGTGTTTTTCAATGTCGAGGTTGTGGTTGAATTTGTTGGTGTTTTTCAATGTTGAAGTTGTTGTTGAATTTGTTGCTGTTTTTCAATGCTGAGGTTGTTGTTGAATTTGTTGGTGTTTTTAAATGTTGAGGTTGTTGTTGAATTTGTTGGTGTTTTTCAATGTATAGGTTGTTGTTGTTTTTCAATGTTGAGGTTGTTGTTGAATTTGTTGGTGTTTTTTTTGTTGAGGTTGTTGTTGTCGTTCAATGTGGAGGTTCTTGTTGAATTTGTTGGTGTTTTTCAATGTCGAGGTTGTTGTTGAATTTGTTGGTCTTTTTCAATGTTGAATTTGTTGTTGAATTAGTTGGTGTTTTTCAATGTTGAGGTTGTTGTTGTTTTTCAATGTTGAGGTTGTTGTTGAATTTGTTGGTGTTTTTCAATGTTGAGGTTGTTGTTGAATTTGTTGGCGTTTTTCAATGTTGAGGTTGTTGTTGAATTTGTTGGTGTTTTTCAATGTTGAGGTTGTTGTTGAATTTGTTGGTGTTTTTCAATGTTGAAGTTGTTGTTGAATTTGTTGGTGTTTTTCAATGTTGAGGTTGTTGTTGCTTTTCCATGTTGAGGTTGTTGTTCAATTTGTTGGTGTTTTTCAATTTCGAGGTTGTTGTTGAATTTGTTGGTGTTTTTCAATGTTGAGGTTGTTGTTATTTTTCAATGTTGAGGTTGTTGTTGAATTTGTTGGTGTTTTTCAATGCTGAAGTTGTTGTTGAATTTGTTGGTGTTTTTCAATGTTGAGGTTGTTGTTGAATTTGTGGGTGTTTTTAAATGTTGAGGTTGTTGTTGAATTTGTTGGTGTTTTTCAATGTTGAGGTTGTTGTTGTTTTTCAATGTTGAGGTTGTTGTTGAATTTGTTGGTGTTTTTCAATGTTGAGGTTGTTGTTGAATTTGTTGGTGTTTTTCAATGTTGAGGTTGTTGTTGAATTTGTTGGTGTTTTTCAATGTTGAGGTTGTTGTTGTTTTTCAATTTTCAGGTTGTTGTTGAATTTGTTGGTGTTTTTCAATGTCGAGGTTGTTGTTGAAATTGTTGGTGTTTTTCAATGTTGAAGTTGTTGTTGAATTTGTTGGTGTTTTTCAATGTTGAGGTTGTTGTTGTTTTTCAATGTTGAGGTTGTTGTTCAATTTGTTGGTGTTTTTCAATGTTGAGGTTGTTGTTGTTTTTCAATGTTGAGGTTGTTGTTGTTTTTCAATGTTGAGGTTGTTGTTGAATTTGTTCGTGTTTTTCAATGTTGAGGTTGTTGTTGTTGTTCAATGTGGAGATTGTTGGTGAATTTGTTGGTGTTTTTCAATGTCGAGGTTGTTGTTGAATTTGTTGGTGTTTTTCAATGTTGAATTTGTTGTTGAATTTGTTGGTGTTTTTCAATGTTGAGGTTGTTTTTGTTTTTCAATGTTGAGGTTGTTGTTGAATTTGTTGGTGTTTTTCAATGTTGAGGTTGTTGTTGAATTTGTTGGCGTTTTTAAATGTTGAGGTTGTTGTTGAATTTGTTGGTGTTTTTCAATGTTGAGGTTGTTGTTGAATTTGTTCGTGTTTTTCAATGTTGAGGTTGTTGTTGTTTTTCAATGTTGAGGTTGTTGTTGAATTTGATGGTGTTTTTCAATGTTGAGGTTGTTGTTGAATTTGTTGGTGTTTTTCAATGTTGAAGTTGTTGTTGAATTTGTTGGTGTTTTTCAATGTTGAGGTTGTTGTTGAATTTGTTGGTGTTTTTCAATGTTGAAGTTGTTGTTGAATTTGTTGATGTTTTTCAATCTTGAGGTTGTTGTTGTTTTTCAATGTTGAGGTTGTTGTTGAATTTGTTGGTGTTTTTCAATGTTGAGGTTGTTGTTGTTTTTCAATGTTGAGGTTGTTGTTGAATTTGTTGGTGTTTTTCAATGTTGAGGTTATTGTTGAATTTGTTGGTGTTTTTCAATGTTGAGGTTGTTGTTGTTTTTCAATGTTGAGGTTCTTGTTGAATTTTTTGGTGTTTTTCAATGTTGTGGTTGTTGTTGTTTTTCAATGTTGAGGATGTTGTTGAATTTGTTGTCGTTTTTCAACGTCGAGGTTCATGTTGAATTTGTTTGTGTTTTTCAATGTTGAAGTTGTAGTTGAATTTGTTGGTGTTTTTCAATGTTGAGGTTGTTGTTGAATTTGTTGGTGTTTTTAAATGTTGAGGTTTTTGTTGAATTTGTTGGTGTTTTTCAATGTTGAAGTTGTTGTTGAATTTGTTGGTGTTTTTCAATGTTGAGGTTGTTGTTGTTTTTCAATGTTGAGGTTGTTGTTGTTTTTCAATGTTGAGGTTGTTGTTGAATTTGTTGGTGTTTTTCAATGTTGAGGTTGTTGTTGTTTTTCAATGTTGAGGTTGTTGTTGTTTTTCAATGTTGAGGTTGTTGTTGAATTTGCTGGTGTTCTTCAATGTTGAGGTTGTTGTTGAATTTGTTGGTGTTTTTCAATGTTGAGGTTGTTGTTGAATTTGTTGTTGTTTTTCAATGTTGAGGTTGTTGTTGTTTTTCAATGTTGAGGTTGTTGTTGAACTTGTTGGTGTTTTTCAATGTTGAGGTTGTTGTAGTTTTTCAATGTTGAGGTTGTTGTTGAATTTGTTGGTGTTTTTCAATGTCGAGGGTGTGGTTGAATTTGCTGGTGTTTTTCAATGTTGAGGTTGTTGTTGAATTTGTTGGTGTTTTTAAATGTTGAGGTTGTTGTTGAATTTGTTGGTGTTTTTCAATGTTGAGGTTGTTGTTGTTTTTCAATGTTGAGGTTGTTGTTGAATTTGTTGGTGTTTTTCTTTGTTGAGGTTGATGTTGTCGTTCAATGTGGAGGTTCTTGTTGAATTTGTTGGTGTTTTTCAATGTCGAGGTTGTTGTTGAATTTGTTGGTCTTTTTCAATGTTGAATTTGTTGTTGAATTAGTTGGTGTTTTTCATTGTTGAGGTTGTTGTTGTTTTTCAATGTTGAGGTTGTTGTTGAATTTGTCGGTGTTTTTCAATGTTGAGGTTGTTGTTGAATTTGTTGGTGTTTTTCAATGTTGAGGTTGTTGTTGAATTTGTTGGTGTTTTTCAATGTTGAGGTTGTTGTTGTTTTTCAATTTTCAGGTTGTTGTTGAATTTGTTGGTGTTTTTCAATGTCGAGGTTGTTGTTGAAATTGTTGGTGTTTTTCAATGTTGAAGTTGTTGTTGAATTTGTTGGTGTTTTTCAATGTTGAGGTTGTTGTTGTTTTTCAATGTTGAGGTTGTTGTTCAATTTGTTGGTGTTTTTCAATGTTGAGGTTGTTGTTGTTTTTCAATGTTGAGGTTGTTGTTGTTTTTCAATGTTGAGGTTGTTGTTGAATTTGTTCGTGTTTTTCAATGTTGAGGTTGTTGTTGTTGTTCAATGTGGAGATTGTTGGTGAATTTGTTGGTGTTTTTCAATGTCGAGGTTGTTGTTGAATTTGTTGGTGTTTTTCAATGTTGAATTTGTTGTTGAATTTGTTGGTGTTTTTCAATGTTGAGGTTGTTGTTGTTTTTCAATGTTGAGGTTGTTGTTGAATTTGTTGGTGTTTTTCAATGTTGAGGTTGTTGTTGAATTTGTTGGCGTTTTTAAATGTTGAGGTTGTTGTTGAATTTGTTGGTGTTTTTCAATGTTGAGGTTGTTGTTGAATTTGTTCGTGTTTTTCAATGTTGAGGTTGTTGTTGTTTTTCAATGTTGAGGTTGTTGTTGAATTTGATGGTGTTTTTCAATGTCGAAGTTGTTGTTGAATTTGTTGGTGTTTTTCAATGTTGAAGTTGTTGTTGAATTTGTTGGTGTTATTTATGTTGAGGTTGTTGTTTTTTTTCAATGTTCAGGTTGTTGTTGAATTTGTTGGTGTTTTTCAATGTTGAGGTTGTTGTTGTTTTTCAATTTTGAGGTTGTTTTTGAATTTGTTGGTGTTTTTAAATTTTGATGTTGTTGTTGAATTTGTTGGTGTTTTTCAATGTTGAGGTTGTTGTTGTTTTTCAATGTTGAGGTTGTTGTTGAATTTGTTGGTGTTTTTCAATGTTGAGGTTGTTGTTGTTTTTCAATGTTGAGGTTGTTGTTGAATTTGTTGGTGTTTTTCAATTTCGAGGTTGCTGTTGAATTTGCTGGTGTTTTTCAATTTTGAAGTTGTTGTTGAATTTGTTGGTGTTTTTCAATGTTGAGGTTGTTGTTGAATTTGTTGGTGTTTTTCAATGTTGAGGTTGTTGTTGTTTTTCAATGTTGAGGTTGTTGTTGTTTTTCAATGTTGAGGTTGTTTTTGAATTTGTTGGTGTTTTTCAATGTTCAGGTTGTTGCTGTTTTTCAATGTTCAGGTTGTTGTTGTATCTGTTGGTGTTTTTCAATGTTGAGGTTGTTGTTGAATTTGTTGGCGTTTTTAAATGTTGAGGTTGTTGTTGAATTTGTTGGTGTTTTTCAATGTTGAGGTTGTTGTTGAATTTGTTCGTGTTTTTCAATGTTGAGGTTGTTGTTGTTTTTCAATGTTGAGGTTGTTGTTGAATTTGATGGTCTTTTTCAATGTCGAAGTTGTTGTTGAATTTGTTGGTGTTTTTCAATGTTGAAGTTGTTGTTGAATTTGTTGGTGTTATTTATGTTGAGGTTGTTGTTTTTTTTCAATGTTCAGGTTGTTGTTGAATTTGTTGGTGTTTTTCAATGTTGAGGTTGTTGTTGTTTTTCAATTTTGAGGTTGTTTTTGAATTTGTTGGTGTTTTTAAATGTTGATGTTGTTGTTGAATTTGTTGGTGTTTTTCAATGATGAGGTTGTTGTTGTTTTTCAATGTTGAGGTTGTTGTTGAATTTGTTGGTGTTTTTCAATGTTGAGGTTGTTGTTGTTTTTCAATGTTGAGGTTGTTGTTGAATTTGTTGGTGTTTTTCAATTTCGAGGTTGCTGTTGAATTTGCTGGTGTTTTTCAATGTTGAAGTTGTTGTTGAATTTGTTGGTGTTTTTCAATGTTGAGGTTGTTGTTGAATTTGTTGGTGTTTTTCAATGTTGAGGTTGTTGTTGTTTTTCAATGTTGAGGTTGTTGTTGTTTTTCAATGTTGAGGTTGTTGTTGAATTTGTTGGTGTTTTTCAATGTTCAGGTTGTTGCTGTTTTTCAATGTTCAGGTTGTTGTTGTATCTGTTGGTGTTTTTCAATGTTGAGGTTGTTGTAGTTTTTCAATGTTGAGGTTGTTGTTGAATTTGTTGGTGTTTTTCAATGTCGAGGTTGTTGTTGAATTTGTTGGTGTTTTTCAGTGCTGAAGTTGTTGTTGAATTTGTTGTTGTTTTTCAATGTTGAGGTTGTTCGTTGAATTTGTTGGTGTTTTTCAATGTTGAGGTTGTTGTTGTTTTTCAATGTTGAGGTTGTTGTTGAATTTGTTGGTGTTTTTCAATGTTGAGGTTGTTGTTGTTGTTCAACGTGGAGGTTGTTGTTGAATTTTTTGGTGTTTTTCAATGTCGAGGTGGTTGTTGAATTTGTTGGTGTTTTTCAATGTTGAATTTATGGTGTTTTTCAATGTTGAGGTTGTTGTTGTTTTTCAATGTTGAGGTTGTTGTTCAATTTGTTGGTGTTTTTCAATGTTGAGGTTGTTGTTGAATTTGTTGGCGTTTTTAAATGTTCAGGTTGTTGTTGAATTTGTTGGTGTTTTTCAATGTTGAGGTTGTTGTTGAATTTGTTGGTGTTTTTCAATGTTGAGGTTGTTGTTGTTTTTCAATGTTGAGGTTGTTGTTGAATTTGTTGGTGTTTTTCAATGTTGAGGTTGTTGTTGAATTTGTTGGTGTTTTTCAATGTTGAGGTTGTTGTTGTTTTTCAATGCTGAGGTTGTTGTTGAATTTGTTGGTGTTTTTCAATATTCAGCTTCTTGTTGTTTTTCAATGTTGAGGTTGTTGATGAATTTGTTGGTGTTTTTCAATTTCGAGGTTGTTGTTGAATTTGTTGGTGTTTTTCAATGTTGAGGTTGTTGTTATTTTTCAATGTTGAGGTTGTTGTTGAATTTGTTGGTGTTTTTCAATGCTGAAGTTGTTGTTGGATTTGTTGGTGTTTTTCAATGTTGAGGTTGTTGTTGTTTTTCAATGTTGAGGTTGTTGTTGAATTTGTTGGTGTTTTTCAATGTTGAGGTTGTTGTTGAATTTTTTGGCGTTTTTAAATGTTGAGGTTGTTTTTGGATTTGTGGGTGTTTTTCAATTTTCAGGTTTTTGTTGTTTTTCAATGTTGAGGTTGTTGTTGAATTTGATGGTGTTTTTCAATGTCGAGGTTGTTGTTGAATTTGTTGGTGTTTTTCAATGTTGAAGTTGTTGTTGAATTTGTTGGTGTTTTTTATGTTGAGGTTTTTGTTGTTTTTCAATGTTCAGGTTGTTGTTGAATTTGTTGGTGTTTTTCAATGTTGAGGTTGTTGTTGTTTTTCAATTTTGAGGTTGTTGTTGACTTTGGTGTTTTTAAATGTTGAGGTTGTTGTTGAATTTGTTGGTGTTTTTCAATGTTGAGGTTGTTGTTGTTTTTAAATGTTGAGGTTGTTGTTGAATTTGTTGGTGTTTTTCAATGTTGAGGTTGTGTTGTTGTTCAATGTGGAGGTTGTTGTTGAATTTGTTGGTGTTTTTCAATGTCGAGGTTGTTGTTGAATTTGTTGGTGTTTTTCAATATTGAATTTGTTGTTGAATTTGTTGGTGTTTTTCAATGTTGAGGTTGTTGTTGTTTTTCAATGTTGAGGTTGTTGTTGAATTTGTTGGTGTTTTTCAATGTTGAGGTTGTTGTTGTTTTTCAATGTTGAGGTTGTTGTTGTTTTTCAATGTCGAGGTTGTTGTTGAATTTGTTGGTGTTTTTCAATGTTGAGGTTGTTGTTGTTTTTCAATGTCGAGGTTGATGTTGAATTTGTTGGTGTTTTTCAATGTTGAAGTTGTTGTTGAATTTGTTGGTGTTTTTAAATGTTGAGGTTGTTGTTGAATTTGTTGGTGTTTTTCAATGTCGAGGTTGTTGTTGTTGTTCAATGTGGAGGTTGTTGTTGAATTTGTTGGTGTTGTTCAATGTCGAGGTTGTTTTTGAATTTGTTGGTGTTTTTCAATGTTGAATTTGTTGTTGAATTTGTTGGTGTTTTTCAGTGTTGAGGTTGTTGTTGTTTTTCAATTTTGAGGTTGTTGTTGAATTTGTTGGTGTTTTTCAATGTTGAGGTTGTTGTTGAATTTGTTGGCGTTTTTAAATGTTGAGGTTGTTGTTGGATTTGTGAGTGTTTTTCAATGTTGAGGTTGTTGTTGAATTTGTTCGTGTTTTTCAATGTTGAGGTTGTTGTTGTTTTTCAATGTTGAGGTTGTTGTTGAATTTGATGGTGTTTTTCAATGTCGAGGTTGTTGTTGAATTTGTTGGTGTTTTTCAATGTTGAAGTTGTTGTTGAATTTGTTGGTGTTTTTATGTTGAGGTTGTTGTTGTTATTCAATGTTCAGGTTGTTGTTGAATTTGTTGGTGTTTTTCAATGTTGAGGTTGTTGTTGTTTTTCAATTTTGAGGTTGTTGTTGACTTTGTTGGTGTTTTTAAATGTTGAGGTTGTTGTTCAATTTGTTGGTGTTTTTCAATGTTGAGGTTGTTGTTGTTTTTCAATGTTGAGGTTGTTGTTGAATTTGTTGGTGTTTTTCAATGTTGAGGTTGTTGTTGTTTTTCAATGTTGAGGTTGTTGTTGAATTTGTTGGTGTTTTTGAATTTCGAGGTTGCTGTTGAATTTGCTGGTGTTTTTCAATGTTGAAGTTGTTGCTGAATTTGTTGGTGTTTTTCAATGTTGAGGATGTTGTTGAATTTGTTGGTGTTTTTCAATGTTGAGGTTGTTGTTCTTTTTCAATGTTGAGGTTGTTGTTGTTTTTCAATGTTGAGGTTGTTGTTGAATTTGTTGGTGTTTTTCAATGTTGAGGTTGTTGTTGAATTTTTTGGTGTTTTTCAATGTTCAGGTTGTTGTTTTTCAATGTTGAGGTTGTTGTTGTATTTGTTGGTGTTTTTCAATGTTGAGGTTGTTGTAGTTTTTCAATGTTGAGGTTGTTGTTGAATTTGTTGGTGATTTTCAATGTCGAGGTTGTTGTTGAATTTGTTGGCGTTTTTAAATGTTGAGGTTGTTGTTGAATTTGTTGGTGTTTTTCAATGTTGAGGTTGTTGTTGAATTTGTTCGTGGTTTTCAATGTTGAGGTTGTTGTTGTTTTTCAATGTTGAGGTTGTTGTTGAATTTGATGGTGTTTTTCAATGTCGAAGTTGTTGTTGAATTTGTTGGTGTTTTTCAATGTTGAAGTTGTTGTTGAATTTGTTGGTGTTTTTCAATTTTGAGGTTGTTTTTGAATTTGTTGGTGTTTTTAAATGTTGATGTTGTTGTTGAATTTGTTGGTGTTTTTCAATGTTGAGGTTGTTGTTGTTTTTCAATGTTGAGGTTGTTTTTGAATTTGTTGGGGTTTTTCAATGTTGAGGTTGTTCTTGTTTTTCAATGTTGAGGTTGTTGTTGAATTTGTTGGTGTTTTTCAATTTCGAGGTTGCTGTTGAATTTGCTGGTGTTTTTCAATGTTGAAGTTGTTGTTGAATTTGTTGGTGTTTTTCAATGTTGAGGTTGTTGTTGAATTTGTTGGTGTTTTTCAAAGTTGAGGTTGTTGTTGTTTTTCAATGTTGAGGTTGTTGTTGTTTTTCAATGTTGAGGTTGTTTTTGAATTTGTTGGTGTTTTTCAATGTTCAGGTTGTTGCTGTTTTTGAATGTTCAGGTTGTTGTTGTATCTGTTGGTGTTTTTCAATGTTGAGGTTGTTGTTGAATTTGTTGGCGTTTTTAAATGTTGAGGTTGTTGTTGAATTTGTTGGTGTTTTTCAATGTTGAGGTTGTTGTTGAATTTGTTCGTGTTTTTCAATGTTGTGGTTGTTGTTGTTTTTCAATGTTGAGGTTGTTGTTGAATTTGATGGTGTTTTTAAATGTTGATGTTGTTGTTGAATTTGTTGGTGTTTTTCAATGTTGAGGTTGTTGTTGTTTTTCAATGTTGAGGTTGTTGTTGAATTTGTTGGTGTTTTTCAATGTTGAGGTTGTTGTTGTTTTTCAATGTTGAGGTTGTTGTTGAATTTGTTGGTGTTTTTCAATTTCGAGGTTGCTGTTGAATTTGCTGGTGTTTTTCAATGTTGAAGTTGTTGTTGAATTTGTTGGTGTTTTTCAATGTTGAGGTTGTTGTTGAATTTGTTGGTGTTTTTCAATGTTGAGGTTGTTGTTGTTTTTCAATGTTGAGGTTGTTGTTGTTTTTCAATGTTGAGGTTGTTGTTGAATTTGTTGGTGTTTTTCAATGTTCAGGTTGTTGCTGTTTTTCAATGTTCAGGTTGTTGTTGTATCTGTTGGTGTTTTTCAATGTTGAGGTTGTTGTAGTTTTTCAATGTTGAGGTTGTTGTTGAATTTGTTGGTGTTTTTCAATGTCGAGGTTGTTGTTGAATTTGTTGGTGTTTTTCAGTGTTGAAGTTGTTGTTGAATTTGTTGTTGTTTTTCAATGTTGAGGTTGTTCGTTGAATTTGTTGGTGTTTTTCAATGTTGAGGTTGTTGTTGTTTTTCAATGTTGAGGTTGTTGTTGAATTTGTTGGTGTTTTTCAATGTTGAGGTTGTTGTTGTTGTTCAACGTGGAGGTTGTTGTTGAATTTGTTGGTGTTTTTCAATGTCGAGGTGGTTGTTGAATTTGTTGGTGTTTTTCAATGTTGAAGTTGTTGTTGAATTTGTTGGTGTTTTTCAATGTTGAGGTTGTTCGTTGAATTTGTTGGTGTTTTTCAATGTTGAGGTTGTTGTTGTTTTTCAATGTTGAGGTTGTTGTTGAATTTGTTGGTGTTTTTCAATGTTGAGGTTGTTGTTGTTGTTCAACGTGGAGGTTGTTGTTGAATTTGTTGGTGTTTTTCAATGTCGAGGTGGTTGTTGAATTTGTTGGTGTTTTTCAATGTTGAGGTTGTTGTTGTTTTTCAATGTTGAGGTTGTTGTTCAATTTGTTGGTGTTTTTCAATGTTGAGGTTGTTGTTGAATTTGTTGGCTTTTTTAAATGTTCAGGTTGTTGTTGAATTTGTTGGTGTTTTTCAATGTTGAGGTTGTTGTTGAATTTGTTGGTGTTTTTCAATGTTGAGGTTGTTGTTGTTTTTCAATGTTGAGGTTGTTGTTGAATTTGTTGGTGTTTTTCAATGTTGAGGTTGTTGTTGAATTTGTTGGTGTTTTTCAATGTTGAGGTTGTTGTTGTTTTTCAATGCTGAGGTTGTTGTTGAATTTGTTCGTTTTTTTCAATATTCAGGTTCTTGTTGTTTTTCAATGTTGAGGTTGTTGTTGAATTTGTTGGTGTTTTTCAATGTCGAGGTTGTGGTTGAATTTGTTGGTGTTTTTCAATGTTGAAGTTGTTGTTGAATTTGTTGCTGTTTTTCAATTTCGAGGTTGTTGTTGAATTTGTTGGTGTTTTTCAATGTTGAGGTTGTTGTTATTTTTCAATGTTGAGGTTGTTGTTGAATTTGTTTTTGTTTTTCAATGTTGAAGTTGTTGTTGAATTTGTTGGTGTTTTTCAATGTTGAGGTTGTTGTTGAATTTGTTGGTGTTTTTCAATGTTGAGGATGTTGTTGAATTTGTTGGTGTTTTTCAATGTTGAGGTTGTTGTTGTTTTTCAATGTTGAGGTTGTTGTTGCTTTTCAATGTTGAGGTTGTTGTTGAATTTGTTGGTGTTTTTCAATGTTGAAGTTGTTGTTGAATTCGTTGGTGTTTTTCAATGTTCAGGCTGTTGTTGTTTTTCAATGTTGAGGTTGTTGTTGTATTTGTTGGAGTTTTTCAATGTTGAGGTTGTTGTAGTTTTTCAATGTTGAGGTTGTTGTTGAATTTGTTGGTGTTTTTCAATGTCGAGGTTGTTGTTGAATTTGTTGGTGTTTTTAAATGTTGAGGTTGTTGTTGAATTTGTTGGTGTTTTTCAATGTTGAGGTTGTTGTAGTTTTTCAATGTTGAGGTTGTTGTTGAATTTGTTGGTGTTTTTCAATGTTGAGGTTGTTGTTGTTGTTCAATGTGGAGGTTGTTGTTGAATTTGTTGGTGTTTTTCAATGTCGAGGTTGTTGTTGAATTTGTTGGTGTTGTTCAATGTTGAATTTGTTGTTGAATTTGTTGGTGTTTTTAAATATTCAGGTTGTTGTTGAATTTGTTGGTGTTTTTCAATGTTGAGGTTGTTGTTGAATTTGTTGGTGTTTTTCAATGTTGAGGTTGTTGTTGTTTTTCAATGTTGAGGTTGTTGTTGAATTTGTTGGTGTTTTTCAATGTTGAGGTTGTTGTTGTTTTTCAATGTTGAGGTTGTGGTTGAATTTGTTGCTGTTTTTAAATGTTGAGGTTATTGTTGAATATATTGGTGTTTTTCAATGTTGAGGTTGTTGTTGTTTTTCAATGCTGAGGTTGTTGTTGAATTTGTTGGTGTTTTTCAATTTCGAGGTTGTTGTTGAATTTGTTGGTGTTTTTCAATGTTGAGGTTGTTGTTATTTTTCAATGTTGAGGTTGTTGAATTTGTTGTTTTTTTTCAATGTTGAAGTTGTTGTTGAATTTGTTGGTGTTTTTCAATGTTGAGGTTGTTGTTGAATTTGTTGGTGTTTTTCAATGTTGAGGTTGTTGTTGAATTTGTTGGTGTTTTTCAATGTTGAGGTAGTTGTTGAATTTGTTGGTCTTTTTCAATGTTGAAGTTGTTGTTGAATTTGTTGATGTTTTTCAATGTTGAGGTTGTTGTTGTTTTTTAATGTTGAGGTTGTTGTTGTTTTTCAATGTTGAGGTTGTTGTTGTTGTTCAATGTGGAGGTTGTTGTTGAATTTGTTGGTGGTTTTCAATGTCAAGGTTGTTGTTGAATTTGTTGGTGTTTTCAATGTTGAATTTGTTGATGAATTTGTTGGTGTTTTTCAATGTTGAGGTTGTTGTTGTTTTTCAATGTTGAGGTTGTTGTTGAATTTGTTGGTGTTTTCAATGTTGAGGTTGTTGTTGAATTTGTTGGCGTTTTTAAATGTTGAGGTTGTTGTTGAATTTGTTGGTGTTTTTCAATGTTGAGGTTGTTGTTGAATTTGTTCGTGTTTTTCAATGTCGAGGTTGTTGTTGAATTTGTTGGTGTTTTTCAATGTTGAGGTTGTTGTTGTTTTTCAATGTTGAGGTTGTGGTTGAATTTGTTGGTGTTTTTAAATGTTGAGGTTGTTGTTGAATATATTCGTGTTTTTCAATGTTGAGGTTGTTGTTGTTTTTCAATGCTGAGGTTGTTGTTGAATTTGTTGGTGTTTTTCAATTTCGAGGTTGTTGTTGAATTTGTTGGTGTTTTTCAATGTTGAGGTTGTTGTTATTTTTCAATGTTGAGGTTGTTGTTGAATTTGTTGTTGTTTTTCAATGTTGAAGTTGTTGTTGAATTTGTTGGTGTTTTTCAATGTTGAGGTTGTTGTTGAATTTGTTGGTGTTTTTCAATGTTGAGGTTGTTGTTGAATTTGTTGGTGTTTTTCAATGTTGAGGTAGTTGTTGAATTTGTTGGTGTTTTTCAATGTTGAAGTTGTTGTTGAATTTGTTGATGTTTTTCAATGTTGAGGTTGTTGTGGTTTTTCAATGTTGAGGTTGTTGTTGTTTTTCAATGTTGAGGTTGTTGTTGTTGTTCAATGTGGAGGTTGTTGTTGAATTTGTTGGTGGTTTTCAATGTCAAGGTTGTTGTTGAATTTGTTGGTGTTTTTCAATGTTGAATTTGTTGTTGAATTTGTTGGTGTTTTTCAATGTTGAGGTTGTTGTTGTTTTTCAATGTTGAGGTTGTTGTTGAAATTGTTGGTGTTTTTCAATGTTGAGGTTGTTGTTGAATTTGTTGGCGTTTTTAAATGTTGAGGTTGTTGTTGAATTTGTTGGTGTTTTTCAATGTTGAGGCTGTTGTTGAATTTGTTCATGTTTTTCAATGTCGCGGTTGTTGTTGAATTTGTTGGTGTTTTTCAATG
This sequence comes from Isurus oxyrinchus, assembly GCA_026770705.1. Taxonomy (NCBI): domain Eukaryota; kingdom Metazoa; phylum Chordata; class Chondrichthyes; order Lamniformes; family Lamnidae; genus Isurus; species Isurus oxyrinchus. The sequence continues at coordinate 168,064 of JANJGN010000521.1, read as the reverse complement.
TTGAAGTTGTTGTTGAATTTGTTGGTGTTTTTTATGTTGAGGTTGTTGTTGTTTTTCAATGTTCAGGTTGTTGTTGAATTTGTTGGTGTTTTTCAATGTTGAGGTTGTTGAATGTTTTTCAATTTTGAGGATGTTGTTGAATTTGTTGGTGTTTTTAAATGTTGAGGTTGTTGTTGAATTTGTTGGTGTTTTTCAATGTTGAGGTTGTTGTTGAATTTGTTGGTGTTTTTCAATGTTGAGGTTGTTGTTGTTTTTCAATGTTGAGGTTGTTGTTGTTTTTCAATGTTGAGGTTGTTGTTGAATTTGTTGGTGTTTTTCAATGTTGAGGTTGTTGTTGTTTTTCAATGTTGAGGTTGTTGTTGAATTTTTTGGTGTTTTTCAATGTTGAGGTTGTTGTAGTTTTTCAATGTCGAGGTTGATGTTGAATTTGTTCATGCTTTTCAATGTTGAAGTTGTTGTTGAATTTGTTGGTGTTTTTCAATGTTGAGGTTGTTGTTGAATTTGTTGGTGTTTTTAAATGTTGAATTTGTTGTTGAATTTGTTGGTGTTTTTCAATGTTGATGTTGTTGTTGTTTTTCAATGTTGAGGTTGTTGTTGAATTTGTTGGTGTTTTTCAATGTTGAGGTTGTTGTTGAATTTGTTGGCGTTTTTATATGTTGAGGTTGTTGTTGGATTTGTGGGTGTTTTTCAATGTTGAGGTTGTTGTTGAATATGTTCGTGTTTTTCAATGTTGAGGTTGTTGTTGTTTTTCAATGTTGAGGTTGTTGTTGAATTTGATGGTGTTTTTCAATGTCGAGGTTGTTGTTGAATTTGTTGGTGTTTTTCAATGTTGAAGTTGTTGTTGAATTTGTTGGTGTTTTTCAATGTTGTGGTTGTTGTTGTTTTTCAATGTTCAGGTTGTTGTTGAATTTGTTGGTGTTTTTCAATGTTGAGGTTGTTGTTGTTTTTCAATTTTGAGGTTGTTGTTGACTTTGTTGGTGTTTTTAAATGTTGAGGTTGTTGTTGAATTTGTTGGTGTTTTTCAATGTTGAGGTTGTTGTTGTTTTTCAATGTTGAGGTTGTTGTTGAATTTGTTGGTGGTTTTCAATGTTGAGGTTGTTGTTTATCAATGTTGAGGTTGTTGTTGAATTTGTTGGTGTTTTTGAATTTCGAGGTTGCTGTTGAATTTGCTGCTGTTTTTCAATGTTGAAGTTGTTGTTGAATTTGTTGTTGTTTTTCAATGTTGAGGATGTTGTTGAATTTGTTGGTGTTTTTCAATGTTGAGGTTGTTGTTGTTTTTCAATGTTGAGGTTCTTGTTGCTTTTCAATGTTGAGGTTGTTGTTGTTTTTCAATGTTGAGGTTGTTGTTGAATTTGTTGGTGTTTTTCAATGTTGAGGTTGTTGTTGTTTTTCAATGTTGAGGTTGTTGTTGAATTTTTTGGTGTTTTTCAATGTTGAGGTTGTTGTAGTTTTTCAATGTCGAGGTTGATGTTGAATTTGTTCATGCTTTTCAATGTTGAAGTTGTTGTTGAATTTGTTGGTGTTTTTCAATGTTGAGGTTGTTGTTGAATTTGTTGGTGTTTTTCAATGTTCAGGTTGTTGTTGAATTTGTTGGTGTTTTTCAATGTTGAGGTTGTTGTTGTTTTTCAATGTTGAGGTTGTTGTTGAATTTGTTGGTGTTTTTCAATGTTGAGGTTGTTGTTGTTGTTCAATGTGGAGGTTGTTGTTTAATTTGTTGGTGTTTTTCAATGTCGAGGATGTTGTTGAATTTGTTGGTGTTTTTCAATTTTGAATTTGTTGTTGAATTTGTTGGTGTTTTTCAATGTTGATGTTGTTGTTGTTTTTCAATGTTGAGATTGTTGTTGAATTTGTTGGTGTTTTCAATGTTGAGGTTGTTGTTGAATTTGTTGGCCTTTTTATATGTTGAGGTTGTTGTTGGATTTGTGGGTGTTTTTCAATGTTGAGGTTGTTGTTGAATTTGTACGTGTTTTTCAATGTTGAGGTTGTTGTTGTTTTTCAATGTTGAGGTTGTTGTTGAATTTGATGGTGTTTTTCAATGTCGAGGTTGTTGTTGAATTTGTTGGTGTTTTTCAATGTTGAAGTTGTTGTTGAATTTGTTGGTGTTTTTCAATGTTGTGGTTGTTGTTGTTTTTCAATGTTCAGGTTGTTGTTGAATTTGTTGGTGTTTTTCAATGTTGAGGTTGTTGTTGTTTTTCAATTTTGAGGTTGTTGTTGACTTTGTTGGTGTTTTTAAATGTTGAGGTTGTTGTTGAATTTGTTGGTGTTTTTCAATGTTGAGGTTGTTGTTGTTTTTCAATGTTGAGGTTGTTGTTGAATTTGTTGGTGGTTTTCAATGTTGAGGTTGTTGTTTTTCAATGTTGAGATTTTTGTTGAATTTGTTGGTGTTTTTGAATTTCGAGGTTGCTGTTGAATTTGCTGCTGTTTTTCAATGTTGAAGTTGTTGTTGAATTTGTTGGTGTTTTTCAATGTTGAGGATGTTGTTGAATTTGTTGGTGTTTTTCAATGTTGAGGTTGTTGTTGTTTTTCAATGTTGAGGTTCTTGTTGCTTTTCAGTGTTGAGGTTGTTGTTGAATTTGTTGGTGTTTTTCAATGTTGAGGTTGTTGTTGAATTTGTTGGTGTTTTTCAATGTTCAGGTTGTTGTTGTTTTTCAATGTTGAGGTTGTTGTTGTATTTGTTGGTGTTTTTCAATGTTGAGGTTGTTGTAGTTTTTCAATGTTGAGGTTGTTGTTGAATTTGTTGGTGTTTTTCAATGTCGAGGTTGTTGTTGAATTTGTTGGTGTTTTTCAGTGTTGAAGTTGTTGTTGAATTTGTTGATGTTTTTCAATGTTGAGGTTGTTCGTTGAATTTGTTGGTGTTTTTCAATGTTGAGGTTGTTGTTGTTTTTCAATGTTGAGGTTGTTGTTGAATTTGTTGGTGTTTTTCAATGTTGAGGTTGTTGTTGTTCAATGTGGAGGTTGTTGTTGAATTTGTTGGTGTTTTTCAATGTCGAGGTTGTTGTTGAATTTGTTGGTGTTTTTCAATGTTGAATTTGTTGTTGAACTTGTTGGTGTTTTTCAATGTTGAGGTTGTTGTTGTTTTTCAATGTTGAGGTTGTTGTTGAATTTGTTGGTGTTTTTCAATGTTGAGGTTGTTGTTGAATTTGTTGGCGTTTTTAAATGTTGAGGTTGTTGTTGAATTTGTTGGTGTTTTTCAATGTTGAGGTTGTTGTTGAATTTGTTGGTGTTTTTCAATGTTGAGGTTGTTGTTGTTTTTCAATGTTGAGGTTGTTGTTGAATTTGTTGGTGTTTTTCAATGTTGAGTTTTTTGTTGTTTTTCAATGTTGAGGTTGTTGTTGAATTTGTTGGTGTTTTTAAATGTTGAGGTTGTTGTTGAATATATTGGTGTTTTTCAATGTTGAGGTTGTTGTTATTTTTCAATGTTGAGGTTGTTGTTGAATTTGTTGTTGTTTTTCAATGTTGAAGTTGTTGTTGAATTTGTTGGTGTTTTTCAATGTTGAGGTTGTTGTTGTTTTTCAATGTTGAAGTTGTTGTTGAATTTGTTGGTGTTTTTCATTGTTGAGGTTGTTGTTGAATTTGTTGGTGTTTTTCAATGTTGAAGTTGTTGTTGAATTTGTTGATGTTTTTCAATGTTGAGGTTGTTGTTGTTTTTCAATTTTGAGGTTGTTGTTGAATTTGTTGGTGTTTTTCAATGTTGAGGTTGTTGTTGTTGTTCAATGTGGAGGTTGTTGTTGTTTTTCAATGTTGAGGTTGTTGTTGAATTTGTTGGTGTTTTTCAATGTTGAGGTTATTGTTGAATTTGTTGGTGTTTTTCAATGTTGAGGTTGTTGTTTTTCAATGTTGAGGTTGTTGTTGAATTTTTTGGTGTTTTTCAATGTTGAGGTTGTTGTAGTTTTTCAATGTTGAGGATGTTGTTGAATTTGTTGGTGTTTTTCAATGTTGAAGTTGTTGTTGAATTTGTTGGTGTTTTTCAATGTTGAGGTTGTTGTTGAATTTGTTGGTGTTTTTCAATGTTGAGGTTGATGTTGAATTTGTTGGTGTTTTTCAATGTTGAGGTTGTTGTTGTTTTTCAATGTTGAGGTTGATGTTGAATTTGTTGGTGTTTTTCAATGTTGAGGTTGTTGTTGTTCAATGTGGAGGTTGTTGTTGAATTTGTTGTTGTTTTTCAATGTCGAGGTTGTTGTTGTTTTTCAATGTTGAGGTTGTTGTTTAATTTGTTGGTGTTTTTCAATGTTGAGGTTGTTGTTGTTGTTAAATGTGGAGGGTGTTGTTGTAGTTGTTGGTGTTTTTCAATGTCGAGGTTGTTGTTGAATTTGTTGGTGTTGTTCAATGTTGAATTTGTTGCTGAATTTGTTGGCGTTTTTAAATGTTCAGGTTGTTGTTGAATTTGTTGGTGTTTTTCAATGTTGAGGTTGTTGTTGAATTTGTTGGTGTTTTTCAATGTTGAGGTTGTTGTTGTTTTTCAATGTTGAGGTTGTTGTTGAATTTGTTGGTGTTTTTCAATGTTGAGGTTGTTGTTGTTTTTCAATGCTGAGGTTGTTGTTGAATTTGTTGGTGTTTTTCAATTTCGAGGTTGTTGTTGAATTTGTTGGTGTTTTTCAATGTTGAGGTTGTTGTTATTTTTCAATGTTGAGGTTGTTGTTGAATTTGTTGTTGTTTTTCAATGTTGAAGTTGTTGTTGAATTTGTTGGTGTTTTTCAATGTTGAGGTTGTTGTTGAATTTGTTGGTGTTTTTCAATGTTGAGGTTGTTGTTGAATTTGTTGGTGTTTTTCAATGTTGAGGTACTTGTTGAATTTGTTGGTGTTTTTCAATGTTGAAGTTGTTGTTGAATTTGTTGATGTTTTTCAATGTTGAGGTTGTTGTTGTTTTTCAATATTGAGGTTGTTGTTGAATTTGTTGGTGTTTTTCAATGTTGAGGTTGTTGTTGTTTTTCAATGTTGAGGTTGTTGTTGTTTTTCAATGTTGAGGTTGTTGTTGTTGTTCAATTTGGAGGTTGTTGTTGAATTTGTTGTTGTTTTTCAATGTAAAGGTTGTTGTTGAATTTGTTGGTGTTTTTCAATGTTGAATTTGTTGTTGAATTTGTTGGTGTTTTTCAATGTTGAGGTTGTTGTTGTTTTTCAATGTTGAGGTTGTTGTTGAATTTGTTGGTGTTTTTCAATGTTGAGGTTGTTGTTGAATTTGTTGGCGTTTTTAAATGTTGAGGTTGATGTTGAAATTGTTGGTGTTTTTCAATGTTGAGGTTGTTGTTGAATTTGTTCGTGTTTTTCAATGTCGCGGTTGTTGTTGAATTTGTTGGTGTTTTTCAATGTTGAAGTTGTTGTTGAATTTGTTCGTGTTTTTTATGTTGAGGTTGTTGTTGTTTTTCAATGTTCAGGTTGTTGTTGAATTTGTTGGTGTTTTTCAGTGTTGAGGTTGTTGTTGTTTTTCAATTTTGAGGATGTTGTTGAATTTGTTGGTGTTTTTAAATGTTGAGGTTGTTGTTGAATTTGTTGGTGTTTTTCAATGTTGAGGTTGTTATTGAATTTGGTGTTTTTCAATGTTGAGGTTGTTGTTGTTTTTCAATGTTGAGGTTGTTGTTGTTTTTCAATGTTGAGGTTGTTGTTGAATTTGTTGGTGTTTTTCAATGTTGAGGTTGTTGTTGTTTTTCAATGTTGAGGTTGTTGTTGAATTTTTTGGTGTTTTTCAATGTGGAGGTTGTTGTAGTTTTTCAATGTCGAGGTTGATGTTGAATTTGTTGGTGCTTTTCAATGTTGAGGTTGTTGTTGTTTTTCAATGTTGAGGTTGTTGTTGTTTTTCAATGTTGAGGTTGTTGTTGAATTTGATGGTGTTTTTCAATGTCGAGGTTGTTGTTGAATTTGTTGGTGTTTTTCAATGTTGAAGTTGTTGTTGAATTTGTTGGTGTTTTTTATGTTGAGGTTGTTGTTTTTCAATGTTCAGGTTGTTTTTGAATTTGTTGGTGTTTTTCAATGTTGAGGATGTTGTTGTTTTTCAATTTTGAGGTTGTTGTTGAGGTTGTTGTTGTTTTTCAATGTTGAGGTTGTTGTTGAATTTTTTGGTGTTTTTCAATGTTGAGGTTGTTGTAGTTTTTCAATGTCGAGGTTGATGTTGAATTTGTTCATGCTTTTCAATGTTGAAGTTGTTGTTGAATTTGTTGGTGTTTTTCAATGTTGAGGTTGTTGTTGAATTTGTTGGTGTTTTTAAATGTTGAATTTGTTGTTGAATTTGTTGGTGTTTTTCAATGTTGATGTTGTTGTTGTTTTTCAATGTTGAGGTTGTTGTTGAATTTGTTGGTGTTTTTCAATGTTGAGGTTGTTGTTGAATTTGTTGGCGTTTTTATATGTTGAGGTTGTTGTTGGATTTGTGGGTGTTTTTCAATGTTGAGGTTGTTGTTGAATTTGTTCGTGTTTTTCAATGTTGAGGTTGTTGTTGTTTTTCAATGTTGAGGTTGTTGTTGAATTTGATGGTGTTTTTCAATGTCGAGGTTGTTGTTGAATTTGTTGGTGTTTTTCAATGTTGAAGTTGTTGTTGAATTTGTTGGTGTTTTTCAATGTTGTGGTTGTTGTTGTTTTTCAATGTTCAGGTTGTTGTTGAATTTGTTGGTGTTTTTCAATGTTGAGGTTGTTGTTGTTTTTCAATTTTGAGGTTGTTGTTGACTTTGTTGGTGTTTTTAAATGTTGAGGTTGTTGTTGAATTTGTTGGTGTCTTTCAATGTTGAGGTTGTTGTTGTTTTTCAATGTTGAGGTTGTTGTTGAATTTGTTGGTGGTTTTCAATGTTGAGGTTGTTGTTTATCAATGTTGAGGTTGTTGTTGAATTTGTTGGTGTTTTTGAATTTCGAGGTTGCTGTTGAATTTGCTGCTGTTTTTCAATGTTGAAGTTGTTGTTGAATTTGTTGTTGTTTTTCAATGTTGAGGATGTTGTTGAATTTGTTGGTGTTTTTCAATGTTGAGGTTGTTGTTGTTTTTCAATGTTGAGGTTCTTGTTGCTTTTCAATGTTGAGGTTGTTGTTGTTTTTCAATGTTGAGGTTGTTGTTGAATTTGTTGGTGTTTTTCAATGTTGAGGTTGTTGTTGTTTTTCAATGTTGAGGTTGTTGTTGAATTTTTTGGTGTTTTTCAATGTTGAGGTTGTTGTAGTTTTTCAATGTCGAGGTTGATGTTGAATTTGTTCATGCTTTTCAATGTTGAAGTTGTTGTTGAATTTGTTGGTGTTTTTCAATGTTGAGGTTGTTGTTGAATTTGTTGGTGTTTTTCAATGTTCAGGTTGTTGTTGAATTTGTTGGTGTTTTTCAATGTTGAGGTTGTTGTTGTTTTTCAATGTTGAGGTTGTTGTTGAATTTGTTGGTGTTTTTCAATGTTGAGGTTGTTGTTGTTGTTCAATGTGGAGGTTGTTGTTTAATTTGTTGGTGTTTTTCAATGTCGAGGATGTTGTTGAATTTGTTGGTGTTTTTCAATTTTGAATTTGTTGTTGAATTTGTTGGTGTTTTTCAATGTTGATGTTGTTGTTGTTTTTCAATGTTGAGGTTGTTGTTGAATTTGTTGGTGTTTTCAATGTTGAGGTTGTTGTTGAATTTGTTGGCGTTTTTATATGTTGAGGTTGTTGTTGGATTTGTGGGTGTTTTTCAATGTTGAGGTTGTTGTTGAATTTGTTCGTGTTTTTCAATGTTGAGGTTGTTGTTGTTTTTCAATGTTGAGGTTGTTGTTAAATTTGATGGTGTTTTTCAATGTCGAGGTTGTTGTTGAATTTGTTGGTGTTTTTCAATGTTGAAGTTGTTGTTGTTTTTCAATTTTGAGGTTGTTGTTGACTTTGTTGGTGTTTTTAAATGTTGAGGTTGTTGTTGAATTTGTTGGTGTTTTTCAATGTTGAGGTTGTTGTTGTTTTTCAATGTTGAGGTTGTTGTTGAATTTGTTGGTGGTTTTCAATGTTGAGGTTGTTGTTTTTCAATGTTGAGATTTTTGTTGAATTTGTTGGTGTTTTTGAATTTCGAGGTTGCTGTTGAATTTGCTGCTGTTTTTCAATGTTGAAGTTGTTGTTGAATTTGTTGGTGTTTTTCAATGTTGAGGATGTTGTTGAATTTGTTGGTGTTTTTCAATGTTGAGGTTGTTGTTGTTTTTCAATGTTGAGGTTCTTGTTGCTTTTCAGTGTTGAGGTTGTTGTTGAATTTGTTGGTGTTTTTCAATGTTGAGGTTGTTGTTGAATTTGTTGGTGTTTTTCAATGTTCAGGTTGTTGTTGTTTTTCAATGTTGAGGTTGTTGTTGTATTTGTTGGTGTTTTTCAATGTTGAGGTTGTTGTAGTTTTTCAATGTTGAGGTTGTTGTTGAATTTGTTGGTGTTTTTCAATGTCGAGGTTGTTGTTGAATTTGTTGGTGTTTTTCAGTGTTGAAGTTGTTGTTGAATTTGTTGATGTTTTTCAATGTTGAGGTTGTTCGTTGAATTTGTTGGTGTTTTTAAATGTTGAGGTTGTTGTTGTTTTTCAATGTTGAGGTTGTTGTTGAATTTGTTGGTGTTTTTCAATGTTGAGGTTGCTGTTGTTCAATGCGGAGGTTGTTGTTGAATTTGTTGGTGTTTTTCAATGTCGAGGTTGTTGTTGAATTTGTTGGTGTTTTTCAATGTTGAATTTGTTGTTGAATTTGTTGGTGTTTTTCAATGTTGAGGTTGTTGTTGTTTTTCAATGTTGAGGTTGTTGTTGAATTTGTTGGTGTTTTTCAATGTTGAGGTTGTTGTTGAATTTGTTGGTGTTTTTCAATGTTGAGGTTGTTGTTGAATTTGTTGGTGTTTTTCAATGTTGAGGTTGTTGTTGTTTTTCAATGTTGAGGTTGTTGTTGAATTTGTTGGTGTTTTTCAATGTTGAGTTTTTTGTTGTTTTTCAATGTTGAGGTTGTTGTTGAATTTGTTGGTGTTTTTAAATGTTGAGGTTATTGTTGAATATATTGGTGTTTTTCAATGTTGAGGTTGTTGTTATTTTTCAATGTTGAGGTTGTTGTTGAATTTGTTGTTGTTTTTCAATGTTGAAGTTGTTGTTGAATTTGTTGGTGTTTTTCAATGTTGAGGTTGTTGTTCTTTTTCAATGTTGAGGTTGTTGTTGTTTTTCAATGTTGAGGTTGTTGTTGTTGTTCAATTTGGAGGTTGTTGTTGAATTTGTTGTTGTTTTTCAATGTAAAGGTTGTTGTTGAATTTGTTGGTGTTTTTCAATGTTGAAGTTGTTGTTGAATTTGTTGATGTTTTTCAATGTTGAGGTTGTTGTTGTTTTTCAATATTGAGGTTGTTGTTGAATTTGTTGGTGTTTTTCAATGTTGAGGTTGTTGTTGTTTTTCAATGTTGAGGTTGTTGTTGTTTTTCAATGTTGAGGTTGTTGTTGTTGTTCAATTTGGAGGTTGTTGTTGAATTTGTTGTTGTTTTTCAATGTAAAGGTTGTTGTTGAATTTGTTGGTGTTTTTCAATGTTGAATTTGTTGTTGAATTTGTTGGTGTTTTTCAATGTTGAGGTTGTTGTTGTTTTTCAATGTTGAGGTTGTTGTTGAATTTGTTGGTGTTTTTCAATGTTGAGGTTGTTGTTGAATTTGTTGGCGTTTTTAAATGTTGAGGTTGATGTTGAAATTGTTGGTGTTTTTCAATGTTGAGGTTGTTGTTGAATTTGTTCGTGTTTTTCAATGTCGCGGTTGTTGTTGAATTTGTTGGTGTTTTTCAATGTTGAAGTTGTTGTTGAATTTGTTGGTGTTTTTTATGTTGAGGTTGTTGTTGTTTTTCAATGTTCAGGTTGTTGTTGAATTTGTTGGTGTTTTTCAGTGTTGAGGTTGTTGTTGTTTTTCAATTTTGAGGATGTTGTTGAATTTGTTGGTGTTTTTAAATGTTGAGGTTGTTGTTGAATTTGTTGGTGTTTTTCAATGTTGAGGTTGTTATTGAATTTGGTGTTTTTCAATGTTGAGGTTGTTGTTGTTTTTCAATGTTGAGGTTGTTGTTGTTTTTCAATGTTGAGGTTGTTGTTGAATTTGTTGGTGTTTTTCAATGTTGAGGTTGTTGTTGTTTTTCAATGTTGAGGTTGTTGTTGAATTTTTTGGTGTTTTTCAATGTGGAGGTTGTTGTAGTTTTTCAATGTCGAGGTTGATGTTGAATTTGTTGGTGCTTTTCAATGTTGAGGTTGTTGTTGTTTTTCAATGTTGAGGTTGTTGTTGTTTTTCAATGTTGAGGTTGTTGTTGAATTTGATGGTGTTTTTCAATGTCGAGGTTGTTGTTGAATTTGTTGGTGTTTTTCAATGTTGAAGTTGTTGTTGAATTTGTTGGTGTTTTTTATGTTGAGGTTGTTGTTTTTCAATGTTCAGGTTGTTTTTGAATTTGTTGGTGTTTTTCAATGTTGAGGATGTTGTTGTTTTTCAATTTTGAGGTTGTTGTTGAGGTTGTTGTTGTTTTTCAATGTTGAGGTTGTTGTTGAATTTTTTGGTGTTTTTCAATGTTGAGGTTGTTGTAGTTTTTCAATGTCGAGGTTGATGTTGAATTTGTTCATGCTTTTCAATGTTGAAGTTGTTGTTGAATTTGTTGGTGTTTTTCAATGTTGAGGTTGTTGTTGAATTTGTTGGTGTTTTTAAATGTTGAATTTGTTGTTGAATTTGTTGGTGTTTTTCAATGTTGATGTTGTTGTTGTTTTTCAATGTTGAGGTTGTTGTTGAATTTGTTGGTGTTTTTCAATGTTGAGGTTGTTGTTGAATTTGTTGGCGTTTTTATATGTTGAGGTTGTTGTTGGATTTGTGGGTGTTTTTCAATGTTGAGGTTGTTGTTGAATTTGTTCGTGTTTTTCAATGTTGAGGTTGTTGTTGTTTTTCAATGTTGAGGTTGTTGTTGAATTTGATGGTGTTTTTCAATGTCGAGGTTGTTGTTGAATTTGTTGGTGTTTTTCAATGTTGAAGTTGTTGTTGAATTTGTTGGTGTTTTTCAATGTTGTGGTTGTTGTTGTTTTTCAATGTTCAGGTTGTTGTTGAATTTGTTGGTGTTTTTCAATGTTGAGGTTGTTGTTGTTTTTCAATTTTGAGGTTGTTGTTGACTTTGTTGGTGTTTTTAAATGTTGAGGTTGTTGTTGAATTTGTTGGTGTTTTTCAATGTTGAGGTTGTTGTTGTTTTTCAATGTTGAGGTTGTTGTTGAATTTGTTGGTGGTTTTCAATGTTGAGGTTGTTGTTTATCAATGTTGAGGTTGTTGTTGAATTTGTTGGTGTTTTTGAATTTCGAGGTTGCTGTTGAATTTGCTGCTGTTTTTCAATGTTGAAGTTGTTGTTGAATTTGTTGTTGTTTTTCAATGTTGAGGATGTTGTTGAATTTGTTGGTGTTTTTCAATGTTGAGGTTGTTGTTGTTTTTCAATGTTGAGGTTCTTGTTGCTTTTCAATGTTGAGGTTGTTGTTGTTTTTCAATGTTGAGGTTGTTGTTGAATTTGTTGGTGTTTTTCAATGTTGAGGTTGTTGTTGTTTTTCAATGTTGAGGTTGTTGTTGAATTTTTTGGTGTTTTTCAATGTTGAGGTTGTTGTAGTTTTTCAATGTCGAGGTTGATGTTGAATTTGTTCATGCTTTTCAATGTTGAAGTTGTTGTTGAATTTGTTGGTGTTTTTCAATGTTGAGGTTGTTGTTGAATTTGTTGGTGTTTTTCAATGTTCAGGTTGTTGTTGAATTTGTTGGTGTTTTTCAATGTTGAGGTTGTTGTTGTTTTTCAATGTTGAGGTTGTTGTTGAATTTGTTGGTGTTTTTCAATGTTGAGGTTGTTGTTGTTGTTCAATGTGGAGGTTGTTGTTTAATTTGTTGGTGTTTTTCAATGTCGAGGATGTTGTTGAATTTGTTGGTGTTTTTCAATTTTGAATTTGTTGTTGAATTTGTTGGTGTTTTTCAATGTTGATGTTGTTGTTGTTTTTCAATGTTGAGGTTGTTGTTGAATTTGTTGGTGTTTTCAATGTTGAGGTTGTTGTTGAATTTGTTGGCGTTTTTATATGTTGAGGTTGTTGTTGGATTTGTGGGTGTTTTTCAATGTTGAGGTTGTTGTTGAATTTGTTCGTGTTTTTCAATGTTGAGGTTGTTGTTGTTTTTCAATGTTGAGGTTGTTGTTGAATTTGATGGTGTTTTTCAATGTCGAGGTTGTTGTTGAATTTGTTGGTGTTTTTCAATGTTGAAGTTGTTGTTGTTTTTCAATTTTGAGGTTGTTGTTGACTTTGTTGGTGTTTTTAAATGTTGAGGTTGTTGTTGAATTTGTTGGTGTTTTTCAATGTTGAGGTTGTTGTTGTTTTTCAATGTTGAGGTTGTTGTTGAATTTGTTGGTGGTTTTCAATGTTGAGGTTGTTGTTTTTCAATGTTGAGATTTTTGTTGAATTTGTTGGTGTTTTTGAATTTCGAGGTTGCTGTTGAATTTGCTGCTGTTTTTCAATGTTGAAGTTGTTGTTGAATTTGTTGGTGTTTTTCAATGTTGAGGATGTTGTTGAATTTGTTGGTGTTTTTCAATGTTGAGGTTGTTGTTGTTTTTCAATGTTGAGGTTCTTGTTGCTTTTCAGTGTTGAGGTTGTTGTTGAATTTGTTGGTGTTTTTCAATGTTGAGGTTGTTGTTGAATTTGTTGGTGTTTTTCAATGTTCAGGTTGTTGTTGTTTTTCAATGTTGAGGTTGTTGTTGTATTTGTTGGTGTTTTTCAATGTTGAGGTTGTTGTAGTTTTTCAATGTTGAGGTTGTTGTTGAATTTGTTGGTGTTTTTCAATGTCGAGGTTGTTGTTGAATTTGTTGGTGTTTTTCAGTGTTGAAGTTGTTGTTGAATTTGTTGATGTTTTTCAATGTTGAGGTTGTTCGTTGAATTTGTTGGTGTTTTTAAATGTTGAGGTTGTTGTTGTTTTTCAATGTTGAGGTTGTTGTTGAATTTGTTGGTGTTTTTCAATGTTGAGGTTGCTGTTGTTCAATGCGGAGGTTGTTGTTGAATTTGTTGGTGTTTTTCAATGTCGAGGTTGTTGTTGAATTTGTTGGTGTTTTTCAATGTTGAATTTGTTGTTGAATTTGTTGGTGTTTTTCAATGTTGAGGTTGTTGTTGTTTTTCAATGTTGAGGTTGTTGTTGAATTTGTTGGTGTTTTTCAATGTTGAGGTTGTTGTTGAATTTGTTGGTGTTTTTCAATGTTGAGGTTGTTGTTGAATTTGTTGGTGTTTTTCAATGTTGAGGTTGTTGTTGTTTTTCAATGTTGAGGTTGTTGTTGAATTTGTTGGTGTTTTTCAATGTTGAGTTTTTTGTTGTTTTTCAATGTTGAGGTTGTTGTTGAATTTGTTGGTGTTTTTAAATGTTGAGGTTATTGTTGAATATATTGGTGTTTTTCAATGTTGAGGTTGTTGTTATTTTTCAATGTTGAGGTTGTTGTTGAATTTGTTGTTGTTTTTCAATGTTGAAGTTGTTGTTGAATTTGTTGGTGTTTTTCAATGTTGAGGTTGTTGTTCTTTTTCAATGTTGAAGTTGTTGTTGAATTTGTTGGTGTTTTTCATTGTTGAGGTTGTTGTTGAATTTGTTGGTGTTTTTCAATGTTGAAGTTGTTGTTGAATTTGTTGATGTTTTTCAATGTTGAGGTTGGTGTTGTTTTTCAATGTTGAGGTTGTTGTTGTTTTTCAATGTTGAGGTTGTTGTTGAATTTTTTGGTGTTTTTCAATGTTGAGGTTGTTGTAGTTTTTCAATGTCGAGGTTGATGTTGAATTTGTTCATGCTTTTCAATGTTGAAGTTGTTGTTGAATTTGTTGGTGTTTTTCAATGTTGAGGTTGTTGTTGAATTTGTTGGTGTTTTTCAATGTTCAGGTTGTTGTTGAATTTGTTGGTGTTTTTCAATGTTGAGGTTGTTGTTGTTTTTCAATGTTGAGGTTGTTGTTGAATTTGTTGGTGTTTTTCAATGTTGAGGTTGTTGTTGTTGTTCAATGTGGAGGTTGTTGTTTAATTTGTTGGTGTTTTTCAATGTCGAGGATGTTGTTGAATTTGTTGGTGTTTTTCAATTTTGAATTTGTTGTTGAATTTGTTGGTGTTTTTCAATGTTGATGTTGTTGTTGTTTTTCAATGTTGAGGTTGTTGTTGAATTTGTTGGTGTTTTCAATGTTGAGGTTGTTGTTGAATTTGTTGGCGTTTTTATATGTTGAGGTTGTTGTTGGATTTGTGGGTGTTTTTCAATGTTGAGGTTGTTGTTGAATTTGTTCGTGTTTTTCAATGTTGAGGTTGTTGTTGTTTTTCAATGTTGAGGTTGTTGTTGAATTTGATGGTGTTTTTCAATGTCGAGGTTGTTGTTGAATTTGTTGGTGTTTTTCAATGTTGAAGTTGTTGTTGTTTTTCAATTTTGAGGTTGTTGTTGACTTTGTTGGTGTTTTTAAATGTTGAGGTTGTTGTTGAATTTGTTGGTGTTTTTCAATGTTGAGGTTGTTGTTGTTTTTCAATGTTGAGGTTGTTGTTGAATTTGTTGGTGGTTTTCAATGTTGAGGTTGTTGTTTTTCAATGTTGAGATTTTTGTTGAATTTGTTGGTGTTTTTGAATTTCGAGGTTGCTGTTGAATTTGCTGCTGTTTTTCAATGTTGAAGTTGTTGTTGAATTTGTTGGTGTTTTTCAATGTTGAGGATGTTGTTGAATTTGTTGGTGTTTTTCAATGTTGAGGTTGTTGTTGTTTTTCAATGTTGAGGTTCTTGTTGCTTTTCAGTGTTGAGGTTGTTGTTGAATTTGTTGGTGTTTTTCAATGTTGAGGTTGTTGTTGAATTTGTTGGTGTTTTTCAATGTTCAGGTTGTTGTTGTTTTTCAATGTTGAGGTTGTTGTTGTATTTGTTGGTGTTTTTCAATGTTGAGGTTGTTGTAGTTTTTCAATGTTGAGGTTGTTGTTGAATTTGTTGGTGTTTTTCAATGTCGAGGTTGTTGTTGAATTTGTTGGTGTTTTTCAGTGTTGAAGTTGTTGTTGAATTTGTTGATGTTTTTCAATGTTGAGGTTGTTCGTTGAATTTGTTGGTGTTTTTAAATGTTGAGGTTGTTGTTGTTTTTCAATGTTGAGGTTGTTGTTGAATTTGTTGGTGTTTTTCAATGTTGAGGTTGCTGTTGTTCAATGCGGAGGTTGTTGTTGAATTTGTTGGTGTTTTTCAATGTCGAGGTTGTTGTTGAATTTGTTGGTGTTTTTCAATGTTGAATTTGTTGTTGAATTTGTTGGTGTTTTTCAATGTTGAGGTTGTTGTTGTTTTTCAATGTTGAGGTTGTTGTTGAATTTGTTGGTGTTTTTCAATGTTGAGGTTGTTGTTGAATTTGTTGGTGTTTTTCAATGTTGAGGTTGTTGTTGAATTTGTTGGTGTTTTTCAATGTTGAGGTTGTTGTTGTTTTTCAATGTTGAGGTTGTTGTTGAATTTGTTGGTGTTTTTCAATGTTGAGTTTTTTGTTGTTTTTCAATGTTGAGGTTGTTGTTGAATTTGTTGGTGTTTTTAAATGTTGAGGTTATTGTTGAATATATTGGTGTTTTTCAATGTTGAGGTTGTTGTTATTTTTCAATGTTGAGGTTGTTGTTGAATTTGTTGTTGTTTTTCAATGTTGAAGTTGTTGTTGAATTTGTTGGTGTTTTTCAATGTTGAGGTTGTTGTTCTTTTTCAATGTTGAAGTTGTTGTTGAATTTGTTGGTGTTTTTCATTGTTGAGGTTGTTGTTGAATTTGTTGGTGTTTTTCAATGTTGAAGTTGTTGTTGAATTTGTTGATGTTTTTCAATGTTGAGGTTGTTGTTGTTTTTCAATGTTGAGGTTGTTGTTGAATTTGTTGGTGTTTTTCAATGTTGCGGTTGGTGTTGTTTTTCAATGTTGAGGTTGTTGTTGTTTTTCAATGTTGAGGTTGTTGTTGAATTTGTTGGTGTTTTTCAATGTTGAGGTTATTGTTGAATTTGTTGGTGTTTTTCAATGTTGAGGTTGTTGTTGTTTTTCAATGTTGAGGTTGTTGTTGAATTTTTTGCTGTTTTTCAATGTTAAGGTTGTTGTAGTTTTTCAATGTTGAGGATGTTGTTGAATTTGTTGGTGTTTTTCAATGTTGAAGTTGTTGTTGAATTTGTTGGTGTTTTTCAATGTTGAGGTTGTTGTTGAATTTGTTGGTGTTTTTCAATGTTGAGGTTGTTGTTGAATTTGTTGGTGTTTTTCAATGTTGAGGTTGTTGTTGTTTTTCAATGTTGAGGTTGATGTTGAATTTGTTGGTGTTTTTCAATGTTGAGGTTGTTGTTGTTCAATGTGGAGGTTGTTGTTGAATTTGTTGGTGTTTTTCAATGTCGAGGTTGTTGTTGTTTTTCAATGTTGAGGTTGTTGTTTAATTTGTTGGTGTTTTTCAATGTTGAGGTTGTTGTTGTTGTTAAATGTGGAGGTTGTTGTTGTATTTGTTGGTGTTTTTCAATGTCGAGGTTGTTGTTGAATTTGTTGGTGTTGTTCAATGTTGAATTTGTTGCTGAATTTGTTGGCGTTTTTAAATGTTCAGGTTGTTGTTGAATTTGTTGGTGTTTTTCAATGTTGAGGTTGTTTTTGAATTTGTTGGTGTTTTTCAATGTTGAGGTTGTTGTTGTTTTTCAATGTTGAGGTTGTTGTTGAATTTGTTGGTATTTTTCAATGTTGAGGTTGTTGTTGTTTTTCAATGTTGAGGTTGTGGTTGAATTTGTTGGTGTTTTTAAATGTTGAGATTGTTGTTGAATATATTGGTGTTTTTCAATGTTGAGGTTGTTGTTGTTTTTCAATGCTGAGGTTGTTGTTGAATTTGTTGGTGTTTTTCAATTTCGAGGTTGTTGTTGAATTTGTTGGTGTTTTTCAATGTTGAGGTTGTTGTTATTTTTCAATGTTGAGGTTGTTGTTGAATTTGTTGTTGTTTTTCAATGTTGAAGTTGTTGTTGAATTTGTTGGTGTTTTTCAATGTTGAGGTTGTTGTTGAATTTGTTGGTGTTTTTCAATGTTGAGGTTGTTGTTGAATTTGTTGGTGTTTTTCAATGTTGAGGTACTTGTTGAATTTGTTGGTGTTTTTCAATGTTGAAGTTGTTGTTGAATTTGTTGGTGTTTTTCAATGTTGAAGTTGTTGTTGAATTTGTTGGTGTTTTTCATTGTTGAGGTTGTTGTTGAATTTGTTGGTGTTTTTCAATGTTGAAGTTGTTGTTGAATTTGTTGATGTTTTTCAATGTTGAGGTTGTTGTTGTTTTTCAATGTTGAGGTTGTTGTTGAATTTGTTGGTGTTTTTCAATGTTGCGGTTGGTGTTGTTTTTCAATGTTGAGGTTGTTGTTGTTTTTCAATGTTGAGGTTGTTGTTGAATTTGTTGGTGTTTTTCAATGTTGAGGTTATTGTTGAATTTGTTGGTGTTTTTCAATGTTGAGGTTGTTGTTGTTTTTCAATGTTGAGGTTGTTGTTGAATTTTTTGCTGTTTTTCAATGTTAAGGTTGTTGTAGTTTTTCAATGTTGAGGATGTTGTTGAATTTGTTGGTGTTTTTCAATGTTGAAGTTGTTGTTGAATTTGTTGGTGTTTTTCAATGTTGAGGTTGTTGTTGAATTTGTTGGTGTTTTTCAATGTTGAGGTTGTTGTTGAATTTGGTGGTGTTTTTCAATGTTGAGGTTGTTGTTGTTTTTCAATGTTGAGGTTGATGTTGAATTTGTTGGTGTTTTTCAATGTTGAGGTTGTTGTTGTTCAATGTGGAGGTTGTTGTTGAATTTGTTGGTGTTTTTCAATGTCGAGGTTGTTGTTGTTTTTCAATGTTGAGGTTGTTGTTTAATTTGTTGGTGTTTTTCAATGTTGAGGTTGTTGTTGTTGTTAAATGTGGAGGTTGTTGTTGTATTTGTTGGTGTTTTTCAATGTCGAGGTTGTTGTTGAATTTGTTGGTGTTGTTCAATGTTGAATTTGTTGCTGAATTTGTTGGCGTTTTTAAATGTTCAGGTTGTTGTTGAATTTGTTGGTGTTTTTCAATGTTGAGGTTGTTTTTGAATTTGTTGGTGTTTTTCAATGTTGAGGTTGTTGTTGTTTTTCAATGTTGAGGTTGTTGTTGAATTTGTTGGTATTTTTCAATGTTGAGGTTGTTGTTGTTTTTCAATGTTGAGGTTGTGGTTGAATTTGTTGGTGTTTTTAAATGTTGAGATTGTTGTTGAATATATTGGTGTTTTTCAATGTTGAGGTTGTTGTTGTTTTTCAATGCTGAGGTTGTTGTTGAATTTGTTGGTGTTTTTCAATTTCGAGGTTGTTGTTGAATTTGTTGGTGTTTTTCAATGTTGAGGTTGTTGTTATTTTTCAATGTTGAGGTTGTTGTTGAATTTGTTGTTGTTTTTCAATGTTGAAGTAGTTGTTGAATTTGTTGGTGTTTTTCAATGTTGAGGTTGTTGTTGAATTTGTTGGTGTTTTTCAATGTTGAGGTTGTTGTTGAATTTGTTGGTGTTTTTCAATGTTGAGGTACTTGTTGAATTTGTTGGTGTTTTTCAATGTTGAAGTTGTTGTTGAATTTGTTGATGTTTTTCAATGTTGAGGTTGTTGTTGTTTTTCAATATTGAGGTTGTTGTTGAATTTGTTGGTGTTTTTCAATGTTGAGGTTGTTGTTGTTTTTCAATGTTGAGGTTGTTGTTGTTTTTCAATGTTGAGGTTGTTGTTGTTGTTCAATTTGAAGGTTGTTGTTGAATTTGTTGGTGTTTTTCAATGTAAAGGTTGTTGTTGAATTTGTTGGTGTTTTTCAATGTTGAATTTGTTGTTGAATTTGTTGGTGTTTTTCAATGTTGAGGTTGTTGTTGTTTTTCAATGTTGAGGTTGTTGTTGAATTTGTTGGTGTTTTTCAATGTTGAGGTTGTTGTTGAATTTGTTGGCGTTTTTAAATGTTGAGGTTGATGTTGAAATTGTTGGTGTTTTTCAATGTTGAGGTTGTTGTTGAATTTGTTCGTGTTTTTCAATGTCGCGGTTGTTGTTGAATTTGTTGGTGTTTTTCAATGTTGAAGTTGTTGTTGAATTTGTTGCTGTTTTTTATGTTGAGGTTGTTGTTGTTTTTCAATGTTCAGGTTGTTGTTGAATTTGTTGGTGTTTTTCAATGTTGAGGTTGTTGTTGTTTTTCAATTTTGAGGATGTTGTTGAATTTGTTGGTGTTTTTAAATGTTCAGGTTGTTGTTGAATTTGTTGGTGTTTTTCAATGTTGAGGTTGTTATTGAATTTGGTGTTTTTCAATGTTGAGGTTGTTGTTGTTTTTCAATGTTGAGGTTGTTGTTGTTTTTCAATGTTGAGGTTGTTGTTGAATTTGTTGGTGTTTTTCAATGTTGAGGTTGTTGTTGTTTTTCAATGTTGAGGTTGTTGTTGAATTTTTTGGTGTTTTTCAATGTGGAGGTTGTTGTAGTTTTTCAATGTCGAGGTTGATGTTGAATTTGTTGGTGCTTTTCAATGTTGAGGTTGTTGTTGTTTTTCAATGTTGAGGTTGTTGTTGTTTTTCAATGTTGAGGTTGTTGTTGAATTTGATGGTGTTTTTCAATGTCGAGGTTGTTGTTGAATTTGTTGGTGTTTTTCAATGTTGAAGTTGTTGTTGAATTTGTTGGTGTTTTTTATGTTGAGGTTGTTGTTTTTCAATGTTCAGGTTGTTTTTGAATTTGTTGGTGTTTTTCAATGTTGAGGATGTTGTTGTTTTTCAATTTTGAGGTTGTTGTTGACTTTGTTGGTGTTTTTAAATGTTGAGGTTGTTGTTGAATTTGCTGGTGTTTTTCAATGTTGAGGTTGTTGTTGTTTTTCAATGTTGAGGTTGTTGTTGAATTTGTTGGTGTTTTTCAATTTCGAGGTTGTTGTTGAATTTGCTGGTGTTTTTCAATGTTGAAGTTGTTGTTGAATTTGTTGGTGTTTTTCAACGTTGAGGATGTTGTTGAATTTGTTGGTGTTTTTCAATGTTGAGGTTGTTGTTGTTTTTCAATGTTGAGGTTGTTGTTGCTTTTCAATGTTGAGGTTGTTGTTGAATTTGTTGGTGTTTTTCAATGTTGAAGTTGTTGTTGAATTTGTTGGTGTTTTTCAATGTTCAGGTTGTTGTTGTTTTTCAATGTTGAGGTTGTTGTTGTATTTGTTGGAGTTTTTCAATGTTGAGGTTGTTGTTGAATTTGTTGGTGTTTTTCAATGTTGAGGTTGTTGTTGTTTTTCAATGTTGAGGTTGTGGTTGAATTTGTTGCTGTTTTTAAATGTTGAGGTTGTTGTTGAATATATTGGTGTGTTTCAATGTTGAGGTTGTTGTTGTTTTTCAATGCTGAGGTTGTTGTTGAATTTGTTGGTGTTTTTCAAGTTCGAGGTTGTTGTTGAATTTGTTGGTGTTTTTCAATTTTGAGGTTGTTGTTATTTTTCAATGTTGAGGTTGTTGTTGAATTTGTTGTTGTTTTTCAATGTTGAAGTTCTTGTTGAATTTGTTGGTGTTTTTCAATGTTGAGGTTGTTGTTGAATTTGTTGGTGTTTTTCAATGTTGAGGTTGTTGTTGAATTTGTTGGTGTTTTTCAATGTTGAGGTAATTGTTGAATTTGTTGGTCTTTTTCAATGTTGAAGTTGTTGTTGAATTTGTTGATGTTTTTCAATGTTGAGGTAGTTGTTGTTTTTTAATGTTGAGGTTGTTATTGTTTTTCAATGTTGAGGTTATTGTTGTTGTTCAATGTGGAGGTTGTTGTTGAATTTGTTGCTGGTTTTCAATGTCAAGGTTGTTGTTGAATTTGTTGGTGTTTTTCAATGTTGAATTTGTTGTTGAATTTGTTGGTCATTTTCAATGTTGAGGTTGTTGTTGTTTTTCAATGTTGAGGTTTTTGTTGAATTTGTTGGTGTTTTTCAATGTTGAGGTTGTTGTTGAATTTGTTGGCGTTTTTAAATGTTGAGGTTGTTGTTGAATTTGTTGGTGTTTTTCAATGTTGAGGTTGTTGTTGAATTTGTTCGTGTTTTTCAATGTCGCGGTTGTTGTTGAATTTGTTGGTGTTTTTCAATGTTGAGGTTGTTGTTGTTTTTCAATGTTGAGGTTGTGGTTGAATTTGTTGTTGTTTTTAAATATTGAGGTTGTTGTTGAATATATTGGTGTTTTTCAATGTTGAGGTTGTTGTTGTTTTTCAATGCTGAGGTTGTTGTTGAATTTGTTGGTGTTTTTCAATTTCGAGGTTGTTGTTGAATTTGTTGGTGTTTTTCAATGTTGAGGTTGTTGTTATTTTTCAATGTTGAGGTTGTTGTTGAATTTGTTGTTGTTTTTCAATGTTGAAGTTGTTGTTGAATTTGTTGGTGTTTTTCAATGTTGAGGTTGTTGTTGAATTTGTTGGTGTTTTTCAATGTTGAGGATGTTGTTGAATTTGTTGGTGTTTTTCAATGTTGAGGTTGTTGTTGTTTTTCAATGTTGAGGTTGTTGTTGCTTTTCAATGTTGAGGTTGTTGTTGAATTTGTTGGTGTTTTTCAATGTTGAAGTTGTTGTTGAATTTGTTGGTGTTTTTCAATGTTCAGGCTGTTGTTGTTTTTCAATGTTGAGGTTGTTGTTGTATTTGTTGGAGTTTTTCAATGTTGAGGTTGTTGTAGTTTTTCAATGTTGAGGTTGTTGTTGAATTTGTTGGTGTTTTTCAATGTCGAGGTTGTTGTTGAATTTGTTGGTGTTTTTAAATGTTGAGGTTGTTGTTGAATTTGTTGGTGTTTTTCAATGTTGAGGTTGTTGTAGTTTTTCAATGTTGAGGTTGTTGTTGAATTTGTTGGTGTTTTTCAATGTTGAGGTTGTTGTTGTTGTTCAATGTGGAGGTTGTTGTTGAATTTGTTGGTGTTTTTCAATGTCGAGGTTGTTGTTGAATTTGTTGGTGTTGTTCAAATTTGAATTTGTTGTTGAATTTGTTGGTGTTTTTAAATATTCAGGTTGTTGTTGAATTTGTTGGTGTTTTTCAATGTTGAGGTTGTTGTTGAATTTGTTGGTGTTTTTCAATGTTGAGGTTGTTGTTGTTTTTCAATGTTGAGGTTGTTGTTGAATTTGTTGGTGTTTTTCAATGTTGAGGTTGTTGTTGTTTTTCAATGTTGAGGTTGTGGTTGAATTTGTTGCTGTTTTTAAATGTTGAGGTTGTTGTTGAATATATTGCTGTTTTTCAATGTTGAGGTTGTTGTTGTTTTTCAATGCTGAGGTTGTTGTTGAATTTGTTGGTGTTTTTCAATTTCGAGGTTGTTGTTGAATTTGTTGGTGTTTTTCAATGTTGAGGTTGTTGTTATTTTTCAATGTTGAGGTTGTTGAATTTGTTGTTTTTTTTCAATGTTGAAGTTGTTGTTGAATTTGTTGGTGTTTTTCAATGTTGAGGTTGTTGTTGAATTTGTTGGTGTTTTTCAATGTTGAGGTTGTTGTTGAATTTGTTGGTGTTTTTCAATGTTGAGGTAGTTGTTGAATTTGTTGGTCTTTTTCAATGTTGAAGTTGTTGTTGAATTTGTTGATGTTTTTCAATGTTGAGGTTGTTGTTGTTTTTTAATGTTGAGGTTGTTGTTGTTTTTCAATGTTGAGGTTGTTGTTGTTGTTCAATGTGGAGGTTGTTGTTGAATTTGTTGGTGGTTTTCAATGTCAAGGTTGTTGTTGAATTTGTTGGTGTTTTTCAATGTTGAATTTGTTGATGAATTTGTTGGTGTTTTTCAATGTTGAGGTTGTTGTTGTTTTTCAATGTTGAGGTTGTTGTTGAATTTGTTGGTGTTTTCAATGTTGAGGTTGCTGTTGAATTTGTTGGCGTTTTTAAATGTTGAGGTTGTTGTTGAATTTGTTGGTGTTTTTCAATGTTGAGGTTGTTGTTTAATTTGTTCGTGTTTTTCAATGTCGCGGTTGTTGTTGAATTTGTTGGTGTTTTTCAATGTTGAGGTTGTTGTTGTTTTTCAATGTTGAGGTTGTGGTTGAATTTGTTGGTGTTTTTAAATGTTGAGGTTGTTGTTGAATATATTGGTGTTTTTCAATGTTGAGGTTGTTGTTGTTTTTCAATGCTGAGGTTGTTGTTGAATTTGTTGGTGTTTTTCAATTTCGAGGTTGTTGTTGAATTTGTTGGTGTTTTTCAATGTTGAGGTTGTTGTTATTTTTCAATGTTGAGGTTGTTGTTGAATTTGTTGTTGTTTTTCAATGTTGAAGTTGTTGTTGAATTTGTTGGTGTTTTTCAATGTTGAGGTTGTTGTTGAATTTGTTGGTGTTTTTCAATGTTGAGGTTGTTGTTGAATTTGTTGGTGTTTTTCAATGTTGAGGTAGTTGTTGAATTTGTTGGTGTTTTTCAATGTTGAAGTTGTTGTTGAATTTGTTGATGTTTTTCAATGTTGAGGTTGTTGTGGTTTTTCAATGTTGAGGTTGTTGTTGTTTTTCAATGTTGAGGTTGTTGTTGTTGTTCAATGTGGAGGTTGTTGTTGAATTTGTTGGTGGTTTTCAATGTCAAGGTTGTTGTTGAATTTGTTGGTGTTTTTCAATGTTGAATTTGTTGTTGAATTTGTTGGTGTTTTTCAATGTTGAGGTTGTTGTTGTTTTTCAATGTTGAGGTTGTTGTTGAAATTGTTGGTGTTTTTCAATGTTGAGGTTGTTGTTGAATTTGTTGGCGTTTTTAAATGTTGAGGTTGTTGTTGAATTTGTTGGTGTTTTTCAATGTTGAGGTTGTTGTTGAATTTGTTCATGTTTTTCAATGTCGCGGTTGTTGTTGAATTTGTTGGTGTTTTTCAATGTTGAAGTTGTTGTTGAATTTGTTGGTGTTTTTTATGTTGAGGTTGTTGTTGTTTTTCAATGTTCAGGTTGTTGTTGAATTTGTTGGTGTTTTTCAATGTTGAGGTTGTTGATGTTTTTCAATGTTGAGGTTGTTGTTGAATTTGTTGGTGTTTTTCAATGTTGAGGTTGTTGTTGTTGTTCAATGTGGAGGTTGTTGTTGAATTTGTTGGTGTTTTTCAATGTCGAGGTTGTTGTTGAATTTGTTGGTGTTGTTCAATGTTGAATTTGTTGTTGAATTTGTTGGTGTTTTTAAATATTCAGGTTGTTGTTGAATTTGTTGGTGTTTTTCAATGTTGAGGTTGTTGTTGAATTTGTTGGTGTTTTTCAATGTTGAGGTTGTTGTTGTTTTTCAATGTTGAGGTTGTTGTTGAATTTGTTGGTGTTTTTCAATGTTGAGGTTGTTGTTGTTTTTCAATGTTGAGGTTGTGGTTGAATTTGTTGCTGTTTTTAAATGTTGAGGTTGTTGTTGAATATATTGGTGTTTTTCAATGTTGAGGTTGTTGTTGTTTTTCAATGCTGAGGTTGTTGTTGAATTTGTTGGTGTTTTTCAATTTCGAGGTTGTTGTTGAATTTGTTGGTGTTTTTCAATTTTGAGGTTGTTGTTATTTTTCAATGTTGAGGTTGTTGAATTTGTTGTTTTTTTTCAATGTTGAAGTTGTTGTTGAATTTGTTGGTGTTTTTCAATGTTGAGGTTGTTGTTGAATTTGTTGGTGTTTTTCAATGTTGAGGTTGTTGTTGAATTTGTTGGTGTTTTTCAATGTTGAGGTAGTTGTTGAATTTGTTGGTCTTTTTCAATGTTGAAGTTGTTGTTGAATTTGTTGATGTTTTTCAATGTTGAGGTTGTTGTTGTTTTTTAATGTTGAGGTTGTTGTTGTTTTTCAATGTTGAGGTTGTTGTTGTTGTTCAATGTGGAGGTTGTTGTTGAATTTGTTGGTGGTTTTCAATGTCAAGGTTGTTGTTGAATTTGTTGGTGTTTTTCAATGTTGCATTTGTTGATGAATTTGTTGGTGTTTTTCAATGTTGAGGTTGTTGTTGTTTTTCAATGTTGAGGTTGTTGTTGAATTTGTTGGTGTTTTCAATGTTGAGGTTGTTGTTGAATTTGTTGGCGTTTTTAAATGTTGAGGTTGTTGTTGAATTTGTTGGTGTTTTTCAATGTTGAGGTTGTTGTTGAATTTGTTCGTGTTTTTCAATGTCGCGGTTGTTGTTGAATTTGTTGGTGTTTTTCAATGTTGAGGTTGTTGTTGTTTTTCAATGTTGAGGTTGTGGTTGAATTTGTTGGTGTTTTTAAATGTTGAGGTTGTTGTTGAATATATTGGTGTTTTTCAATGTTGAGGTTGTTGTTGTTTTTCAATGCTGAGGTTGTTGTTGAATTTGTTGGTGTTTTTCAATTTCGAGGTTGTTGTTGAATTTGTTGGTGTTTTTCAATGTTGAGGTTGTTGTTATTTTTCAATGTTGAGGTTGTTGTTGAATTTGTTGTTGTTTTTCAATGTTGAAGTTGTTGTTGAAATTGTTGGTGTTTTTCAATGTTGTGGTTGTTGTTGAATTTGTTGGCGTTTTTAAATGTTGAGGTTGTTGTTGAATTTGTTGGTGTTTTTCAATGTTGAGGTTGTTGTTGAATTTGTTCATGTTTTTCAATGTCGCGGTTGTTGTTGAATTTGTTGGTGTTTTTCAATGTTGAAGTTGTTGTTGAATTTGTTGGTGTTTTTTATGTTGAGGTTGTTGTTGTTTTTCAATGTTCAGGTTGTTGTTGAATTTGTTGGTGTTTTTCAATGTTGAGGTTGTTGATGTTTTTCAATTTTGAGGATGTTGTTGAATTTGTTGGTGTTTTTAAATGTTGAGGTTGTTGTTGAATTTGTCGGTGTTTTTCAATGTTGAGGTTGTTGTTGAATTTGTTGGTGTTTTTCAATGTTGAGGTTGTTGTTGTTTTTCAATGTTGAGGTTGTTGTTGTTTTTCAATATTGAGGTTGTTGTTGAATTTGTTGGTGTTTTTCAATGTTGAGGTTGTTGTTGTTTTTCAATGTTGAGGTTGTTGTTGAATTTTTTGGTGTTTTTCAATGTTGAGGTTGTTGTAGTTTTTCAATGTCGAGGTTGATGTTGAATTTGTTCATGCTTTTCAATGTTGAAGTTGTTGTTGAATTTGTTGGTGTTTTTCAATGTTGAGGTTGTTGTTGAATTTGTTGGTGTTTTTAAATGTTGAATTTGTTGTTGAATTTGTTGGTGTTTTTCAATGTTGATGTTGTTGTTTTTCAATGTTGAGGTTGTTGTTGAATTTGTTGGTGTTTTTCAATGTTGAGGTTGTTGTTGAATTTGTTGGCGTTTTTATATGTTGAGGTTGTTGTTGGATTTGTGGGTGTTTTTCAATGTTGAGGTTGTTGTTGAATTTGTTCGTGTTTTTCAATGTTGAGGTTGTTGTTGTTTTTCAATGTTGAGGTTGTTGTTGAATTTGATGGTGTTTTTCAATGTCGAGGTTGTTGTTGAATTTGTTGGTGTTTTTCAATGTTGAAGTTGTTGTTGAATTTGTTGGTGTTTTTCAATGTTGTGGTTGTTGTTGTTTTTCAATGTTCAGGTTGTTGTTGAATTTGTTGGTGTTTTTCAATGTTGAGGTTGTTGTTGTTTTTCAATTTTGAGGTTGTTGCTGACTTTGTTGGTGTTTTTAAATGTTGAGGTTGTTGTTGAATTTGTTGGTGTTTTTCAATGTTGAGGTTGTTGTTGTTTTTCAATGTTGAGGTTGTTGTTGAATTTGTTGGTGGTTTTCAATGTTGAGGTTGTTGTTTATCAATGTTGAGGTTGTTGTTGAATTTGTTGGTGTTTTTGAATTTCGAGGTTGCTGTTGAATTTGCTGCTGTTTTTCAATGTTGAAGTTGTTGTTGAATTTGTTGTTGTTTTTCAATGTTGAGGATGTTGTTGAATTTGTTGGTGTTTTTCAATGTTGAGGTTGTTGTTGTTTTTCAATGTTGAGGTTCTTGTTGCTTTTCAATGTTGAGGTTGTTGTTGTTTTTCAATGTTGAGGTTGTTGTTGAATTTGTTGGTGTTTTTCAAT
The DNA here is from genome assembly GCA_026770705.1 of Isurus oxyrinchus. Taxonomy (NCBI): domain Eukaryota; kingdom Metazoa; phylum Chordata; class Chondrichthyes; order Lamniformes; family Lamnidae; genus Isurus; species Isurus oxyrinchus. The sequence goes on along the minus strand of JANJGN010000521.1, from coordinate 141,372 downwards.
GTTGAGGTTGTTGTTGTTTTTCAATGTTGAGGTTGTTGTTGAATTTTTTGGTGTTTTTCAATGTTGAGGTTGTTGTAGTTTTTCAATGTCGAGGTTGATGTTGAATTTGTTCATGCTTTTCAATGTTGAAGTTGTTGTTGAATTTGTTGGTGTTTTTCAATGTTGAGGTTGTTGTTGAATTTGTTGGTGTTTTTTAATGTTCAGGTTGTTGTTGAATTTGTTGGTGTTTTTCAATGTTGAGGTTGTTGTTGTTTTTCAATGTTGAGGTTGTTGTTGAATTTGTTGGTGTTTTTCAATGTTGAGGTTGTTGTTGTTGTTCAATGTGGAGGTTGTTGTTTAATTTGTTGGTGTTTTTCAATGTCGAGGATGTTGTTGAATTTGTTGGTGTTTTTCAATTTTGAATTTGTTGTTGAATTTGTTGGTGTTTTTCAATGTTGATGTTGTTGTTGTTTTTCAATGTTGAGGTTGTTGTTGAATTTGTTGGTGTTTTCAATGTTGAGGTTGTTGTTGAATTTGTTGGCGTTTTTATATGTTGAGGTTGTTGTTGGATTTGTGGGTGTTTTTCAATGTTGAGGTTGTTGTTGAATTTGTTCGTGTTTTTCAATGTTGAGGTTGTTGTTGTTTTTCAATGTTGAGGTTGTTGTTGAATTTGATGGTGTTTTTCAATGTCGAGGTTGTTGTTGAATTTGTTGGTGTTTTTCAATGTTGAAGTTGTTGTTGAATTTGTTGGTGTTTTTCAATGTTGTGGTTGTTGTTGTTTTTCAATGTTCAGGTTGTTGTTGAATTTGTTGGTGTTTTTCAATGTTGAGGTTGTTGTTGTTTTTCAATTTTGAGGTTGTTGTTGACTTTGTTGGTGTTTTTAAATGTTGAGGTTGTTGTTGAATTTGTTGGTGTTTTTCAATGTTGAGGTTGTTGTTGTTTTTCAATGTTGAGGTTGTTGTTGAATTTGTTGGTGGTTTTCAATGTTGAGGTTGTTGTTTTTCAATGTTGAGGTTTTTGTTGAATTTGTTGGTGTTTTTGAATTTCGAGGTTGCTGTTGAATTTGCTGCTGTTTTTCAATGTTGAAGTTGTTGTTGAATTTGCTGGTGTTTTTCAATGTTGAGGATGTTGTTGAATTTGTTGGTGTTTTTCAATGTTGAGGTTGTTGTTGTTTTTCAATGTTGAGGTTCTTGTTGCTTTTCAATGTTGAGGTTGTTGTTGAATTTGTTGGTGTTTTTCAATGTTGAGGTTGTTGTTGAATTTGTTGGTGTTTTTCAATGTTCAGGTTGTTGTTGTTTTTCAATGTTGAGGTTGTTGTTGAATTTGTTGGTGTTTTTCAATGTCGAGGTTGTTGTTGAATTTGTTGGTGTTTTTCAGTGTTGAAGTTGTTGTTGAATTTGTTGATGTTTTTCAATGTTGAGGTTGTTCGTTGAATTTGTTGGTGTTTTTCAATGTTGAGGTTGTTGTTCTTTTTCAATGTTGAGGTTGTTGTTGAATTTGTTGGTGTTTTTCAATGTTGAGGTTGTTGTTGTTCAATGTGGAGGTTGTTGTTGAATTTGTTGGTGTTTTTCAATGTCGAGGTTGTTGTTGAATTTGTTGGTGTTTTTCAATGTTGAATTTGTTGTTGAATTTGTTGGTGTTTTTCAATGTTGAGGTTGTTGTTGTTTTTCAATGTTGAGGTTGTTGTTGAATTTGTTGGTGTTTTTCAATGTTGAGGTTGTTGTTGAATTTGTTGGCGTTTTTAAATGTTGAGGTTGTTGTTGAATTTGTTGGTGTTTTTCAATGTTGAGGTTGTTGTTGAATTTGTTGGTGTTTTTCAATGTTGAGGTTGTTGTTGTTTTTCAATGTTGAGGTTGTTGTTGAATTTGTTGGTGTTTTTCAATGTTGAGTTTTTTGTTGTTTTTCAATGTTGAGGTTGTTGTTGAATTTGTTGGTGTTTTTAAATGTTGAGGTTGTTGTTGAATATATTGGTGTTTTTCAATGTTGAGGTTGTTGTTATTTTTCAATGTTGAGGTTGTTGTTGAATTTGTTGTTGTTTTTCAATGTTGAAGTTGTTGTTGAATTTGTTGGTGTTTTTCAATGTTGAGGTTGTTGTTGTTTTTCAATGTTGAAGTTGTTGTTGAATTTGTTGGTGTTTTTCATTGTTGAGGTTGTTGTTGAATTTGTTGGTGTTTTTCAATGTTGAAGTTGTTGTTGAATTTGTTGATGTTTTTCAATGTTGAGGTTGTTGTTGTTTTTCAATGTTGAGGTTGTTGTTGAATATGTTGGTGTTTTTCAATGTTGCGGTTGTTGTTGTTTTTCAATGTTGAGGTTGTTGTTGTTTTTCAATGTTGAGGTTGTTGTTGAATTTGTTGGTGTTTTTCAATGTTGAGGTTATTGTTGAATTTGTTGGTGTTTTTCAATGTTGAGGTTGTTGTTGTTTTTCAATGTTGAGGTTGTTGTTGAATTTTTTGGTGTTTTTCAATGTTAAGGTTGTTGTAGTTTTTCAATGTTGAGGATGTTGTTGAATTTGTTGGTGTTTTTCAATGTTGAAGTTGTTGTTGAATTTGTTGGTGTTTTTCAATGTTGAGGTTGTTGTTGAATTTGTTGGTGTTTTTCAATGTTGAGGTTGTTGTTGAATTTGTTGGTGTTTTTCAATGTTGAGGTTGTTGTTGTTTTTCAATGTTGAGGTTGATGTTGAATTTGTTGGTGTTTTTCAATGTTGAGGTTGTTGTTGTTCAATGTGGAGGTTGTTGTTGAATTTGTTGGTGTTTTTCAATGTCGAGGTTGTTGTTGAATTTGTTGGTGTTTTTCAATGTTGAATTTGTTGTTGAATTTGTTGGTGTTTTTCAATGTTGAGGATGTTGTTGAATTTGTTGGTGTTTTTCAATGTTGAGGTTGTTGTTGTTTTTCAATGTTGAGGTTGTTGTTGCTTTTGAATGTTGAGGTTGTTGTTGAATTTGTTGGTGTTTTTCAATGTCGAGGTTGTTGTTGAATTTGTTGGTGTTTTTAAATGTTGAGGTTGTTGTTGAATTTGTTGGTGTTTTTCAATGTTGAGGTTGATGTAGTTTTTCAATGTTGAGGTTGTTGTTGAATTTGTTCGTGTTTTTCAATGTTGAGGTTGTTGTTGCTTTTCAATGTGGAGGTTGTTGTTGAATTTGTTGGTGTTTTTCAATGTCGAGGTTGTTGTTGAATTTGTTGGTGTTGTTCAATGTTGAATTTGTTGTTGAATTTGTTGGTGTTTTTCAATGTTGAGGTTGTTGTTGTTTTTCAATGTTGAGGTTGTTTTTCAATTTGTTGGTGTTTTTTCAATGTTGAGGTTGTTGTTGAATTTGTTGGCGTTTTTAAATGTTCAGGTTGTTGTTGAATTTGTTGGTGTTTTTCAATGTTGAGGTTGTTGTTGAATTTGTTGGTGTTTTTCAATGTTGAGGTTGTTGTTGTTTTTTAATGTTGAGGTTGTTGTTGAATTTGTTGGTGTTTTTCAATGTTGAGGTTGTTGTTGTTTTTCAATGTTGAGGTTGTGGTTGAATTTGTTGGTGTTTTTAAATGTTGAGGTTGTTGTTGAATATATTGGTGTTTTTCAATGTTGAGGTTGTTGTTGTTTTTCAATGCTGAGGTTGTTGTTGAATTTGTTGGTGTTTTTCAATTTCGAGGTTGTTGTTGAATTTGTTGGTGTTTTTCAATGTTGAGGTTGTTGTTATTTTTCGATGTTGAGGTTGTTGTTGAATTTGTTGTTGTTTTTCAATGTTGAAGTTGTTGTTGAATTTGTTGGTGTTTTTCAATGTTGAAGTTGTTGTTGAATTTGTTGGTGTTTTTCAATGTTGAGGTTGTTGTTGTTTTTCAATTTTGAGGTTGTTGTTGACTTTGTTGGTGTTTTTAAATGTTGAGGTTGTTGTTGAATTTGTTGGTGTTTTTCAATGTTGAGGTTGTTGTTGTTTTTCAATGTTGAGGTTGTTGTTGAATTTGTTGGTGGTTTTCAATGTTGAGGTTGTTGTTTTTCAATGTTGAGGTTGTTGTTGAATTTGTTGGTGTTTTTGAATTTCGAGGTTGCTGTTGAATTTGCTGCTGTTTTTCAATGTTGAAGTTGTTGTTGAATTTGTTGTTGTTTTTCAATGTTGAGGATGTTGTTGAATTTGTTGGTGTTTTTCAATGTTGAGGTTGTTGTTGTTTTTCAATGTTGAGGTTCTTGTTGCTTTTCAATGTTGAGGTTGTTGTTGTTTTTCAATGTTGAGGTTGTTGTTGAATTTGTTGGTGTTTTTCAATGTTGAGGTTGTTGTTGTTTTTCAATGTTGAGGTTTTTGTTGAATTTTTTGGTGTTTTTCAATGTTGAGGTTGTTGTAGTTTTTCAATGTCGAGGTTGATGTTGAATTTGTTCATGCTTTTCAATGTTGAAGTTGTTGTTGAATTTGTTGGTGTTTTTCAATGTTGAGGTTGTTGTTGAATTTGTTGGTGTTTTTAAATGTTGAGGTTGTTGTTGAATTTGTTGGTGTTTTTCAATGTTGAGGTTGTTGTTGTTTTTCAATGTTGAGGTTGTTGTTGAATTTGTTGGTGTTTTTCAATGTTGAGGTTGTTGTTGTTGTTCAATGTGGAGGTTCTTGTTTAATTTGTTGGTGTTTTTCAATGTCGAGGATGTTGTTGAATTTGTTGGTGTTTTTCAATGTTGAATTTGTTGTTGAATTTGTTGGTGTTTTTCAATGTTGTGGTTGTTGTTGTTTTTCAATGTTCAGGTTGTTGTTGAATTTGTTGGTGTTTTTCAATGTTGAGGTTGTTGTTGTTTTTCAATTTTGAGGTTGTTGTTGACTTTGTTGGTGTTTTTAAATGTTGAGGTTGTTGTTGAATTTGTTGGTGTTTTTCAATGTTGAGGTTGTTGTTGTTTTTCAATGTTGAGGTTGTTGTTGAATTTGTTGGTGGTTTTCAATGTTGAGGTTGTTGTTTTTCAATGTTGAGGTTTTTGTTGAATTTGTTGGTGTTTTTGAATTTCGAGGTTGCTGTTGAATTTGCTGCTGTTTTTCAATGTTGAAGTTGTTTTTGAATTTGTTGGTGTTTTTCAATGTTGAGGATGTTGTTGAATTTGTTGGTGTTTTTCAATGTTGAGGTTGTTGTTGTTTTTCAATGTTGGGGTTCTTGTTGCTTTTCAATGTTGAGGTTGTTGTTGAATTTGTTGGTGTTTTTCAATGTTGAGGTTGTTGTTGAATTTGTTGGTGTTTTTCAATGTTCAGGTTGTTGTTGTTTTTCAATGTTGAGGTTGTTGTTGTATTTGTTGGTGTTTTTCAATGTTGAGGTTGTTGTAGTTTTTCAATGTTGAGGTTGTTGTTGAATTTGTTGGTGTTTTTCAATGTCGAGGTTGTTGTTGAATTTGTTGGTGTTTTTCAGTGTTGAAGTTGTTGTTGAATTTGTTGATGTTTTTCAATGTTGAGGTTGTTCGTTGAATTTGTTGGTGTTTTTCAATGTTGAGGTTGTTGTTGTTTTTCAATGTTGAGGTTGTTGTTGAATTTGTTGGTGTTTTTCAATGTTGAGGTTGTTGTTGTCCAATGTTGAGGTTGTTGTTGAATTTGTTGGTGTTTTTCAATGTCGAGGTTGTTGTTGAATTTGTTGGTGTTTTTCAATGTTGAATTTGTTGTTGAATTTGTTGGTGTTTTTCAATGTTGAGGTTGTTGTTGTTTTTCAATGTTGAGGTTGTTGTTGAATTTGTTGGTGTTTTTCAATGTTGAGGTTGTTGTTGAATTTGTTGGCGTTTTTAAATGTTCAGGTTGTTGTTGAATTTGTTGGTGTTTTTCAATGTTGAGGTTGTTGTTGAATTTGTTGGTGTTTTTCAATGTTGAGGTTGTTGTTGTTTTTCAATGTTGAGGTTGTTGTTGAATTTGTTGGTGTTTTTAAATGTTGAGGTTGTTGTTGAATATATTGGTGTTTTTCAATGTTGAGGTTGTTGTTATTTTTCAATGTTGAGGTTGTTGTTGAATTTGTTGTTGTTTTTCAATGTTGAAGTTGTTGTTGAATTTGTTGGTGTTTTTCAATGTTGAGGTTGTTGTTGTTTTTCAATGTTGAAGTTGTTGTTGAATTTGTTGGTGTTTTTCATTGTTGAGGTTGTTGTTGAATTTGTTGGTGTTTTTCAATGTTGAAGTTGTTGTTGAATTTGTTGATGTTTTTCAATGTTGAGGTTGTTGTTGTTTTTCAATGTTGAGGTTGTTGTTGAATTTGTTGGTGTTTTTCAATGTTGCGGTTGTTGTTGTTTTTCAATGTTGAGGTTGTTGTTGTTTTTCAATGTTGAGGTTGTTGTTGAATTTGTTGGTGTTTTTCAATGTTGAGGTTATTGTTGAATTTGTTGGTGTTTTTCAATGTTGAGGTTGTTGTTGTTTTTCAATGTTGAGGTTGTTGTTGAATTTTTTGGTGTTTTTCAATGTTAAGGTTGTTGTAGTTTTTCAATGTTGAGGATGTTGTTGTATTTGTTGGTGTTTTTCAATGTTGAAGTTGTTGTTGAATTTGTTGGTGTTTTTCAATGTTGAGGTTGTTGTTGAATTTGTTGGTGTTTTTCAATGTTGAGGTTGTTGTTGAATTTGTTGTTGTTTTTCAATGTTGAAGTTGTTGTTGTTTTTCAATGTTGAGGTTGTTGTTGAATTTGTTGGTGTTTTTCAATGTTGAGGTTGTTGTTGTTCAATGTGGAGGTTGTTGTTGAATTTGTTGGTGTTTTTCAATGTCGAGGTTGTTGTTGAATTTGTTGGTGTTTTTCAATGTTGAATTTGTTGTTGAATTTGTTGGTGTTTTTCAATGTTGAGGATGTTGTTGAATTTGTTGGTGTTTTTCAATGTTGAGGTTGTTGTTGTTTTTCAATGTTGAGGTTGTTGTTGCTTTTCAATGTTGAGGTTGTTGTTGAATTTGTTGGTGTTTTTCAATGTCGAGGTTGTTGTTGAATTTGTTGGTGTTTTTAAATGTTGAGGTTGTTGTTGAATTTGTTGGTGTTTTTCAATGTTGAGGTTGATGTAGTTTTTCAATGTTGAGGTTGTTGTTGAATTTGTTGGTGTTTTTCAATGTTGAGGTTGTTGTTGTTGTTCAATGTGGAGGTTGTTGTTGAATTTGTTGGTGTTTTTCAATGTCGAGGTTGTTGTTGAATTTGTTGGTGTTGTTCAATGTTGAATTTGTTGTTGAATTTGTTGGTGTTTTTCAATGTTGAGGTTGTTGTTGTTTTTCAATGTTGAGGTTGTTTTTCAATTTGTTGGTGTTTTTCAATGTTGAGGTTGTTGTTGAATTTGTTGGCGTTTTTAAATGTTCAGGTTGTTGTTGAATTTGTTGGTGTTTTTCAATGTTGAGGTTGTTGTTGAATTTGTTGGTGTTTTTCAATGTTGAGGTTGTTGTTGTTTTTCAATGTTGAGGTTCTTGTTGCTTTTCAATGTTGAGGTTGTTGTTGTTTTTCAATGTTGAGGTTGTTGTTGAATTTGTTGGTGTTTTTCAATGTTGAGGTTGTTGTTGTTTTTCAATGTTGAGGTTTTTGTTGAATTTTTTGGTGTTTTTCAATGTTGAGGTTGTTGTAGTTTTTCAATGTCGAGGTTGATGTTGAATTTGTTCATGCTTTTCAATGTTGAAGTTGTTGTTGAATTTGTTGGTGTTTTTCAATGTTGAGGTTGTTGTTGAATTTGTTGGTGTTTTTAAATGTTGAGGTTGTTGTTGAATTTGTTGGTGTTTTTCAATGTTGAGGTTGTTGTTGTTTTTCAATGTTGAGGTTGTTGTTGAATTTGTTGGTGTTTTTCAATGTTGAGGTTGTTGTTGTAGTTCAATGTGGAGGTTCTTGTTTAATTTGTTGGTGTTTTTCAATGTCGAGGATGTTGTTGAATTTGTTGGTGTTTTTCAATGTTGAATTTGTTGTTGAATTTGTTGGTGTTTTTCAATGTTGTGGTTGTTGTTGTTTTTCAATGTTCAGGTTGTTGTTGAATTTGTTGGTGTTTTTCAATGTTGAGGTTGTTGTTGTTTTTCAATTTTGAGGTTGTTGTTGAATTTGTTGGTGTTTTTAAATGTTGAGGTTGTTGTTGAATTTGTTGGTGTTTTTCAATGTTGAGGTTGTTGTTGTTTTTCAATGTTGAGGTTGTTGTTGAATTTGTTGGTGGTTTTCAATGTTGAGGTTGTTGTTTTTCAATGTTGAGGTTTTTGTTGAATTTGTTGGTGTTTTTGAATTTCGAGGTTGCTGTTGAATTTGCTGCTGTTTTTCAATGTTGAAGTTGTTTTTGAATTTGTTGGTGTTTTTCAATGTTGAGGATGTTGTTGAATTTGTTGGTGTTTTTCAATGTTGAGGTTGTTGTTGTTTTTCAATGTTGAGGTTCTTGTTGCTTTTCAATGTTGAGGTTGTTGTTGAATTTGTTGGTGTTTTTCAATGTTGAGGTTGTTGTTGAATTTGTTGGTGTTTTTCAATGTTCAGGTTGTTGTTGTTTTTCAATGTTGAGGTTGTTGTTGTATTTGTTGGTGTTTTTCAATGTTGAGGTTGTTGTAGTTTTTCAATGTTGAGGTTGTTGTTGAATTTGTTGGTGTTTTTCAATGTCGAGGTTGTTGTTGAATTTGTTGGTGTTTTTCAGTGTTGAAGTTGTTGTTGAATTTGTTGATGTTTTTCAATGTTGAGGTTGTTCGTTGAATTTGTTGGTGTTTTTCAATGTTGAGGTTGTTGTTGTTTTTCAATGTTGAGGTTGTTGTTGAATTTGTTGGTGTTTTTCAATGTTGAGGTTGTTGTTGTTCAATGTGGAGGTTGTTGTTGAATTTGTTGGTGTTTTTCAATGACGAGGATGTTGTTGAATTTGTTGGTGTTTTTCAATGTTGAATTTGTTGTTGAATTTGTTGGTGTTTTTCAATGTTGAGGTTGTTGTTGTTTTTCAATGTTGAGGTTGTTGTTGAATTTGTTGGTGTTTTTCAATGTTGAGGTTGTTGTTGAATTTGTTGGCGTTTTTAAATGTTCAGGTTGTTGTTGAATTTGTTGGTGTTTTTCAATGTTGAGGTTGTTGTTGAATTTGTTGGTGTTTTTCAATGTTGAGGTTGTTATTGTTTTTCAATGTTGAGGTTGTTGTTGAATTTGTTGGTGTTTTTAAATGTTGAGGTTGTTGTTGAATATATTGGTGTTTTTCAATGTTGAGGTTGTTGTTATTTTTCAATGTTGAGGTTGTTGTTGAATTTGTTGTTGTTTTTCAATGTTGAAGTTGTTGTTGAATTTGTTGGTGTTTTTCAATGTTGAGGTTGTTGTTGTTTTTCAATGTTGAAGTTGTTGTTGAATTTGTTGGTGTTTTTCACTGTTGAGGTTGTTGTTGAATTTGTTGGTGTTTTTCAATGTTGAAGTTGTTGTTGAATTTGTTGATGTTTTTCAATGTTGAGGTTGCTGTTGTTTTTCAATGTTGAGGTTGTTGTTGAATTTGTTGGTGTTTTTCAATGTTGCGGTTGTTGTTGTTTTACAATGTTGAGGTTGTTGTTGTTTTTCAATGTTGAGGTTGTTGTTGAATTTGTTGGTGTTTTTCAATGTTGAGGTTATTGTTGAATTTGTTGGTGTTTTTCAATGTTGAGGTTGTTGTTGTTTTTCAAAGTTGAGGTTGTTGTTGAATTTTTTGGTGTTTTTCAATGTTAAGGTTGTTGTAGTTTTTCAATGTTGAGGATGTTGTTGAATTTGTTGGTGTTTTTCAATGTTGAAGTTGTTGTTGAATTTGTTGGTGTTTTTCAATGTTGAGGTTGTTGTTGAATTTGTTGGTGTTTTTCAATGTTGAGGTTGTTGTTGAATTTGTTGTTGTTTTTCAATGTTGAAGTTGTTGTTGTTTTTCAATGTTGAGGTTGTTGTTGAATTTGTTGGTGTTTTTCAATGTTGAGGTTGTTGTTGTTCAATGTGGAGGTTGTTGTTGAATTTGTTGGTGTTTTTCAATGTCGACGTTGTTGTTGAATTTGTTGGTGTTTTTCAATGTTGAATTTGTTGTTGAATTTGTTGGTGTTTTTCAATGTTGAGGATGTTGTTGAATTTGTTGGTGTTTTTCAATGTTGAGGTTGTTGTTGTTTTTCAATGTTGAGGTTGTTGTTGCTTTTCAATGTTGAGGTTGTTGTTGAATTTGTTGGTGTTTTTCAATGTCGAGGTTGTTGTTGAATTTGTTGGTGTTTTTAAATGTTGAGGTTGTTGTTGAATTTGTTGGTGTTTTTCAATGTTGAGGTTGGTGTAGTTTTTCAATGTTGAGGTTGTTGTTGAATTTGTTGGTGTTTTTCAATGTTGAGGTTGTTGTTGTTGTTCAATGTGGAGGTTGTTGTTGAATTTGTTGGTGTTTTTCAATGTCGAGGTTGTTGTTGAATTTGTTGGTGTTGTTCAATGTTGAATTTGTTGTTGAATTTGTTGGTGTTTTTCAATGTTGAGGTTGTTGTTGTTTTTCAATGTTGAGGTTGTTTTTCAATTTGTTGGTGTTTTTCAATGTTGAGGTTGTTGTTGAATTTGTTGGCGTTTTTAAATGTTCAGGTTGTTGTTGAATTTGTTGGTGTTTTTCAATGTTGAGGTTGTTGTTGAATTTGTTGGTGTTTTTCAATGTTGAGGTTGTTGTTGTTTTTCAATGTTGAGGTTGTTGTTGAATTTGTTGGTGTTTTTCAATGTTGAGGTTGTTGTTGTTTTTCAATGTTGAGGTTGTGGTTGAATTTGTTGGTGTTTTTAAATGTTGAGGTTGTTGTTGAATATATTGGTGTTTTTCAATGTTGAGGTTGTTGTTGTTTTTCAATGCTGAGGTTGTTGTTGAATTTGTTGGTGTTTTTCAATGTTGAGGTTGTTGTTATTTTTCAATGTTGAGGTTGTTGTTGAATTTGTTGTTGTTTTTCAATGTTGAAGTTGTTGTTGAATTTGTTGGTGTTTTTCAATGTTGAGGTTGTTGTTGAATTTGTTGGTGTTTTTCAATATTGAGGTTGTTGTTGAATTTGTTGGTGTTTTTCAATGTTGAGGTAGTTGTTGAATTTGTTGGTCTTTTTCAATGTTGAGGTTGTTGTTGAATTTGTTGATGTTTTTCAATGTTGAGGTTGTTGTTGTTTTTTAATGTTGAGGTTGTTGTTGTTTTTCAATGTTGAGGTTGTTGTTGTTGTTCAATGTGGAGGTTGTTGTTGAATTTGTTGGTGGTTTTCAATGTCAAGGTTGTTGTTGAATTTGTTGGTGTTTTTCAATGTTGAATTTGTTGATGAATTAGTTGGTGTTTTTCAATGTTGAGGTTGTTGTTGTTTTTCAATGTTGAGGTTGTTGTTGAATTTGTTGGTGTTTTTCAATGTTGAGGTTGTTGTTGAATTTGTTGGCGTTTTTAAATGTTGAGGTTGTTGTTGAATTTGTTGGTGTTTTTCAATGTTGAGGTTGTTGTTGAATTTGTTCGTGTTTTTCAATGTCGCGGTTGTTGTTGAATTTGTTGGTGTTTTTCAATGTTGAGGTTGTTGTTGTTTTTCAATGTTGAGGTTGTGGTTGAATTTGTTGGTGTTTTTAAATGTTGAGGTTGTTGTTGAATATATTGGTGTTTTTCAATGTTGAGGTTGTTGTTGTTTTTCAATGCTGAGGTTGTTGTTGAATTTGTTGGTGTTTTTCAATTTCGAGGTTGTTGTTGAATTTGTTGGTGTTTTTCAATGTTGAGGTTGTTGTTATTTTTCAATCTTGGTGTTGTTGAATTTGTTGTTGTTTTACAATGTTGAAGTTGTTGTTGAATTTGTTGGTGTTTTTCAATGTTGAGGTTGTTGTTGAATTTGTTGGTGTTTTTCAATGTTGAGGTTGTTGTTGAATTTGTTGGTGTTTTTCAATGTTGAGGTAGTTGTTGAATTTGTTGGTGTTTTTCAATGTTGAAGTTGTTGTTGAATTTGTTGATGTTTTTCAATGTTGAGGTTGTTGTTGTTTTTCAATGTTGAGGTTGTTGTTGTTTTTCAATGTAGAGGTTGTTGTTGTTGTTCAATGTGCAGGTTGTTGTTGAATTTGTTGGTGGTTTTCAATGTCAAGGTTGTTGTTGAATTTGTTGGTGTTTTTCAATGTTGAGGTTGTTGTTGTTTTTCATTGTTGAGGTTGTTGTTGAATTTGTTGGTGTTTTTCAATGTTGAGGTTGTTGTTGAATTTGTTGGCGTTTTTAAATGTTGAGGTTGTTGTTGAATTTGTTGGTGTTTTTCAATGTTGAGGTTGTTGTTGAATTTGTTCATGTTTTTCAATGTCGCGGTTGTTGTTGAATTTGTTGGTGTTTTTCAATGTTGAAGTTGTTGTTGAATTTGTTGGTGTTTTTTATGTTGAGGTTGTTGTTGTTTTTCAATGTTCAGGTTGTTGTTGAATTTGTTGGTGTTTTTCAATGTTGAGGTTGTTGTTGTTTTTCAATTTTGAGGATGTTGTTGAATTTGTTGGTGTTTTTAAATGTTGAGGTTGTTGTTGAATTTGTTGGTGTTTTTCAATGTTGAGGTTGTTGTTGAATTTGTTGGTGTTTTTCAATGTTGAGGTTGTTGTTGTTTTTCAATGTTGAGGTTGTTGTTGTTTTTCAATGTTGAGGTTGTTGTTGAATTTGTTGGTGTTTTTCAATGTTGAGGTTGTTGTTGTTTTTCAATATTGAGGTTGTTGTTGAATTTTTTGGTGTTTTTCAATGTTGAGGTTGTTGTAGTTTTTCAATGTCGAGGTTGATGTTGAATTTGTTCATGCTTTTCAATGTTGAAGTTGTTGTTGAATTTGTTGGTGTTTTTCAATGTTGAGGTTGTTGTTGAATTTGTTGGTGTTTTTAAATGTTGAGGTTGTTGTTGAATTTGTTGGTGTTTTTCAATGTTGAGGTTGTTGTTGTTTTTCAATGTTGAGGTTGTTGTAGAATTTGTTGGTGTTTTTCAATGTTGAGGTTGTTGTTGTTGTTCAATGTGGAGGTTGTTGTTTAATTTGTTGGTGTTTTTCAATGTCGAGGATGTTGTTGAATTTGTTGGTGTTTTTCAATGTTGAATTTGTTGTTGAATTTGTTGGTGTTTTTCAATGTTGATGTTGTTGTTGTTTTTCAATGTTGAGGTTGTTGTTGAATTTGTTGGTGTTTTTCAATGTTGAGGTTGTTGTTGAATTTGTTGGCGTTTTTATATGTTGAGGTTGTTGTTGGATTTGTGGGTGTTTTTCAATGTTGAGGTTGTTGTTGAATTTGTTCGTGTTTTTCAATGTTGAGGTTGTTGTTGTTTTTCAATGTTGAGGTTGTTGTTGAATTTGATGGTGTTTTTCAATGTCGAGGTTGTTGTTGAATTTGTTGGTGTTTTTCAATGTTGAAGTTGTTGTTGAATTTGTTGGTGTTTTTCAATGTTGTGGTTGTTGTTGTTTTTCAATGTTCAGGTTGTTGTTGAATTTGTTGGTGTTTTTCAATGTTGAGGTTGTTGTTGTTTTTCAATTTTGAGGTTGTTGTTGACTTTGTTGGTGTTTTTAAATGTTGAGGTTGTTGTTGAATTTGTTGGTGTTTTTCAATGTTGAGGTTGTTGTTTTTCAATGTTGAGGTTGTTTTTGAATTTGTTGGTGTTTTTCAATGTTGAGGTTGTTGTTTTTCAATGTTGAGGTTGTTGTTGAATTTGTTGGTGTTTTTGAATTTCGAGGTGGCTGTTGAATTTGCTGCTGTTTTTCAATGTTGAAGTTGTTGTTGAATTTGTTGGTGTTTTTCAATGTGGAGGATGTTGTTGAATTTGTTGGTGTTTTTCAATGTTGAGGTTGTTGTTGTTTTTCAATGTTGAGGTTCTTGTTGCTTTTCAATGTTGAGGTTGTTGTTGAATTTGTTGTTGTTTTTCAATGTTGAGGTTGTTGTTGAATTTGTTGGTGTTTTTCAATGTTCAGGTTGTTGTTGTTTTTCAATGTTGAGGTTGTTGTTGTATTTGTTGGTGTTTTTCAATGTGGAGGTTGTTGTATTTTTTCAATGTTGAGGTTGTTGTTGAATTTGTTGGTGTTTTTCAATGTCGAGGTTGTTGTTGAATTTGTTGGTGTTTTTCAGTGTTGAAGTTGTTGTTGAATTTGTTGGTGTTTTTCAATGTTGAGGTTGTTGTTCAATGTGGAGGTTGTTCTTGAATTTGTTGGTGTTTTTCAATGTCGAGGTTGTTGTTGAATTTGTTGGTGTTTTTCAATGTTGAATTTGTTGTTGAATTTGTTGGTGTTTTTCAATGTTGAGGTTGTTGTTGTTTTTCAATGTTGAGGGTGTTGTTGAATTTGTTGGTGTTTTTCAATGTTCAGGTTGTTGTTGAATTTGTTGGTGTTTTTCAATGTTGAGGTTGTTGTTGAATTTGTTGGTGTTTTTCAATGTTGAGGTTGTTGTTGTTTTTCAATGTTGAGGTTGTTGTTGAATTTGTTGGTGTTTTTCAATGTTGAGGTTGTTGTTGTTTTTCAATGTTGAAGTTGTTGTTGAATTTGTTGGTGTTTTTAAATGTTGAGGTTGTTGTTGAATATATTGGTGTTTTTCAATGTTGAGGTAGTTGTTGTTTTTCAATGCTGAGGTTGTTGTTGAATTTGTTGGTGTTTTTCAATTTCGAGGTTGTTGTTGAATTTGTTGGTGTTTTTCAATGTTGAGGTTGTTGTTATTTTTCAATGTTGAGGTTGTTGTTGAATTTGTTGTTGTTTTTCAATGTTGAAGTTGTTGTTGAATTTGTTGGTGTTTTTCAATGTTGAGGTTGTTGTTGTTTTTCAATGTTGAAGTTGTTGTTGAATTTGTTGGTGTTTTTCATTGTTGAGGTTGTTGTTGAATTTGTTGGTGTTTTTCAATGTTGAAGTTGTTGTTGAATTTGTTGATGCTTTTCAATGTTGAGGTTGTTGTTGTTTTTCAATGTTGAGGTTGTTGTTGAATTTCTTGGTGTTTTTCAATGTTGCGGTTGTTGTTGTTTTTCAATGTTGAGGTTGTTGTTGTTTTTCAATGTTGAGGTTGTTGTTGAATTTGTTGGTGTTTTTCAATGTTGAGGTTATTGTTGAATTTGTTGGTGTTTTTCAATGTTGAGGTTGTTGTTGTTTTTCAATGTTGAGGTTGTTGTTGAATTTGTTGATGTTCTTCAATGTTGAGGTTGTTGTTGTTTTTCAATGTTGAGGTTGTTGTTGAATTTGTTGGTGTTTTTTAATGTTGCGGTTGTTGTTGTTTTTCAATGTTGAGGTTGTTGTTGTTTTTCAATGTTGAGGTTGTTGTTGAATTTGTTGTTGTTTTTCAATGTTGAGGTTATTGTTGAATTTGTTGGTGTTTTTCAATGTTGAGGTTGTTGTTGTTTTTCAATGTTGAGGTTGTTGTTGAATTTTTTGGTGTTTTTCAATGTTAAGGTTGTTGTAGTTTTTCAATGTTGAGGATGTTGTTGAATTTGTTGGTGTTTTTCAATGTTGAAGTTGTTGTTGAATTTGTTGGTGTTTTTCAATGTTGAGGTTGTGGTTGAATTTGTTGGTGTTTTTCAATGTAGAGGTTGTTGTTGAATTTGTTGGTGTTTTTCAATGTTGAGGTTGTTGTTGTTTTTCAATGTTGAGGTTGTTGTTGCTTTTCAATGTTGAGGTTGTTGTTGAATTTGTTGGTGTTTTTCAATGTTGAAGTTGTTGTTGAATTTGTTGCTGTTTTTCAATGTTCATGTTGTTGTTGTTTTTCAATGTTGAGGTTATTGTTGTATTTGTTGGAGTTTTTCAATGTTGAGGTTGTTGTAGTTTTTCAATGTTGAGGTTGTTGTTGAATTTGTTGGTGTTTTTCAATGTCGAGGTTGTTGTTGAATTTGTTGGTGTTTTTAAATGTTGAGGTTGCTGTTGAATTTGTTGGTGTTTTTCAATGTTGAGGTTGTTGTAGTTTTTCAATGTTGAGGTTGTTGTTGAATTTGTTGTTGTTTTTCAATGTTGAGGTTGTTGTTGTATTTGTTGGTGTTTTTCAATGTGGAGGTTGTTGTAGTTTTTCAATGTTGAGGTTGTTGTTGAATTTGTTGTTGTTTTTCAATGTCGAGGTTGTTGTTGAATTTGTTGGTGTTTTTCAGTGTTGAAGTTGTTGTTGAATTTGTTGGTGTTTTTCAATGTTGAGGTTGTTGTTCAATGTGGAGGTTGTTGTTGAATTTGTTGGTGTTTTTCAATGTCGAGGTTGTTGTTGAATTTGTTGGTGTTTTTAAATGTTGAGGTTGTTGTTGAATTGTTGGTGTTTTTCAATGTTGAGGTTGTTGTTGTTTTTCAATGTTGAGGTTGTTGTAGAATTTGTTGGTGTTTTACAATGTTGAGGTTGTTGTTGTTGTTCAATGTGGAGGTTGTTGTTTAATTTGTTGGTGTTTTTCAATGTCGAGGATGTTGTTGAATTTGTTGGTGTTTTTCAATGTTGAATTTGTTGTTGAATTTATTGGTGTTTTTCAATGTTGATGTTGTTGTTGTTTTTCAATGTTGAGGTTGTTGTTGAATTTGTTGGTGTTTTTCAATGTTGAGGTTGTTGTTGAATTTGTTGGCGTTTTTATATGTTGAGGTTGTTGTTGGATTTGTGGGTGTTTTTCAATGTTGAGGTTGTTGTTGAATTTGTTCGTGTTTTTCAATGTTGAGGTTGTTGTTGTTTTTCAATGTTGAGGTTGTTGTTGAATTTGATGGTGTTTTTCAATGTCGAGGTTGTTGTTGAATTTGTTGGTGTTTTTCAATGTTGAAGTTGTTGTTGAATTTGTTGGTGTTTTTCAATGTTGTGGTTGTTGTTGTTTTTCAATGTTCAGGTTGTTGTTGAATTTGTTGGTGTTTTTCAATGTTAAGGTTGTTGTTGTTTTTCAATTTTGAGGTTGTTGTTGACTTTGTTGGTGTTTTTAAATGTTGAGGTTGTTGTTGAATTTGTTGGTGTTTTTCAATGTTGAGGTTGTTGCTTTTCAATGTTGAGGTTGTTGTTGAATTTGTTGGTGTTTTTGAATGTTGAGGTTGTTGTTTTTGAATGTTGAGGTTGTTGTTGAATTTGTTGGTGTTTTTGAATTTCGAGGTGGCTGTTGAATTTGCTGCTGTTTTTCAATGTTGAAGTTGTTGTTGAATTTGTTGGTGTTTTTCAATGTGGAGGATGTTGTTGAATTTGTTGGTGTTTTTCAATGTTGAGGTTGTTGTTGTTTTTCAATGTTGAGGTTCTTGTTGCTTTTCAATGTTGAGGTTGTTGTTGAATTTGTTGTTGTTTTTCAATGTTGAGGTTGTTGTTGAATTTGTTGGTGTTTTTCAATGTTCAGGTTGTTGTTGTTTTTCAATGTTGAGGTTGTTGTTGTATTTGTTGGTGTTTTTCAATGTGGAGGTTGTTGTATTTTTTCAATGTTGAGGTTGTTGTTGAATTTGTTGGTGTTTTTCAATGTCGAGGTTGTTGTTGAATTTGTTGGTGTTTTTCAGTGTTGAAGTTGTTGTTGAATTTGTTGGTGTTTTTCAATGTTGAGGTTGTTGTTCAATGTGGAGGTTGTTCTTGAATTTGTTGGTGTTTTTCAATGTCGAGGTTGTTGTTGAATTTGTTGGTGTTTTTCAATGTTGAATTTGTTGTTGAATTTGTTGGTGTTTTTCAATGTTGAGGTTGTTGTTGTTTTTCAATGTTGAGGGTGTTGTTGAATTTGTTGGTGTTTTTCAATGTTCAGGTTGTTGTTGAATTTGTTGGTGTTTTTCAATGTTGAGGTTGTTGTTGAATTTGTTGGTGTTTTTCAATGTTGAGGTTGTTGTTGTTTTTCAATTTTGAGGTTGTTGTTGAATTTGTTGGTGTTTTTCAATGTTGAGGTTGTTGTTGTTTTTCAATGTTGAAGTTGTTGTTGAATTTGTTGGTGTTTTTAAATGTTGAGGTTGTTGTTGAATATAGTGGTGTTTTTCAATGTTGAGGTAGTTGTTGTTTTTCAATGCTGAGGTTGTTGTTGAAATTGTTGGTGTTTTTCAATTTCGAGGTTGTTGTTGAATTTGTTGGTGTTTTTCAATGTTGAGGTTGTTGTTATTTTTCAATGTTGAGGTTGTTGTTGAATTTGTTGTTGTTTTTCAATGTTGAAGTTGTTGTTGAATTTGTTGGTGTTTTTCAATGTTGAGGTTGTTGTTGTTTTTCAATGTTGAAGTTGTTGTTGAATTTGTTGGTGTTTTTCATTGTTGAGGTTGTTGTTGAATTTGTTGGTGTTTTTCAATGTTGAAGTTGTTGTTGAATTTGTTGATGTTTTTCAATGTTGAGGTTGTTGTTGTTTTTCAATGTTGAGGTTGTTGTTGAATTTCTTGGTGTTTTTCAATGTTGCGGTTGTTGTTGTTTTTCAATGTTGAGGTTGTTGTTGTTTTTCAATGTTGAGGTTGTTGTTGAATTTGTTGGTGTTTTTCAATGTTGAGGTTATTGTTGAATTTGTTGGTGTTTTTCAATGTTGAGGTTGTTGTTGTTTTTCAATGTTGAGGTTGTTGTTGAATTTGTTGATGTTCTTCAATGTTGAGGTTGTTGTTGTTTTTCAATGTTGAGGTTGTTGTTGAATTTGTTGGTGTTTTTTAATGTTGCGGTTGTTGTTGTTTTTCAATGTTGAGGTTGTTGTTGTTTTTCAATGTTGAGGTTGTTGTTGAATTTGTTGTTGTTTTTCAATGTTGAGGTTATTGTTGAATTTGTTGGTGTTTTTCAATGTTGAGGTTGTTGTTGTTTTTCAATGTTGAGGTTGTTGTTGAATTTGTTGGTGTTTTTCAATGTTGCGGTTGTTGTTGTTTTTCAATGTTGAGGTTGTTGTTGTTTTTCAATGTTGAGGTTGTTGTTGAATTTGTTGTTGTTTTTCAATGTTGAGGTTATTGTTGAATTTGTTGGTGTTTTTCAATGTTGAGGTTGTTGTTGTTTTTCAATGTTGAAGTTGTTGTTGAATTTGTTGGTGTTTTTCAATGTTGAGGTTGTGGTTGAATTTGTTGGTGTTTTTCAATGCTGAGGTTGTTGTTGAATTTGTTGGTGTTTTTCAATGTTGAGGTTGTTGTTGTTTTTCAATGTTGAGGTTGTTGTTGCTTTTCAATGTTGAGGTTGTTGTTGAATTTGTTGGTGTTTTTCAATGTTGAAGTTGTTGTTGAATTTGTTGGTGTTTTTCAATGTTCAGGTTGTTGTTGTTTTTCAATGTTGAGGTTATTGTTGTATTTGTTGGAGTTTTTCAATGTTGAGGTTGTTGTAGTTTTTCAATGTTGAGGTTGTTGTTGAATTTGTTGGTGTTTTTCAATGTCGAGGTTGTTGTTGAATTTGTTGGTGTTTTTAAATGTTGAGGTTGTTGTTGAATTTGTTGGTGTTTTTCAATGTTGAGGTTGTTGTAGTTTTTCAATGTTGAGGTTGTTGTTGAATTTGTTGTTGTTTTTCAATGTTGAGGTTGTTGTTGTATTTGTTGGTGTTTTTCAATGTGGAGGTTGTTGTAGTTTTTCAATGTTGAGGTTGTTGTTGAATTTGTTGGTGTTTTTCAATGTCGAGGTTGTTGTTGAATTTGTTGGTGTTTTTCAGTGTTGAAGTTGTTGTTGAATTTGTTGGTGTTTTTCAATGTTGAGGTTGTTGTTCAATGTGGAGGTTGTTGTTGAATTTGTTGGTGTTTTTCAATGTCGAGGTTGTTGTTGAATTTGTTGGTGTTTTTCAATGTTGAATTTGTTGTTGAATTTGTTGGTGTTTTTCAATGTTGAGGTTGTTGTTGTTTTTCAATGTTGAGGTTGTTGTTGAATTTGTGGGTGTTTTTCAATGTTCAGGTTGTTGTTGAATTTGTTGGTGTTTTTCAATGTTGAGGTTGTTGTTGAATTTGTTGGTGTTTTTCAATGTTGATTTTGTTGTTGTTTTTCAATGTTGAGGTTGTTGTTGAATTTGTTGGTGTTTTTCAATGTTGAGGTTGTTGTTGTTTTTCAATGTTGAAGTTGTTGTTGAATTTGTTGGTGTTTTTAAATGTTGAGGTTGTTGTTGAATATATTGGTGTTTTTCAATGTTGAGGTTGTTGTTGTTTTTCAATGCTGAGGTTGTTGTTGAATTTGTTGGTGTTTTTCAATTTCGAGGTTGTTGTTGAATTTGTTGGTGTTTTTCAATGTTGAGGTTGTTGTTATTTTTCAATGTTGAGGTTGTTGTTGAATTTGTTGTTGTTTTTCAATGTTGAAGTTGTTGTTGAATTTGTTGGTGTTTTTCAATGTTGAGGTTGTTGTTGTTTTTCAATGTTGAAGTTGTTGTTGAATTTGTTGGTGTTTTTCATTGTTGAGGTTGTTGTTGAATTTGTTGGTGTTTTTCAATGTTGAAGTTGTTGTTGAATTTGTTGATGTTTTTCAATGTTGAGGTTGTTCTTGTTTTTCAATGTTGAGGTTGTTGTTGAATTTCTTGGTGTTTTTCAATGTTGCGGTTGTTGTTGTTTTTCAATGTTGAGGTTGTTGTTGAATTTGTTGGCGTTTTTAAATGTTGAGGTTGTTGTTGAATTTGTTGGTGTTTTTCAATGTCGCGGTTGTTGTTGAATTTGTTGGTGTTTTTCAATGTTGAGGTTGTTGTTGTTTTTCAATGTTGAGGTTGTGGTTGAATTTGTTGGTGTTTTTAAATGTTGAGGTTGTTGTTGAATATATTGGTGTTTTTCAATGTTGAGGTTGTTGTTGTTTTTCAATGCTGAGGTTGTTGTTGAATTTGTTGGTGTTTTTCAATTTCGAGGTTGTTGTTGAATTTGTTGGTCTTTTTCAATGTTGAGGTTGTTGTTATTTTTCAATCTTGATGTTGTTGTTGAATTTGTTGTTGTTTTACAATGTTGAAGTTGTTGTTGAATTTGTTGCTGTTTTTCAATGTTGAGGTTGTTGTTGAATTTGTTGGTGTTTTTCAATGTTGAGGTTGTTGTTGAATTTGTTGGTGTTTTTCAATGTTGAGGTAGTTGTTGAATTTGTTGGTGTTTTTCAATGTTGAAGTTGTTGTTGAATTTGTTGATGTTTTTCAATGTTGAGGTTGTTGTTGTTTTTCAATGTTGAGGTTGTTGTTGTTTTTCAATGTAGAGGTTGTTGTTGTTGTTCAATGTGGAGGTTGTTGTTGAATTTGTTGGTGGTTTTCAATGTCAAGGTTGTTGTTGAATTTGTTGGTGTTTTTCAATGTTGAATTTGTTGTTGAATTTGTTGGTGTTTTTCAATGTTGAGGTTGTTGTTGTTTTTCAATGTTGAAGTTGTTGTTGAATTTGTTGGTGTTTTTCATTGTTGAGGTTGTTGTTGAATTTGTTGGTGTTTTTCAATGTTGAAGTTGTTGTTGAATTTGTTGATGTTTTTCAATGTTGAGGTTGTTCTTGTTTTTCAATGTTGAGGTTGTTGTTGAATTTCTTGGTGTTTTTCAATGTTGCGGTTGTTGTTGTTTTTCAATGTTGAGGTTGTTGTTGTTTTTCAATGTTGAGGTTGTTGTTGAATTTGTTGGTGTTTTTCAATGTTGAGGTTATTGTTGAATTTGTTGGTGTTTTTCAATGTTGAGGTTGTTGTTGTTTTTCAATGTTGAGGTTGTTGTTGAATTTGTTGATGTTTTTCAATGTTGAGGTTGTTGTTGTTTTTCAATGTTGAGGTTGTTGTTGAATTTGTTGGTGTTTTTTAATGTTGCGGTTGTTGTTGTTTTTCAATGTTGAGGTTGTTGTTGTTTTTCAATGTTGAGGTTGTTGTTGAATTTGTTGGTGTTTTTCAATGTTGAGGTTATTGTTGAATTTGTTGGTGTTTTTCAATGTTGAGGTTGTTGTTGTTTTTCAATGTTGAGGTTGTTGTTGAATTTTTTGGTGTTTTTCAATGTTAAGGTTGTTGTAGATTTTCAATGTTGAGGATGTTGTTGAATTTGTTGGTGTTTTTCAATGTTGAAGTTGTTGTTGAATTTGTTGGTGTTTTTCAATGTTGAGGTTGTTGTTGAATTTGTTGGTGTTTTTCAATGTTGAGGTTGTTGTTGAATTTGTTGGTGTTTTTCAATGTTGAGGTTGTTGTTGTTTTTCAATGTTGAGGTTGTTGTTGCTTTTCAATGTTGAGGTTGTTGTTGAATTTGTTGGTGTTTTTCAATGTTGAAGTTGTTGTTGAATTTGTTGGTGTTTTTCAATGTTCAGGTTGTTGTTGTTTTTCAATGTTGAGGTTATTGTTGTATTTGTTGGAGTTTTTCAATGTTGAGGTTGTTGTAGTTTTTCAATGTTGAGGTTGTTGTTGAATTTGTTGGTGTTTTTCAATGTCGAGGTTGTTGTTGAATTTGTTGGTGTTTTTAAATGTTGAGGTTGTTGTTGAATTTGTTGGTGTTTTTCAATGTTGAGGTTGTTGTAGTTTTTCAATGTTGAGGTTGTTGTTGAATTTGTTGGTGTTTTTCAATGTTGAGGTTGTTGTTGTTGTTCAATGTGGAGGTTGTTGTTGAATTTGTTGGTGTTTTTCAATGTCGAGGTTGTTGTTGAATTTGTTGGTGTTGTTCAATGTTGAATTTGTTGTTGAATTTGTTGGTGTTTTTCAATGTTGAGGTTGTTGTTGTTTTTCAATGTTGAGGTTGTTTTTCAATTTGTTGGTGTTTTTCAATGTTGAGGTTGTTGGTGAATTTGTTGGCGTTTTTAAATGTTCAGGTTGTTGTTGAATTTGTTGGTGTTTTTCAATGTTGAGGTTGTTGTTGAATTTGTTGGTGTTTTTCAATGTTGAGGTTGTTGTTGTTTTTCAATGTTGAGGTTGTTGTTGAATTTGTTGGTGTTTTTCAATGTTGAGGTTGTTGTTGTTTTTCAAAGTTGAGGTTGTGGTTGAATTTGTTGGTGTTTTTAAATGTTGAGGTTGTTGTTGAATATATTGGTGTTTTTCAATGTTGAGGTTGTTGTTGTTTTTCAATGCTGAGGTTGTTGTTGAATTTGTTGGTGTTTTTCAATGTTGAGGTTGTTGTTGAATTTGTTGGTGTTTTTCAATGTTGAGGTTGTTGTTATTTTTCAATGTTGAGGTTGTTGTTGAATTTGTTGTTGTTTTTCAATGTTGAAGTTGTTGTTGAAATTGTTGGTGTTTTTCAATGTTGAGGTTGTTGTTGTTTTTCAATGTTGAAGTTGTTGTTGAATTTGTTGGTGTTTTTCATTGTTGAGGTTGTTGTTGAATTTGTTGGTGTTTTTCAATGTTGAAGTTGTTGTTGAATTTGTTGATGTTTTTCAATGTTGAGGTTGTTGTTGTTTTTCAATGTTGAGGTTGTTGTTGAATTTCTTGGTGTTTTTCAATGTTGCGGTTGTTGTTGTTTTTCAATGTTGAGGTTGTTGTTGTTTTTCAATGTTGAGGTTGTTGTTGAATTTGTTGGTGTTTTTCAATGTTGAGGTTATTGTTGAATTTGTTGGTGTTTTTCAATGTTGAGGTTGTTGTTGTTTTTCAATGTTGAGGTTGTTGTTGAATTTGTTGATGTTTTTCAATGTTGAGGTTGTTGTTGTTTTTCAATGTTGAGGTTGTTGTTGAATTTGTTGGTGTTTTTTAATGTTGCGGTTGTTGTTGTTTTTCAATGTTGAGGTTGTTGTTGTTTTTCAATGTTGAGGTTGTTGTTGAATTTGTTGGTGTTTTTCAATGTTGAGGTTATTGTTGAATTTGTTGGTGTTTTTCAATGTTGAGGTTGTTGTTGTTTTTCAATGTTGAGGTTGTTGTTGAATTTTTTGGTGTTTTTCAATGTTAAGGTTGTTGTAGATTTTCAATGTTGAGGATGTTGTTGAATTTGTTGGTGTTTTTCAATGTTGAAGTTGTTGTTGAATTTGTTGGTGTTTTTCAATGTTGAGGTTGTTGTTGAATTTGTTGGTGTTTTTCAATGTTGAGGTTGTTGTTGAATTTGTTGGTGTTTTTCAATGTTGAGGTTGTTGTTGTTTTTCAATGTTGAGGTTGTTGTTGCTTTTCAATGTTGAGGTTGTTGTTGAATTTGTTGGTGTTTTTCAATGTTGAAGTTGTTGTTGAATTTGTTGGTGTTTTTCAATGTTCAGGTTGTTGTTGTTTTTCAATGTTGAGGTTATTGTTGTATTTGTTGGAGTTTTTCAATGTTGAGGTTGTTGTAGTTTTTCAATGTTGAGGTTGTTGTTGAATTTGTTGGTGTTTTTCAATGTCGAGGTTGTTGTTGAATTTGTTGGTGTTTTTAAATGTTGAGGTTGTTGTTGAATTTGTTGGTGTTTTTCAATGTTGAGGTTGTTGTAGTTTTTCAATGTTGAGGTTGTTGTTGAATTTGTTGGTGTTTTTCAATGTTGAGGTTGTGGTTGAATTTGTTGGTGTTTTTAAATGTTGAGGTTGTTGTTGAATATATTGGTGTTTTTCAATGTTGAGGTTGTTGTTGTTTTTCAATGCTGAGGTTGTTGTTGAATTTGTTGGTGTTTTTCAATGTTGAGGTTGTTGTTGAATTTGTTGGTGTTTTTCAATGTTGAGGTTGTTGTTATTTTTCAATGTTGAGGTTGTTGTTGAATTTGTTGTTGTTTTTCAATGTTGAAGTTGTTGTTGAAATTGTTGGTGTTTTTCAATGTTGAGGTTGTTGTTGTTTTTCAATGTTGAAGTTGTTGTTGAATTTGTTGGTGTTTTTCATTGTTGAGGTTGTTGTTGAATTTGTTGGTGTTTTTCAATGTTGAAGTTGTTGTTGAATTTGTTGATGTTTTTCAATGTTGAGGTTGTTGTTGTTTTTCAATGTTGAGGTTGTTGTTGAATTTCTTGGTGTTTTTCAATGTTGCGGTTGTTGTTGTTTTTCAATGTTGAGGTTGTTGTTGTTTTTCAATGTTGAGGTTGTTGTTGAATTTGTTGGTGTTTTTCAATGTTGAGGTTATTGTTGAATTTGTTGGTGTTTTTCAATGTTGAGGTTGTTGTTGTTTTTCAATGTTGAGGTTGTTGTTGAATTTGTTGATGTTTTTCAATGTTGAGGTTGTTGTTGTTTTTCAATGTTGAGGTTGTTGTTGAATTTGTTGGTGTTTTTTAATGTTGCGGTTGTTGTTGTTTTTCAATGTTGAGGTTGTTGTTGTTTTTCAATGTTGAGGTTGTTGTTGAATTTGTTGGTGTTTTTCAATGTTGAGGTTATTGTTGAATTTGTTGGTGTTTTTCAATGTTGAGGTTGTTGTTGTTTTTCAATGTTGAGGTTGTTGTTGAATTTTTTGGTGTTTTTCAATGTTAAGGTTGTTGTAGATTTTCAATGTTGAGGATGTTGTTGAATTTGTTGGTGTTTTTCAATGTTGAAGTTGTTGTTGAATTTGTTGGTGTTTTTCAATGTTGAGGTTGTTGTTGAATTTGTTGGTGTTTTTCAATGTTGAGGTTGTTGTTGAATTTGTTGGTGTTTTTCAATGTTGAGGTTGTTGTTGTTTTTCAATGTTGAGGTTGTTGTTGCTTTTCAATGTTGAGGTTGTTGTTGAATTTGTTGGTGTTTTTCAATGTTGAAGTTGTTGTTGAATTTGTTGGTGTTTTTCAATGTTCAGGTTGTTGTTGTTTTTCAATGTTGAGGTTATTGTTGTATTTGTTGGAGTTTTTCAATGTTGAGGTTGTTGTAGTTTTTCAATGTTGAGGTTGTTGTTGAATTTGTTGGTGTTTTTCAATGTCGAGGTTGTTGTTGAATTTGTTGGTGTTTTTAAATGTTGAGGTTGTTGTTGAATTTGTTGGTGTTTTTCAATGTTGAGGTTGTTGTAGTTTTTCAATGTTGAGGTTGTTGTTGAATTTGTTGGTGTTTTTCAATGTTGAGGTTGTTGTTGTTGTTCAATGTGGAGGTTGTTGTTGAATTTGTTGGTGTTTTTCAATGTCGAGGTTGTTGTTGAATTTGTTGGTGTTGTTCAATGTTGAATTTGTTGTTGAATTTGTTGGTGTTTTTCAATGTTGAGGTTGTTGTTGTTTTTAAATGTTGAGGTTGTTTTTCAATTTGTTGGTGTTTTTCAATGTTGAGGTTGTTCGTGAATTTGTTGGCGTTTTTAAATGTTCAGGTTGTTGTTGAATTTGTTGGTGTTTTTCAATGTTGAGGTTGTTGTTGAATTTGTTGGTGTTTTTCAATGTTGAGGTTGTTGTTGTTTTTCAATGTTGAGGTTGTTGTTGAATTTGTTGGTGTTTTTCAATGTTGAGGTTGTTGTTGTTTTTCAATGTTGAGGTTGTGGTTTAATTTGTTGGTGTTTTTAAATGTTGAGGTTGTTGTTGAATATATTGGTGTTTTTCAATGTTGAGGTTGTTGTTGTTTTTCAATGCTGAGGTTGTTGTTGAATTTGTTGGTGTTTTTCAATTTCGAGGTTGTTGTTGAATTTGTTGGTGTTTTTCAATGTTGAGGTTGTTGTTATTTTTCAATGTTGAGGTTGTTGTTGAATTTGTTGTTGTTTTTCAATGTTGAAGTTGTTGTTGAATTTGTTGCTGTTTTTCAATGTTGAGGTTGTTGTTGAATTTGTTCGTGTTTTTCAATGTTGAGGTTGTTGTTGTTTTTCAATGTTGAGGTTGTTGTTGAATTTGTTGGTGTTTTTCAATGTTGAGGTTGTTGTTGAATTTGTTGGCGTTTTTAAATGTTGAGGTTGTTGTTGAATTTGTTGGTGTTTTTCAATGTCGCGGTTGTTGTTGAATTTGTTGGTGTTTTTCAATGTTGAGGTTGTTGTTGTTTTTCAATGTTGAGGTTGTGGTTGAATTTGTTGGTGTTTTTAAATGTTGAGGTTGTTGTTGAATATATTGGTGTTTTTCAATGTTGAGGTTGTTGTTGTTTTTCAATGCTGAGGTTGTTGTTGAATTTGTTGGTGTTTTTCAATTTCGAGGTTGTTGTTGAATTTGGTGGTGTTTTTCAATGTTGAGGTTGTTGTTATTTTTCAATCTTGATGTTGTTGTTGAATTTGTTGTTGTTTTACAATGTTGAAGTTGTTGTTGAATTTGTTGCTGTTTTTCAATGTTGAGGTTGTTGTTGAATTTGTTGGTGTTTTTCAATGTTGAGGTTGTTGTTGAATTTGTTGGTGTTTTTCAATGTTGAGGTAGTTGTTGAATTTGTTGGTGTTTTTCAATGTTGAAGTTGTTGTTGAATTTGTTGATGTTTTTCAATGTTGAGGTTGTTGTTGTTTTTCAATGTTGAGGTTGTTGTTGTTTTTCAATGTAGAGGTTGTTGTTGTTGTTCAATGTGGAGGTTGTTGTTGAATTTGTTGGTGGTTTTCAATGTCAAGGTTGTTGTTGAATTTGTTGGTGTTTTTCAATGTTGAATTTGTTGTTGAATTTGTTGGTGTTTTTCAATGTTGAGGTTGTTGTTGTTTTTCAATGTTGAAGTTGTTGTTGAATTTGTTGGTGTTTTTCATTGTTGAGGTTGTTGTTGAATTTGTTGGTGTTTTTCAATGTTGAAGTTGTTGTTGAATTTGTTGATGTTTTTCAATGTTGAGGTTGTTCTTGTTTTTCAATGTTGAGGTTGTTGTTGAATTTCTTGGTGTTTTTCAATGTTGCGGTTGTTGTTGTTTTTCAATGTTGAGCTTGTTGTTGTTTTTCAATGTTGAGGTTGTTGTTGAATTTGTTGGTGTTTTTCAATGTTGAGGTTATTGTTGAATTTGTTGGTGTTTTTCAATGTTGAGGTTGTTGTTGTTTTTCAATGTTGAGGTTGTTGTTGAATTTGTTGATGTTTTTCAATGTTGAGGTTGTTGTTGTTTTTCAATGTTGAGGTTGTTGTTGAATTTGTTGGTGTTTTTTAATGTTGCGGTTGTTGTTGTTTTTCAATGTTGAGGTTGTTGTTGTTTTTCAATGTTGAGGTTGTTGTTGAATTTGTTGGTGTTTTTCAATGTTGAGGTTATTGTTGAATTTGTTGGTGTTTTTCAATGTTGAGGTTGTTGTTGTTTTTCAATGTTGAGGTTGTTGTTGAATTTTTTGGTGTTTTTCAATGTTAAGGTTGTTGTAGATTTTCAATGTTGAGGATGTTGTTGAATTTGTTGGTGTTTTTCAATGTTGAAGTTGTTGTTGAATTTGTTGGTGTTTTTCAATGTTGAGGTTGTTGTTGAATTTGTTGGTGTTTTTCAATGTTGAGGTTGTTGTTGAATTTGTTGGTGTTTTTCAATGTTGAGGTTGTTGTTGTTTTTCAATGTTGAGGTTGTTGTTGCTTTTCAATGTTGAGGTTGTTGTTGAATTTGTTGGTGTTTTTCAATGTTGAAGTTGTTGTTGAATTTGTTGGTGTTTTTCAATGTTCAGGTTGTTGTTGTTTTTCAATGTTGAGGTTATTGTTGTATTTGTTGGAGTTTTTCAATGTTGAGGTTGTTGTAGTTTTTCAATGTTGAGGTTGTTGTTGAATTTGTTGGTGTTTTTCAATGTCGAGGTTGTTGTTGAATTTGTTGGTGTTTTTAAATGTTGAGGTTGTTGTTGAATTTGTTGGTGTTTTTCAATGTTGAGGTTGTTGTAGTTTTTCAATGTTGAGGTTGTTGTTGAATTTGTTGGTGTTTTTCAATGTTGAGGTTGTTGTTGTTGTTCAATGTGGAGGTTGTTGTTGAATTTGTTGGTGTTTTTCAATGTCGAGGTTGTTGTTGAATTTGTTGGTGTTGTTCAATGTTGAATTTGTTGTTGAATTTGTTGGTGTTTTTCAATGTTGAGGTTGTTGTTGTTTTTCAATGTTGAGGTTGTTTTTCAATTTGTTGGTGTTTTTCAATGTTGAGGTTGTTGGTGAATTTGTTGGCGTTTTTAAATGTTCAGGTTGTTGTTGAATTTGTTGGTGTTTTTCAATGTTGAGGTTGTTGTTGAATTTGTTGGTGTTTTTCAATGTTGAGGTTGTTGTTGTTTTTCAATGTTGAGGTTGTTGTTGAATTTGTTGGTGTTTTTCAATGTTGAGGTTGTTGTTGTTTTTCAAAGTTGAGGTTGTGGTTGAATTTGTTGGTGTTTTTAAATGTTGAGGTTGTTGTTGAATATATTGGTGTTTTTCAATGTTGAGGTTGTTGTTGTTTTTCAATGCTGAGGTTGTTGTTGAATTTGTTGGTGTTTTTCAATGTTGAGGTTGTTGTTGAATTTGTTGGTGTTTTTCAATGTTGAGGTTGTTGTTATTTTTCAATGTTGAGGTTGTTGTTGAATTTGTTGTTGTTTTTCAATGTTGAAGTTGTTGTTGAATTTGTTGGTGTTTTTCAATGTTGAGGTTGTTGTTGTTTTTCAATGTTGAAGTTGTTGTTGAATTTGTTGGTGTTTTTCATTGTTGAGGTTGTTGTTGAATTTGTTGGTGTTTTTCAATGTTGAAGTTGTTGTTGAATTTGTTGATGTTTTTCAATGTTGAGGTTGTTGTTGTTTTTCAATGTTGAGGTTGTTGTTGAATTTCTTGGTGTTTTTCAATGTTGCGGTTGTTGTTGTTTTTCAATGTTGAGGTTGTTGTTGTTTTTCAATGTTGAGGTTGTTGTTGAATTTGTTGGTGTTTTTCAATGTTGAGGTTATTGTTGAATTTGTTGGTGTTTTTCAATGTTGAGGTTGTTGTTGTTTTTCAATGTTGAGGTTGTTGTTGAATTTGTTGATGTTTTTCAATGTTGAGGTTGTTGTTGTTTTTCAATGTTGAGGTTGTTGTTGAATTTGTTGGTGTTTTTTAATGTTGCGGTTGTTGTTGTTTTTCAATGTTGAGGTTGTTGTTGTTTTTCAATGTTGAGGTTGTTGTTGAATTTGTTGGTGTTTTTCAATGTTGAAGTTGTTGTTGAATTTGTTGATGTTTTTCAATGTTGAGGTTGTTGTTGTTTTTCAATGTTGAGGTTGTTGTTGAATTTCTTGGTGTTTTTCAATGTTGCGGTTGTTGTTGTTTTTCAATGTTGAGGTTGTTGTTGTTTTTCAATGTTGAGGTTGTTGTTGAATTTGTTGGTGTTTTTCAATGTTGAGGTTATTGTTGAATTTGTTGGTGTTTTTCAATGTTGAGGTTGTTGTTGTTTTTCAATGTTGAGGTTGTTGTTGAATTTGTTGATGTTTTTCAATGTTGAGGTTGTTGTTGTTTTTCAATGTTGAGGTTGTTGTTGAATTTGTTGGTGTTTTTCAATGTTGCGGTTGTTGTTGTTTTTCAATGTTGAGGTTGTTGTTGTTTTTCAATGTTGAGGTTGTTGTTGAATTTGTTGGTGTTTTTCAATGTTGAGGTTATTGTTGAATTTGTTGGTGTTTTTCAATGTTCAGGTTGTTGTTGTTTTTCAATGTTGAGGTTGTTGTTGAATTTTTTGGTGTTTTTCAATGTTAAGGTTGTTGTAGATTTTCAATGTTGAGGATGTTGTTGAATTTGTTGGTGTTTTTCAATGTTGAAGTTGTTGTTGAATTTGTTGGTGTTTTTCAATGTTGAGGTTGTTGTTGAATTTGTTGGTGTTTTTCAATGTTGAGGTTGTTGTTGAATTTGTTGGTGTTTTTCAATGTTGAGGTTGTTGTTGTTTTTCAATGTTGAGGTTGTTGTTGCTTTTCAATGTTGAGGTTGTTGTTGAATTTGTTGGTGTTTTTCAATGTTGAAGTTGTTGTTGAATTTGTTGGTGTTTTTCAATGTTCAGGTTGTTGTTGTTTTTCAATGTTGAGGTTATTGTTGTATTTGTTGGAGTTTTTCAATGTTGAGGTTGTTGTAGTTTTTCAATGTTGAGGTTGTTGTTGAATTTGTTGGTGTTTTTCAATGTCGAGGTTGTTGTTGAATTTGTTGGTGTTTTTAAATGTTGAGGTTGTTGTTGAATTTGTTGGTGTTTTTCAATGTTGAGGTTGTTGTAGTTTTTCAATGTTGAGGTTGTTGTTGAATTTGTTGGTGTTTTTCAATGTTGAGGTTGTTGTTGTTGTTCAATGTGGAGGTTGTTGTTGAATTTGTTGGTGTTTTTCAATGTCGAGGTTGTTGTTGAATTTGTTGGTGTTGTTCAATGTTGAATTTGTTGTTGAATTTGTTGGTGTTTTTCAATGTTGAGGTTGTTGTTGTTTTTCAATGTTGAGGTTGTTTTTCAATTTGTTGGTGTTTTTCAATGTTGAGGTTGTTGGTGAATTTGTTGGCGTTTTTAAATGTTCAGGTTGTTGTTGAATTTGTTGGTGTTTTTCAATGTTGAGGTTGTTGTTGAATTTGTTGGTGTTTTTCAATGTTGAGGTTGTTGTTGTTTTTCAATGTTGAGGTTGTTGTTGAATTTGTTGGTGTTTTTCAATGTTGAGGTTGTTGTTGTTTTTCAATGTTGAGGTTGTGGTTGAATTTGTTGGTGTTTTTAAATGTTGAGGTTGTTGTTGAATATATTGGTGTTTTTCAATGTTGAGGTTGTTGTTGTTTTTCAATGCTGAGGTTGTTGTTGAATTTGTTGGTGTTTTTCAATTTCGAGGTTGTTGTTGAATTTGTTGGTGTTTTTCAATGTTGAGGTTGTTGTTATTTTTCAATGTTGAGGTTGTTGTTGAATTTGTTGGTGTTTTTCAATGTTGAGGTTGTTGTTCAATTTGTTCGTGTTTTTCAATGTTGAGGTTGTTGTTGTTTTTCAATGTTGAGGTTGTTGTTGAATTTGTTGGTGTTTTTCAATGTTGAGGTTGTTGTTGAATTTGTTGGCGTTTTTAAATGTTGAGGTTGTTGTTGAATTTGTTGGTGTTTTTCAATGTCGCGGTTGTTGTTGAATTTGTTGGTGTTTCTCAATGTTGAGGTTGTTGTTGTTTTTCAATGTTGAGGTTGTGGTTGAATTTGTTGGTGTTTTTAAATGTTGAGGTTGTTGTTGAATATATTGGTGTTTTTCAATGTTGAGGTTGTTGTTGTTTTTCAATGCTGAGGTTGTTGTTGAATTTGTTGGTGTTTTTCAATTTCGAGGTTGTTGTTGAATTTGTTGGTGTTTTTCAATGTTGAGGTTGTTGTTATTTTTCAATCTTGATGTTGTTGTTGAATTTGTTGTTGTTTTACAATGTTGAAGTTGTTGTTGAATTTGTTGCTGTTTTTCAATGTTGAGGTTGTTGTTGAATTTTTGGTGTTTTTCAATGTTGAGGTTGTTGTTGAATTTGTTGGTGTTTTTCAATGTTGAGGTAGTTGTTGAATTTGTTGGTGTTTTTCAATGTTGAAGTTGTTGTTGAATTTGTTGATGTTTTTCAATGTTGAGGTTGTTGTTGTTTTTCAATGTTGAGGTTGTTGTTGTTTTTCAATGTAGAGGTTGTTGTTGTTGTTCAATGTGGAGGTTGTTGTTGAATTTGTTGGTGGTTTTCAATGTCAAGGTTGTTGTTGAATTTGTTGGTGTTTTTCAATGTTGAATTTGTTGTTGAATTTGTTGGTGTTTTTCAATGTTGATGTTGTTGTTGTTTTTCAATGTTGAGGTTGTTGTTGAATTTGTTGGTGTTTTTCAATGTTGAGGTTGTTGTTGAATTTGTTGGCGTTTTTAAATGTTGAGGTTGTTGTTGAATTTGTTGGTGTTTTTCAATGTTGAGTTTGTTGTTGAATTTGTTCGTGTTTTTCAATGTCGCGGTTGTTGTTGAATTTGTTGGTGTTTTTCAATGTTGAAGTTGTTGTTGAATTTGTTGGTGTTTTTTATGTTGAGGTTGTTGTTGTTTTTCAATGTTCAGGTTGTTGTTGAATTTGTTGGTGTTGTTCAATGTTGAGGTTGTTGTTGTTTTTCAATTTTGAGGATGTTGTTGAATTTGTTGCTGTTTTTAAATGTTGAGGTTGTTGTTGAATTTGTTGGTGTTTTTCAATGTTGAGGTTGTTGTTGAATTTGTTGGTGTTTTTCAATGTTGAGGTTGTTGTTGTTTTTCAATGTTGAGGTTGTTGTTGTTTTTCAATGTTGAGGTTGTTGTTGAATTTGTTGGTGTTTTTCAATGTTGAGGTTGTTGTTGTTTTTCAATATTGAGGTTGTTGTTGAATTTTTTGGTGTTTTTCAATGTTGAGTTTGTTGTAGTTTTTCAATGTCGAGGTTGATGTTGAATTTGTTCATGCTTTTCAATGTTGAAGTTGTTGTTGAATTTGTTGGTGTTTTTCAAAGTTGAGGTTGTTGTTGAATTTGTTGGTGTTTTTAAATGTTGAGGTTGTTGTTGAATTTGTTGGTGTTTTTCAATGTTGAGGTTGTTGTTGTTTTTCAATGTTGAGGTTGTTGTAGAATTTGTTGGTGTTTTTCAATGTTGAGGTTGTTGTTGTTGTTCAATGTGGAGGTTGTTGTTTAATTTGTTGGTGTTTTTCAATGTCGAGGATGTTGTTGAATTTGTTGGTGTTTTTCAATGTTGAGGTTGTTGTTGTTTTTCAATGTTGAGGTTGTTGTTGAATTTGATGGTGTTTTTCAATGTCGAGGTTGTTGTTGAATTTGTTGGTGTTTTTCAATGTTGAAGTTGTTGTTGAATTTGTTGGTGTTTTTCAATGTTGTGGTTGTTGTCGTTTTTCAATGTTCAGGTTGTTGTTGAATTTGTTGGTGTTTTTCAATGTTGAGGTTGTTGTTGTTTTTCAATTTTGAGGTTGTTGTTGACTTTGTTGGTGTTTTTAAATGTTGAGGTTGTTGTTGAATTTGTTGGTGTTTTTCAATGTTGAGGTTGTTGTTTTTCAATGTTGAGGTTGTTGTTGAATTTGTTGGTGTTTTTCAATGTTGAGGTTGTTGTTTTTCAATGTTGAGATTGTTGTTGAATTTGTTGGTGTTTTTGAATTTCGAGGTGGCTGTTGAATTTGCTGCTGTTTTTCAATGTTGAAGTTGTTGTTGAATTTGTTGGTGTTTTTCAATGTGGAGGATGTTGTTGAATTTGTTGGTGTTTTTCAATGTTGAGGTTGTTGTTGTTTTTCAATGTTGAGGTTCTTGTTGCTTTTCAATGTTGAGGTTGTTGTTGAATTTGTTGTTGTTTTTCAATGTTGAGGTTGTTGTTGAATTTGTTGGTGTTTTTCAATGTTCAGGTTGTTGTTTTTCAATGTTGAGGTTGTTGTTGTATTTGTTGGTGTTTTTCAATGTGGAGGTTGTTGTAGTTTTTCAATGTTGAGGTTGTTGTTGAATTTGTTGGTGTTTTTCAATGTCGAGGTTGTTGTTGAATTTGTTGGTGTTTTTCAGTGTTGAAGTTGTTGTTGAATTTGTTGGTGTTTTTCAATGTTGAGGTTGTTGTTCAATGTGGAGGTTGTTGTTGAATTTGTTGGTGTTTTTCAATGTCGAGGTTGTTGTTGAATTTGTTGGTGTTTTTCAATGTCGAGGTTGTTGTTGAATTTGTTGGTGTTTTTCAGTGTTGAAGTTGTTGTTGAATTTGTTGGTGTTTTTCAATGTTGAGGTT
The DNA here is from genome assembly GCA_026770705.1 of Isurus oxyrinchus. Classification (NCBI taxonomy): domain Eukaryota; kingdom Metazoa; phylum Chordata; class Chondrichthyes; order Lamniformes; family Lamnidae; genus Isurus; species Isurus oxyrinchus. Next base: position 107,537 of record JANJGN010000521.1, on the reverse strand, counting down.
GTTGTTCAATGTGGAGGTTGTTGTTGAATTTGTTGGTGTTTTTCAATGTCGAGGTTGTTGTTGAATTTGTTGGTGTTTTTCAATGTTGAATTTGTTGTTGAATTTGTTGGTGTTTTTCAATGTTGAGGTTGTTGTTGTTTTTCAATGTTGAGGTTGTTGTTGAATTTGTTGGTGTTTTTCAATGTTCAGGTTGTTGTTGAATTTGTTGGTGTTTTTCAATGTCGAGGTTGTTGTTGAATTTGTTGGTGTTTTTCAGTGTTGAAGTTGTTGTTGAATTTGTTGGTGTTTTTCAATGTTGAGGTTGTTGTTCAATGTGGAGGTTGTTGTTGAATTTGTTGGTGTTTTTCAATGTCTAGGTTGTTGTTGAATTTGTTGGTGTTTTTCAATGTTGAATTTGTTGTTGAATTTGTTGGTGTTTTTCAATGTTGTGGTTGTTGTTGTTTTTCAATGTTGAGGTTGTTGTTGAATTTGTTGGTGTTTTTCAATGTTCAGGTTGTTGTTGAATTTGTTGGTGTTTTTCAATGTTGAGGTTGTTGTTGAATTTGTTGGTGTTTTTCAATGTTGAGGTTGTTGTTGTTTTTCAATGTTGAGGTTGTTGTTGAATTTGTTGGTGTTTTTCAATGTTGAGGTTGTTGTTGTTTTTCAATGTTGAAGTTGTTGTTGAATTTGTTGGTGTTTTTAAATGTTGAGGTTGTTGTTGAATATATTGGTGTTTTTCAATGTTGAGGTTGTTGTTGTTTTTCAATGCTGAGGTTGTTGTTGAATTTGTTGGTGTTTTTCAATTTCGAGGTTGTTGTTGAATTTGTTGGTGTTTTTCAATGTTGAGGTTGTTGTTATTTTTCAATGTTGAGGTTATTGTTGAATTTGTTGTTGTTTTTCAATGTTGAAGTTGTTGTTGAATTTGTTGGTGTTTTTCAATGTTGAGGTTGTTGTTGTTTTTCAATGTTGAAGTTGTTGTTGAATTTGTTGGTGTTTTTCATTGTTGAGGTTGTTGTTGAATTTGTCGGTGTTTTTCAATGTTGAAGTTGTAGTTGAATTTGTTGATGTTTTTCAATGTTGAGGTTGTTGTTGTTTTTCAATGTTGAGGTTGTTGTTGAATTTTTTGGTGTTTTTCAATGTTGCGGTTGTTGTTGTTTTTCAATGTTGAGGTTGTTGTTGTTTTTCAATGTTGAGGTTGTTGTTGAATTTGTTGGTGTTTTTCAATGTTGAGGTTATTGTTGAATTTGTTGGTGTTTTTCAATGTTGAGGTTGTTGTTGTTTTTCAATGTTGAGGTTGTTGTTGAATTTGTTGATGTTTTTCAATGTTGAGGTTGTTGTTGTTTTTCAATGTTGAGGTTGTTGTTGAATTTGTTGGTGTTTTTTAATGTTGCGGTTGTTGTTGTTTTTCAATGTTGAGGTTGTTGTTGTTTTTCAATGTTGAGGTTGTTGTTGAATTTGTTGGTGTTTTTCAATGTTGAGTTTGTTGTTGAATTTGTTGGTGTTTTTCAATGTTGAGGTTGTTGTTGTTTTTCAATGTTGAGGTTGTTGTTGAATTTTTTGGTGTTTTTCAAAGTTAAGGTTGTTGTAGTTTTTCAATGTTGAGGATGTTGTTGAATTTGTTGGTGTTTTTCAATGTTGAAGTTGTTGTTGAATTTGTTGGTGTTTTTCAATGTTGAGGTTGTTGTTGAATTTGTTGGTGTTTTTCAATGTTGAGGTTGTTGTTGAATTTGTTGGTGTTTTTCAATGTTGAGGTTGTTGTTGTTTTTCAATGTTGAGGTTGTTGTTGAATTTGTTGGTGTTTTTCAATGTTGAGGTTGTTGTTGTTCAATGTGGAGGTTGTTGTTGAATTTGTTGGTGTTTTTCAATGTCGAGGTTGTTGTTGAATTTGTTGGTGTTTTTCAATGTTGAGGTTGTTGTTGTTTTTCAATGTTGAAGTTGTTGTTGAATTTGTTGGTGTTTTTAAATGTTGAGGTTGTTGTTGAATATATTGGTGTTTTTCAATGTTGAGGTTGTTGTTGTTTTTCAATGCTGAGGTTGTTGTTGAATTTGTTGGTGTTTTTCAATTTCGAGGTTGTTGTTGAATTTGTTGGTGTTTTTCAATGTTGAGGTTGTTGTTATTTTTCAATGTTGAGGTTATTGTTGAATTTGTTGTTGTTTTTCAATGTTGAAGTTGTTGTTGAATTTGTTGGTGTTTTTCAATGTTGAGGTTGTTGTTGTTTTTCAATGTTGAAGTTGTTGTTGAATTTGTTGGTGTTTTTCATTGTTGAGGTTGTTGTTGAATTTGTCGGTGTTTTTCAATGTTGAAGTTGTAGTTGAATTTGTTGATGTTTTTCAATGTTGAGGTTGTTGTTGTTTTTCAATGTTGAGGTTGTTGTTGAATTTTTTGGTGTTTTTCAATGTTGCGGTTGTTGTTGTTTTTCAATGTTGAGGTTGTTGTTGTTTTTCAATGTTGAGGTTGTTGTTGAATTTGTTGGTGTTTTTCAATGTTGAGGTTATTGTTGAATTTGTTGGTGTTTTTCAATGTTGAGGTTGTTGTTGTTTTTCAATGTTGAGGTTGTTGTTGAATTTGTTGATGTTTTTCAATGTTGAGGTTGTTGTTGTTTTTCAATGTTGAGGTTGTTGTTGAATTTGTTGGTGTTTTTTAATGTTGCGGTTGTTGTTGTTTTTCAATGTTGAGGTTGTTGTTGTTTTTCAATGTTGAGGTTGTTGTTGAATTTGTTGGTGTTTTTCAATGTTGAGTTTGTTGTTGAATTTGTTGGTGTTTTTCAATGTTGAGGTTGTTGTTGTTTTTCAATGTTGAGGTTGTTGTTGAATTTTTTGGTGTTTTTCAAAGTTAAGGTTGTTGTAGTTTTTCAATGTTGAGGATGTTGTTGAATTTGTTGGTGTTTTTCAATGTTGAAGTTGTTGTTGAATTTGTTGGTGTTTTTCAATGTTGAGGTTGTTGTTGAATTTGTTGGTGTTTTTCAATGTTGAGGTTGTTGTTGAATTTGTTGGTGTTTTTCAATGTTGAGGTTGTTGTTGTTTTTCAATGTTGAGGTTGTTGTTGAATTTGTTGGTGTTTTTCAATGTTGAGGTTGTTGTTGTTCAATGTGGAGGTTGTTGTTGAATTTGTTGGTGTTTTTCAATGTCGAGGTTGTTGTTGAATTTGTTGGTGTTTTTCAATGTTGAATTTGTTGTTGAATTTGTTGGTGTTTTTCAATATTGAGGTTGTTGTTGTTTTTCAATGTTGAAGTTGTTGTTGAATTTGTTGGTGTTTTTCAATGTTGAGGTTGTTGTTGAATTTGCTGGCGTTTTTAAATGTTGAGGTTGTTGTTGGATTTGTGGGTGTTTTTCAATGTTGAGGTCGTTGTTGAATTTGTTCGTGTTTTTCAATGTTGATGTTGTTGTTGTTTCTCAATGTTGAGGTTGTTGTTGAATATGATGGTGTTTTTCAATGTCGAGGTTGTTGTTGAATTTGTTGGTGTTTTTCAATGTTGAAGTTGTTGTTGAATTTTTTGGGTGTTTTTTATGTTGAGGTTGTTGTTGTTTTTCAATGTTCAGGTTGTTGTTGAGTTTGTTGGTGTTTTTCAATGTTGAGGTTGTAGTTGTTTTTCAATTTTGAGGTTGTTGTTGACTTTGTTGGTGTTTTTAAATGTTGAGGTTGTTCTTGAATTTGTTGGTGTTTTTCAATGTTGAGGTTGTTGTTGTTTTTCAATGTTGAGGTTGTTGTTGAATTTGTTGGTGTTTTTCAATGTTGAGGTTGTTGTTGTTTTTCAATGTTGAGGTTGTTGTTGAATTTATTGGTGTTTTTCAATTTCGAGGTTGCTGTTGAATTTGCTGGTGTTTTTCAATGTTGAAGTTGTTGTTGAATTTGTTGGTGTTTTTCAATGTTGAGGTTGTTGTTGTTCAATGTGGAGGTTGTTGTTGAATTTGTTGGTGTTTTTCAATGTCGAGGTTGTTGTTGAATTTGTTGGTGTTTTTCAATGTTGAATTTGTTGTTGAATTTGTTGGTGTTTTTCAATGTTGAGGTTGTTGTTGTTTTTCAATGTTGAAGTTGTTGTTGAATTTGTTGGTGTTTTTCAATGTTGAGGTTGTTGTTGAATTTGCTGGCGTTTTTAAATGTTGAGGTTGTTGTTGGATTTGTGGGTGTTTTTCAACGTTGAGGTCGCTGTTGAATTTGTTCGTGTTTTTCAATGTTGAGGTTGTTGTTGTTTTTCAATGTTGAAGTTGTTGAATTTGTTGGTGTTTTTCAATGTTGAGGTTGTTGTTGAATTTGCTGGCGTTTTTAAATGTTGAGGTTGTTGTTGGATTTGTGGGTGTTTTTCAACGTTGAGGTCGCTGTTGAATTTGTTCGTGTTTTTCAATGTTGATGTTGTTGTTGTTTCTCAATGTTGAGGTTGTTGTTGAATATGATGGTGTTTTTCAATGTCGAGGTTGTTGTTGAATTTGTTGGTGTTTTTCAATGTTGAAGTTGTTGTTGAATTTTTTGGGTGTTTTTTATGTTGAGGTTGTTGTTGTTTTTCAATGTTCAGGTTGTTGTTGAGTTTGTTGGTGTTTTTCAATGTTGAGGTTGTAGTTGTTTTTCAATTTTGAGGTTGTTGTTGACTTTGTTGGTGTTTTTAAATGTTGAGGTTGTTGTTGAATTTGTTGGTGTTTTTCAATGTTGAGGTTGTTGTTGTTTTTCAATGTTGAGGTTGTTGTTGAATTTGTTGCTGTTTTTCAATGTTGAGGTTGTTGTTGTTTTTCAATGTTGAGGTTGTTCTTGAATTTATTGGTGTTTTTCAATTTCGAGGTTGCTGTTGAATTTGCTGGCGTTTTTCAATGTTGAAGTAGTTGTTGAATTTGTTGGTGTTTTTCAATGTTGAGGATGTTGTTGAATTTGTTGGTGTTTTTCAATGTTGAGGTTGTTGTTGTTTTTCAATGTTGAGGTTGTTGTAGTTTTTCAATGTTGAGGTTGTTGTTGAATTTGTTGGTGTTTTTCCATGTCGAGGTTGTTGTTGAATTTGTTGGTGTTTTTCAGTGTTGAAGTTGTTGTTGAATTTGTTGGTGTTTTTCAATGTTGAGGTTGTTCGTTGAATTTGTTGGTGTTTTTAAATGTTGAGGTTGTTGTTGAATTTGCTGGTGTTTTTCAATGTTGAGGTTGTTGTTGAATTTGTTGGCGTTTTTAAATGTTCAGGTTGTTGTTGGATTTGTTGATGTTTTTCAATGTTGAGGTTGTTGTTGAATTTGTTGGTGTTTTACAATGTTGAGGTTGTTGTTGTTTTTCAATGTGAGGTTGTTGTTGAATTTGTTTTTGTTTTTCAATGCTGAGGTTGTTGTTGTTTTTCAATGTTGAGGTTGTGGTTGAATTTGTTGGTGTTTTTAAATGTTGAGGTTGTTGTTGAATATATTGGTGTTTTTCAATGTTGAGGTTGTTGTTGTTTTTCAATGCTGAGGTTGTTGTTGAATTTGTTGGTGTTTTTCAATTTCGAGGTTGTTGTTGAATTAGTTGGTGTTTTTCAATGTTGAGTTTGTTGGTGTTTTTCAATGTTGAGGTTGTTGTTGTTTTTCAATTTTGAGGTTGTTGTTGACTTTGTTGGTGTTTTTAAATGTTGAGGTTGTTGTTGAATTTGTTGGTGTTTTTCAATGTTGGGGTTGTTGTTGTTTTTCAATGTTGTGGTTGTTGTTGAATTTGTTGGTGTTTTTCAATGATGAGGTTGTTGTTGTTTTTCAATGTTGAGGTTGTTGTTGAATTTATTGGTGTTTTTCAATTTCGAGGTTGCTGTTCAATTTGCTGGTGTTTTTCAATGTTGAAGTTGTTGTTGAATTTGTTGGTGTTTTTCAATGTTGAGGATGTTGTTGAATTTGTTGGTGTTTTTCAATGTTGAGGTTGTTGTTGTTTTTCAATGTTGAGGTTGTTGTAGTTTTTCAATGTTGAGGTTGTTGTTGAATTTGTTGGTGTTTTTCCATGTCGAGGTTGTTGTTGAATTTGTTGGTGTTTTTCAGTGTTGAAGTTGTTGTTGAATTTGTTGGTGTTTTTCAATGTTGAGGTTGTTCGTTGAATTTGTTGGTGTTTTTAAATGTTGAGGTTGTTGTTGGATTTGTTGGTGTTTTTCAATGTTGAGGTTGCTGTTGAATTTGTTGGCGTTTTTAAATGTTCAGGTTGTTGTTGAATTTGTTGGTGTTTTTCAATGTTGAGGTTGTTGTTGAATTTGTTGGTGTTTTACAATGTTGAGGTTGTTGTTGTTTTTCAATGTTGAGGTTGTTGTTGAATTTGTTGGTGTTTTTCAATGTTGAGGTTATTGTTGAATTTGTTGGTGTTTTTCAATGTTGAGGTTGTTGTTGAATTTGTTGACGTTTTTAAATGTTGAGGTTGTTGTTGGATTTGTGGGTGTTTTTCAATGTTGAGGTTGTTGTTGAATTTGTTGGTGTTTTTCAATGTTGAGGTTGTTGTTGTTTTTCTATGTGGAGGTTGTTGTTGAATATGTTGGTGTTTTTCAATGTTGAGGTTGTTGTTGAATTTGTTGGCGTTTTTAAATGTTCAGGTTGTTGTTGAATTTGTTGGTGTTTTTCAATGTTGAGGTTGTTTTTGAATTTGTTGGTGTTTTTCAATGTTGAGGTTGTTGTTGTTTTTCAATGTTGAGGTTGTTGTTGAATTTGTTGGTGTTTTTCAATGTTGAGGTTGTTGTTGTTTTTCAATGTTGAACTTGTTGAATTTGTTGGTGTTTTTAAATGTTGAGGTTGTTGTTGAATATATTGGTGTTTTTCAATGTTGAGGTTGTTGTTGTTTTTCAATGCTGAGGTTGTTGTTGAATTTGTTGGTGTTTTTCAATATTCAGGTTGTTGCTGTTTTTCAATGTTGAGGTTGTTGTTGAATTTGTTGGTGTTTTTCAATTTCGAGGTTGTTGTTGAATTTGCTGGTGTTTTTCAATTTTGAAGTTGTTGTTGAATTTGTTGGTGTTTTTCAATGTTGAGGTTGTTGTTGTTTTTCAATGTTGAGGTTCTTGTTGAATTTGTTGGTGTTTTTCAATGTTGAGGTTGTTGTTGTTTTTCAATGCTGAGGTTGTTGTTGAATTTGTTGGTGTTTTTCAATGTTGAGGTTGTTGTTGAATTTGTTGGTGTTTTTCAATGTTGAGGTTGTTGTTGTTTCTCAATGTTGAGGATGTTGTTGAATTTGTTGGTGCTTTTCAATGTTGAGGTTGTTGTTGTTTTTCAATGTTGAGGTCGTTGTTGAATTTGTTGGTGTTTTTCAATGTTGAGGTTGTTGTTGAATTTGTTGGTGTTTTTCAATGTTGAGGTTGTTGTTGTTTTTCAATGTTGAGGTTATTGTTGAATTTGTTGGTGTTTTTCAATGTTGAGGTTGTTGTTGAATTTGTTGGTGTTTTTCAATGTTGAGGTTGTTGTTGTTTCTCAATGTTGAGGATGTTGTTGAATTTGTTGGTGCTTTTCAATGTTGAGGTTGTTGTTGTTTTTCAATGTTGAGGTTGTTGTTGAATTTGTTGGTGTTTTTCAATGTTGAGGTTGTTGTTGAATTTGTTGGTGTTTTTCAATGTTGAGGTTGTTGTTGTTTTTCAATGTTGAGGTTGTTGTAGTTTTTCAATGTTGAGGTTGTTGTTGAATTTGTTGGTGTTTTTCCATGTCGAGGTTGTTGTTGAATTTGTTGGTGTTTTTCAGTGTTGAAGTTGTTGTTGAATTTGTTGGTGTTTTTCAATGTTGAGGTTGTTCGTTGAATTTGTTGGTGTTTTTAAATGTTGAGGTTGTTGTTGAATTTGCTGGTGTTTTTCAATGTTGAGGTTGTTGTTGAATTTGTTGGCGTTTTTAAATGTTCAGGTTGTTGTTGGATTTGTTGATGTTTTTCAATGTTGAGGTTGTTGTTGAATTTGTTGGTGTTTTACAATGTTGAGGTTGTTGTTGTTTTTCAATGTGAGGTTGTTGTTGAATTTGTTTTTGTTTTTCAATGCTGAGGTTGTTGTTGTTTTTCAATGTTGAGGTTGTGGTTGAATTTGTTGGTGTTTTTAAATGTTGAGGTTGTTGTTGAATATATTGGTGTTTTTCAATGTTGAGGTTGTTGTTGTTTTTCAATGCTGAGGTTGTTGTTGAATTTGTTGGTGTTTTTCAATTTCGAGGTTGTTGTTGAATTAGTTGGTGTTTTTCAATGTTGAGTTTGTTGGTGTTTTTCAATGTTGAGGTTGTTGTTGTTTTTCAATTTTGAGGTTGTTGTTGACTTTGTTGGTGTTTTTAAATGTTGAGGTTGTTGTTGAATTTGTTGGTGTTTTTCAATGTTGGGGTTGTTGTTGTTTTTCAATGTTGTGGTTGTTGTTGAATTTGTTGGTGTTTTTCAATGATGAGGTTGTTGTTGTTTTTCAATGTTGAGGTTGTTGTTGAATTTATTGGTGTTTTTCAATTTCGAGGTTGCTGTTCAATTTGCTGGTGTTTTTCAATGTTGAAGTTGTTGTTGAATTTGTTGGTGTTTTTCAATGTTGAGGATGTTGTTGAATTTGTTGGTGTTTTTCAATGTTGAGGTTGTTGTTGTTTTTCAATGTTGAGGTTGTTGTAGTTTTTCAATGTTGAGGTTGTTGTTGAATTTGTTGGTGTTTTTCCATGTCGAGGTTGTTGTTGAATTTGTTGGTGTTTTTCAGTGTTGAAGTTGTTGTTGAATTTGTTGGTGTTTTTCAATGTTGAGGTTGTTCGTTGAATTTGTTGGTGTTTTTAAATGTTGAGGTTGTTGTTGGATTTGTTGGTGTTTTTCAATGTTGAGGTTGCTGTTGAATTTGTTGGCGTTTTTAAATGTTCAGGTTGTTGTTGAATTTGTTGGTGTTTTTCAATGTTGAGGTTGTTGTTGAATTTGTTGGTGTTTTACAATGTTGAGGTTGTTGTTGTTTTTCAATGTTGAGGTTGTTGTTGAATTTGTTGGTGTTTTTCAATGTTGAGGTTATTGTTGAATTTGTTGGTGTTTTTCAATGTTGAGGTTGTTGTTGAATTTGTTGACGTTTTTAAATGTTGAGGTTGTTGTTGGATTTGTGGGTGTTTTTCAATGTTGAGGTTGTTGTTGAATTTGTTGGTGTTTTTCAATGTTGAGGTTGTTGTTGTTTTTCTATGTGGAGGTTGTTGTTGAATATGTTGGTGTTTTTCAATGTTGAGGTTGTTGTTGAATTTGTTGGCGTTTTTAAATGTTCAGGTTGTTGTTGAATTTGTTGGTGTTTTTCAATGTTGAGGTTGTTTTTGAATTTGTTGGTGTTTTTCAATGTTGAGGTTGTTGTTGTTTTTCAATGTTGAGGTTGTTGTTGAATTTGTTGGTGTTTTTCAATGTTGAGGTTGTTGTTGTTTTTCAATGTTGAACTTGTTGTTGAATTTGTTGGTGTTTTTAAATGTTGAGGTTGTTGTTGAATATATTGGTGTTTTTCAATGTTGAGGTTGTTGTTGTTTTTCAATGCTGAGGTTGTTGTTGAATTTGTTGGTGTTTTTCAATATTCAGGTTGTTGCTGTTTTTCAATGTTGAGGTTGTTGTTGAATTTGTTGGTGTTTTTCAATTTCGAGGTTGTTGTTGAATTTGCTGGTGTTTTTCAATTTTGAAGTTGTTGTTGAATTTGTTGGTGTTTTTCAATGTTGAGGTTGTTGTTGTTTTTCAATGTTGAGGTTCTTGTTGAATTTGTTGGTGTTTTTCAATGTTGAGGTTGTTGTTGTTTTTCAATGCTGAGGTTGTTGTTGAATTTGTTGGTGTTTTTCAATGTTGAGGTTGTTGTTGAATTTGTTGGTGTTTTTCAATGTTGAGGTTGTTGTTGTTTCTCAATGTTGAGGATGTTGTTGAATTTGTTGGTGCTTTTCAATGTTGAGGTTGTTGTTGTTTTTCAATGTTGAGGTCGTTGTTGAATTTGTTGGTGTTTTTCAATGTTGAGGTTGTTGTTGAATTTGTTGGTGTTTTTCAATGTTGAGGTTGTTGTTGTTTTTCAATGTTGAGGTTATTGTTGAATTTGTTGGTGTTTTTCAATGTTGAGGTTGTTGTTGAATTTGTTGGTGTTTTTCAATGTTGAGGTTGTTGTTGTTTCTCAATGTTGAGGATGTTGTTGAATTTGTTGGTGCTTTTCAATGTTGAGGTTGTTGTTGTTTTTCAATGTTGAGGTTGTTGTTGAATTTGTTGGTGTTTTTCAATGTTGAGGTTGTTGTTGAATTTGTTGGTGTTTTTCAATGTTGAGGTTGTTGTTGTTTTTCAATGTTGAGGTTATTGTTGAATTTGTTGGTGTTTTTCAATGTTGAGGTTGTTGTTGAATTTGTTGGTGTTTTTCAATGTTGAGGTTGTTGTTGTTTTTCAATGTTGAGGTTCTTGTTGAATTTGTTGCTGTTTTTCAATGTTGAGGTTGTTGTTGTTTTTCAATGCTGAGGTTGTTGTTGAATTTGTTGGTGTTTTTCAATGTTGAGGTTGTTGTTGAATTTGTTGGTGTTTTTCAATGTTGAGGTTGTTGTTGTTTCTCAATGTTGAGGATGTTGTTGAATTTGTTGGTGCTTTTCAATGTTGAGGTTGTTGTTGTTTTTCAATGTTGAGGTTGTTGTTGAATTTGTTGGTGTTTTTCAATGTTGAGGTTGTTGTTGAATTTGTTGGTGTTTTTCAATGTTGAGGTTGTTGTTGTTTTTCAATGTTGAGGTTATTGTTGAATTTGTTGGTGTTTTTCAATGTTGAGGTTGTTGTTGAATTTGTTGGTGTTTTTCAATGTTGAGGTTGTTGTTGTTTTTCAATGTTGAGGTTATTGTTGAATTTGTTGGTGTTTTTCAATGTTGAGGTTGTTGTTGAATTTGTTGACGTTTTTCAATGTTGAGGTTGTTGTTGAATTTTTTGGTGTTTTTCAATGTTAAGGTTGTTGTAGTTTTTCAATGTTGGGGATGTTGTTGAATTTGTTGTCGTTTTTCAATGTCGAGGTTGATGTTGAATTTTTTGGTTTTTTTCAATGTTGAAGTTGTTGTTGAATTTGTTGGTGTTTTTCAATGTTGAGGTTGTTGTTGAATTTGTTGGTGTTTTTAAATGTTGAGGTTGTTGTTGAATTTGTTGGTGTTTTTCAATGTTGATGTTGTTGTTGTTTTTCAATGTTGAGGTTGTTGTTGAATTTGTTGGTGTTTTTCAATGTTGAGGTTGTTGTTGTTCAATGTGGAGGTTGTTGTTGAATTTGTTGGTGTTTTTCAATGTCGAGGTTGTTGTTGTTTTTCAATGTTGAGGTTGTTGTTGAATATGATGGTGTTTTTCAATGTCGAGGTTGTTGTTGAATTTGATGGTGTTTTTCAATGTTGAAGTTGTTGTTGAATTTGTTGGTGTTTTTCAATGTTGAGGTTGTTGTTGTTTTTCAATGTTGAGGTTGTTGTTGAATTTGTTGGTGTTTTTCAATGTTCAGGTTGTTGTTGTTTTTCAATGTTGAGGTTGTTGTTGAATTTGTTGGTGTTTTTCAATTTCGCGGTTGCTGTTGAATTTGCTGGTGTTTTTCAATGTTGAAGTTGTTGTTGAATTTGTTGGTGTTTTTCAATGTTGAGGATGTTGTTGAATTTGTTGGTGTTTTTCAATGTTGAGGTTGTTGTTGTTTTTCAATGTTGAGGTTGTTGTAGTTTTTCAATGTTGAGGTTGTTGTTGAATTTGTTGGTGTTTTTCCATGTAGAGGTTGTTGTTGAATTTGTTGGTGTTTTTCAGTGTTGAAGTTGTTGTTGAATTTGTTGGTGTTTTTCAATCTTGAGGTTGTTCGTTGAATTTGTTGGTGTTTTTAAATGTTGAGGTTGTTGTTGAATTTGTTGGTGTTTTTCAATGTTGAGGTTGTTGTTGTTTTTCAATGTTGAGGTTGTTGTTGAATTTGTTGGTGTTTTTCAATGTTGAGGTTGTTGTTGTTGTTCAATGTGGAGGTTGTTGTTGAATTTGTTGGTGTTTTTCAATGTCGAGGTTGTTGTTGAATTTGTTGGTGTTGTTCAATGTTGAATTTGTTGTTGAATTTGTTGGTGTTTTTCAATGTTGAGGTTGTTGTTGTTTTTCAATGTTGAGGTTGTTGTTCAATTTGTTGGTGTTTTTCAATGTTGAGGTTGTTGTTGAATTTGTAGGCGTTTTTAAATGTTCAGGTTGTTGTTGAATTTGTTGGTGTTTTTCAATGTTGAGGTTGTTGTTGAATTTGCTGGTGTTTTTCAATGTTGAGGTTGTTGTTGTTTTTTAATGTTGAGGTTGTTGTTGAATTTGTTGGTGTTTTTCAATGTTGAGGTTGTTGTTGTTTTTCAATGTTGAGGTTGTGGTTGAATTTGTTGGTGTTTTTCAATGTTGAGGTTGTTGTTGTTTTTCAATGCTAAGGTTGTTGTTGAATTTGTTGGTGTTTTTCAATTTCGAGGTTGTTGTTGAATTTGTTGGTGTTTTTCAACGTTGAGGTTGTTGTTATTTTTCAATGTTGAGGTTGTTGTTGAATTTGTTGTTGTTTTTCAATGTTGAAGTTGTTGTTGAATTTGTTGGTGTTTTTCAATGTTGAGGTTGTTGTTGAATTTGTTGGTGTTTTTCAATGTTGAGGTTGTTGTTGAATTTGTTTGTGTTTTTCAATGTTGAGGTAGTTGTTGAATTTGTTGGTGTTTTTCAATGTTGAAGTTGTTGTTGAATTTGTTGATGTTTTTCAATGTTGAGGTTGTTGTTGTTTTTCAATGTTGAGGTTGTTGTTGAATTTGTTGGTGTTTTTCAATGTTGAGGTTGTTGTTGTTTTTCAATGTTGAGGTTGTTGTTGTTTTTCAATGTTGAGGTTGTTGTTGTTGTTCAATGTGGTGGTTGTTGTTGAATTTGTTGGTGTTTTTCAATGCTGAGGTTGTTGTTGTTTTTCAATGTTGAGGTTGTGGTTGAATTTGTTGGTGTTTTTCAATGTTGAGGTTGTTGTTGTTTTTCAATGCTGAGGTTGTTGTTGAATTTGTTGGTGTTTTTCAATGTTGAGGTTGTTGTTGAATTTGTTGGTGTTTTTCAATGTTGAGGTTGTTGTTGTTTCTCAATGTTGAGGATGTTGTTGAATTTGTTGGTGCTTTTCAATGTTGAGGTTGTTGTTGTTTTTCAATGTTGAGGTTGTTGTTGAATTTGTTGGTGTTTTTCAATGTTGAGGTTGTTGTTGAATTTGTTGGTGTTTTTCAATGTTGAGGTTGTTGTTGTTTTTCAATGTTGAGGTTATTGTTGAATTTGTTGGTGTTTTTCAATGTTGAGGTTGTTGTTGAATTTGTTGGTGTTTTTCAATGTTGAGGTTGTTGTTGTTTTTCAATGTTGAGGTTATTGTTGAATTTGTTGGTGTTTTTCAATGTTGAGGTTGTTGTTGAATTTGTTGACGTTTTTCAATGTTGAGGTTGTTGTTGAATTTTTTGGTGTTTTTCAATGTTAAGGTTGTTGTAGTTTTTCAATGTTGGGGATGTTGTTGAATTTGTTGTCGTTTTTCAATGTCGAGGTTGATGTTGAATTTTTTGGTGTTTTTCAATGTTGAAGTTGTTGTTGAATTTGTTGGTGTTTTTCAATGTTGAGGTTGTTGTTGAATTTGTTGGTGTTTTTAAATGTTGAGGTTGTTGTTGAATTTGTTGGTGTTTTTCAATGTTGATGTTGTTGTTGTTTTTCAATGTTGAGGTTGTTGTTGAATTTGTTGGTGTTTTTCAATGTTGAGGTTGTTGTTGTTCAATGTGGAGGTTGTTGTTGAATTTGTTGGTGTTTTTCAATGTCGAGGTTGTTCTTGAATTTGTTGGTGTTTTTCAATGTTGAATCTGTTGTTGAATTTGTTGGTGTTTTTCAATGTTGAGGTTGTTGTTGTTTTTCAATGTTGAGGTTGTTGTTGAATTTGTTGGTGTTTTTCAATGTTGAGGTTGTTGTTGAATTTGTTGGCGTTTTTAAATGTTGAGGTTGTTGTTGGATTTGTGGGTGTTTTTCAATGTTGAGGTTGTTTTTGAATTTGTTCGTGTTTTTCAATGTTGAGGTTGTTGTTGTTTTTCAATGTTGAGGTTGTTGTTGAATATGATGGTGTTTTTCAATGTCGAGGTTGTTGTTGAATTTGATGGTGTTTTTCAATGTTGAAGTTGTTGTTGAATTTGTTGGTGTTTTTCAATGTTGAGGTTGTTGTTGTTTTTCAATGTTGAGGTTGTTGTTGAATTTGTTGGTGTTTTTCAATGTTCAGGTTGTTGTTGTTTTTCAATGTTGAGGTTGTTGTTGAATTTGTTGGTGTTTTTCAATTTCGCGGTTGCTGTTGAATTTGCTGGTGTTTTTCAATGTTGAAGTTGTTGTTGAATTTGTTGGTGTTTTTCAATGTTGAGGATGTTGTTGAATTTGTTGGTGTTTTTCAATGTTGAGGTTGTTGTTGTTTTTCAATGTTGAGGTTGTTGTAGTTTTTCAATGTTGAGGTTGTTGTTGAATTTGTTGGTGTTTTTCCATGTAGAGGTTGTTGTTGAATTTGTTGGTGTTTTTCAGTGTTGAAGTTGTTGTTGAATTTGTTGGTGTTTTTCAATCTTGAGGTTGTTCGTTGAATTTGTTGGTGTTTTTAAATGTTGAGGTTGTTGTTGAATTTGTTGGTGTTTTTCAATGTTGAGGTTGTTGTTGTTTTTCAATGTTGAGGTTGTTGTTGAATTTGTTGGTGTTTTTCAATGTTGAGGTTGTTGTTGTTGTTCAATGTGGAGGTTGTTGTTGAATTTGTTGGTGTTTTTCAATGTCGAGGTTGTTGTTGAATTTGTTGGTGTTGTTCAATGTTGAATTTGTTGTTGAATTTGTTGGTGTTTTTCAATGTTGAGGTTGTTGTTGTTTTTCAATGTTGAGGTTGTTGTTCAATTTGTTGGTGTTTTTCAATGTTGAGGTTGTTGTTGAATTTGTAGGCGTTTTTAAATGTTCAGGTTGTTGTTGAATTTGTTGGTGTTTTTCAATGTTGAGGTTGTTGTTGAATTTGCTGGTGTTTTTCAATGTTGAGGTTGTTGTTGTTTTTTAATGTTGAGGTTGTTGTTGAATTTGTTGGTGTTTTTCAATGTTGAGGTTGTTGTTGTTTTTCAATGTTGAGGTTGTGGTTGAATTTGTTGGTGTTTTTCAATGTTGAGGTTGTTGTTGTTTTTCAATGCTAAGGTTGTTGTTGAATTTGTTGGTGTTTTTCAATTTCGAGGTTGTTGTTGAATTTGTTGGTGTTTTTCAACGTTGAGGTTGTTGTTATTTTTCAATGTTGAGGTTGTTGTTGAATTTGTTGTTGTTTTTCAATGTTGAAGTTGTTGTTGAATTTGTTGGTGTTTTTCAATGTTGAGGTTGTTGTTGAATTTGTTGGTGTTTTTCAATGTTGAGGTTGTTGTTGAATTTGTTTGTGTTTTTCAATGTTGAGGTAGTTGTTGAATTTGTTGGTGTTTTTCAATGTTGAAGTTGTTGTTGAATTTGTTGATGTTTTTCAATGTTGAGGTTGTTGTTGTTTTTCAATGTTGAGGTTGTTGTTGAATTTGTTGGTGTTTTTCAATGTTGAGGTTGTTGTTGTTTTTCAATGTTGAGGTTGTTGTTGTTTTTCAATGTTGAGGTTGTTGTTGTTGTTCAATGTGGTGGTTGTTGTTGAATTTGTTGGTGTTTTTCAATGCTGAGGTTGTTGTTGTTTTTCAATGTTGAGGTTGTGGTTGAATTTGTTGGTGTTTTTAAATGTTGAGGTTGTTGTTGAATATATTGGTGTTTTTCAATGTTAGGGTTGTTGTTGTTTTTCAATGCTGAGGTTGTTGTTGAATTTGTTGGTGTTTTTCAATTTCGAGGTTGTTGTTGAATTAGTTGGTGTTTTTCAATGTTGAGGTTGTTGTTATTTTTCAATCTTGAGGTTGTTGTTGAATTTGTTGTTGTTTTTCAATGTTGAAGTTGTTGTTGAATTTGTTGGTGTTTTTCAATGTTGAGGTTGTTGTTGAATTTGTTGGTGTTTTTCAATGTTGAGGTAGTTGTTGAATTTGTTGGTGTTTTTAAATGTTGAAGTTGTTGTTGAATTTGTTGATGTTTTTCAATGTTGATGTTGTTGATGT
Source organism: Isurus oxyrinchus (assembly GCA_026770705.1). Lineage (NCBI taxonomy): Eukaryota > Metazoa > Chordata > Chondrichthyes > Lamniformes > Lamnidae > Isurus > Isurus oxyrinchus. Next base: position 91,622 of record JANJGN010000521.1, on the reverse strand, counting down.
TTTTCAATGTTGAGGTTGTTGTTGTTTTTCAATGTTGAGGTTGTTGTTGAATTTGTTGGTGTTTTTCAATGTTGCGGTTGTTGTTGTTTTTCAATGTTGAGGTTGTTGTTGTTTTTCAATGTTGAGGTTGTTGTTGAATTTGTTCGTGTTTTTCAATGTTGAGGTTATTGTTGAATTTGTTGGTGTTTTTCAATGTTGAGGTTGTTGTTGTTTTTCAATGTTGAGGTTGTTGTTGAATTTTTTGGTGTTTTTCAATGTTAAGGTTGTTGTAGTTTTTCAATCTTGAGGATGTTGTTGAATTTGTTGTCGTTTTTCAATGTTGAAGTTGTTGTTGAAATTGTTGGTGTTTTTCAATGTTGAGGTTGTTGTTGAATTTGTTGGTGTTTTTAAATGTTGAGGTTGTTGTTGAATTTGTTGGTGTTTTTCAATGTTGATGTTGTTGTTGTTTTTCAATGTTGAGGTTGTTGTTGAATTTGTTGGTGTTTTTCAATGTTGAGGTTGTTGTTGTTCAATGTGGAGGTTGTTGTTGAATCTGTTGCTGTTTTTCAATATCGAGGTTGTTGTTGAATTTGTTGGTGTTTTTCAATGTTGAATTTGTTGTTGAATTTGTTGGTGTTTTTCAATGTTGAGGTTGTTGTTGAATTTGTTGGTGTTTTTCAATGTTGAGGTTATTGTTGAATTTGTTGGTGTTTTTCAATGTTGAGGTTGTTGTTGAATTTGTTGACGTTTTTAAATGTTGAGGTTGTTGTTGGATTTGTGGGTGTTTTTCAATGTTGAGGTTGTTGTTGAATTTTTTGGTGTTTTTCAATGTTAAGGTTGTTGTAGTTTTTCAATGTTGGGGATGTTGTTGAATTTGTTGTCGTTTTTCAATGTCGAGGTTGATGTTGAATTTTTTGGTGTTTTTCAATGTTGAAGTTGTTGTTGAATTTGTTGGTGTTTTTCAATGTTGAGGTTGTTGTTGAATTTGTTGGTGTTTTTAAATGTTGAGGTTGTTGTTGAATTTGTTGGTGTTTTTCAATGTTGATGTTGTTGTTGTTTTTCAATGTTGAGGTTGTTGTTGAATTTGTTGGTGTTTTTCAATGTTGAGGTTGTTGTTGTTCAATGTGGAGGTTGTTGTTGAATTTGTTGGTGTTTTTCAATGTCGAGGTTGTTGTTGAATTTGTTGGTGTTTTTCAATGTTGAATTTGTTGTTGAATTTGTTGGTGTTTTTCAATGTTGAGGTTGTTGTTGTTTTTCAATGTTGAGGTTGTTGTTGAATTTGTTGGTGTTTTTCAATGTTGAGGTTGTTGTTGAATTTGTTGGCGTTTTTAAATGTTGAGGTTGTTGTTGGATTTGTGGGTGTTTTTCAATGTTGAGGTTGTTGTTGAATTTGTTCGTGTTTTTCAATGTTGAGGTTGTTGTTGTTTTTCAATGTTGAGGTTGTTGTTGAATATGATGGTGTTTTTCAATGTCGAGGTTGTTGTTGAATTTGATGGTGTTTTTCAATGTTGAAGTTGTTGTTGAATTTGTTGGTGTTTTTCAAAGTTGAGGTTGTTGTTGTTTTTCAATGTTGAGGTTGTTGTTGAATTTGTTGGTGTTTTTCAATGTTCAGGTTGTTGTTGTTTTTCAATGTTGAGGTTGTTGTTGAATTTGTTGGTGTTTTTCAATTTCGCGGTTGCTGTTGAATTTGCTGGTGTTTTTCAATGTTGAAGTTGTTGTTGAATTTGTTGGTGTTTTTCAATGTTGAGGATGTTGTTGAATTTGTTGGTGTTTTTCAATGTTGAGGTTGTTGTTGTTTTTCAATGTTGAGGTTGTTGTAGTTTTTCAATGTTGAGGTTGTTGTTGAATTTGTTGGTGTTTTTCCATGTAGAGGTTGTTGTTGAATTTGTTGGTGTTTTTCAGTGTTGAAGTTGTTGTTGAATTTGTTGGTGTTTTTCAATCTTGAGGTTGTTCGTTGAATTTGTTGGTGTTTTTAAATGTTGAGGTTGTTGTTGAATTTGTTGGTGTTTTTCAATGTTGAGGTTGTTGTTGTTTTTCAATGTTGAGGTTGTTGTTGAATTTGTTGGTGTTTTTCAATGTTGAGGTTGTTGTTGTTGTTCAATGTGGAGGTTGTTGTTGAATTTGTTGGTGTTTTTCAATGTCGAGGTTGTTGTTGAATTTGTTGGTGTTGTTCAATGTTGAATTTGTTGTTGAATTTGTTGGTGTTTTTCAATGTTGAGGTTGTTGTTGTTTTTCAATGTTGAGGTTGTTGTTCAATTTGTTGGTGTTTTTCAATGTTGAGGTTGTTGTTGAATTTGTTGGCGTTTTTAAATGTTCAGGTTGTTGTTGAATTTGTTGGTGTTTTTCAATGTTGAGGTTGTTGTTGAATTTGCTGGTGTTTTTCAATGTTGAGGTTGTTGTTGTTTTTTAATGTTGAGGTTGTTGTTGAATTTGTTGGTGTTTTTCAATGTTGAGGTTGTTGTTGTTTTTCAATGTTGAGGTTGTGGTTGAATTTGTTGGTGTTTTTCAATGTTGAGGTTGTTGTTGTTTTTCAATGATGAGGTTGTTGTTGAATTTGTTGGTGTTTTTCAATTTCGAGGTTGTTGTTGAATTTGTTGGTGTTTTTCAACGTTGAGGTTGTTGTTATTTTTCAATGTTGAGGTTGTTGTTGAATTTGTTGTTGTTTTTCAATGTTGAAGTTGTTGTTGAATTTGTTGGTGTTTTTCAATGTTGAGGTTGTTGTTGAATTTGTTGGTGTTTTTCAATGTTGAGGTTGTTGTTGAATTTGTTTGTGTTTTTCAATGTTGAGGTAGTTGTTGAATTTGTTGGTGTTTTTCAATGTTGAAGTTGTTGTTGAATTTGTTGATGTTTTTCAATGTTGAGGTTGTTGTTGTTTTTCAATGTTGAGGTTGTTGTTGAATTTGTTGGTGTTTTTCAATGTTGAGGTTGTTGTTGTTTTTCAATGTTGAGGTTGTTGTTGTTTTTCAATGTTGAGGTTGTTGTTGTTGTTCAATGTGGTGGTTGTTGTTGAATTTGTTGGTGTTTTTCAATGCTGAGGTTGTTGTTGTTTTTCAATGTTGAGGTTGTGGTTGAATTTGTTGGTGTTTTTAAATGTTGAGGTTGTTGTTGAATATATTGGTGTTTTTCAATGTTAGGGTTGTTGTTGTTTTTCAATGCTGAGGTTGTTGTTGAATTTGTTGGTGTTTTTCAATTTCGAGGTTGTTGTTGAATTAGTTGGTGTTTTTCAATGTTGAGGTTGTTGTTATTTTTCAATGTTGAGGTTGTTGTTGAATTTGTTGTTGTTTTTCAATGTTGAAGTTGTTGTTGAATTTGTTGGTGTTTTTCAATGTTGAGGTTGTTGTTGAATTTGTTGGTGTTTTTCAATGTTGAGGTAGTTGTTGAATTTGTTGGTGTTTTTCAATGTTGAAGTTGTTGTTGAATTTGTTGATGTTTTTCAAAGTTGATGTTGTTGATGTTTTTCAATGTTGAGGTTGTTGTTGTTTTTCAATGTTGAGGTTGTTGTTGAATTTGTTGGTGTTTTTCAATGTTGCGGTTGTTGTTGTTTTTCAATGTTGAGGTTGTTGTTGTTTTTCAATGTTGAGGTTGTTGTTGAATTTGTTCGTGTTTTTCAATGTTGAGGTTATTGTTGAATTTGTTGGTGTTTTTCAATGTTGAGGTTGTTGTTGTTTTTCAATGTTGAGGTTGTTGTTGAATTTTTTGGTGTTTTTCAATGTTAAGGTTGTTGTAGTTTTTCAATCTTGAGGATGTTGTTGAATTTGTTGTCGTTTTTCAATGTCGAGGTTGATGTTGAATTTGTTGGTGTTTTTAAATGTTGAGGTTGTTGTTGAATTTGTTGGTGTTTTTCAATGTTGATGTTGTTGTTGTTTTTCAATGTTGAGGTTGTTGTTGAATTTGTTGGTGTTTTTCAATGTTGAGGTTGTTGTTGTTCAATGTGGAGGTTGTTGTTGAATCTGTTGCTGTTTTTCAATATCGAGGTTGTTGTTGAATTTGTTGGTGTTTTTCAATGTTGAATTTGTTGTTGAATTTGTTGGTGTTTTTCAATGTTGAGGTTGTTGTTGAATTTGTTGGTGTTTTTCAATGTTGAGGTTGTTGTTGTTTTTCAATGTTGAGGTTATTGTTGAATTTGTTGGTGTTTTTCAATGTTGAGGTTGTTGTTGAATTTGTTGACGTTTTTAAATGTTGAAGTTGTTGTTGGATTTGTGGGTGTTTTTCAATGTTGAGGTTGTTGTTGAATTTGTTGGTGTTTTTCAATGTTGAGGTTGTTGTTGTTTTTCAATGTTGAGGTTACTGTTGAATTTGTTGGTGTTTTTCAATGTTGAGGTTGTTGTTGAATTTGTTGGTGTTTTTCAATGTTGAGGTTGTTGTTGTTTTTCAATGTTGAGGTTATTGTTGAATTTGTTGGTGTTTTTCAATGTTGAGGTTGTTGTTGAATTTGTTTGTGTTTTTCAATGTTGAGGTAGTTGTTGAATTTGTTGGTGTTTTTCAATGTTGAAGTTGTTGTTGAATTTGTTGATGTTTTTCAATGTTGAGGTTGTTGTTGTTTTTCAATGTTGAGGTTGTTGTTGAATTTGTTGGTGTTTTTCAATGTTGAGGTTGTTGTTGTTTTTCAATGTTGAGGTTGTTGTTGTTTTTCAATGTTGAGGTTGTTGTTGTTGTTCAATGTGGTGGTTGTTGTTGAATTTGTTGGTGTTTTTCAATGCTGAGGTTGTTGTTGTTTTTCAATGTTGAGGTTGTGGTTGAATTTGTTGGTGTTTTTAAATGTTGAGGTTGTTGTTGAATATATTGGTGTTTTTCAATGTTAGGGTTGTTGTTGTTTTTCAATGCTGAGGTTGTTGTTGAATTTGTTGGTGTTTTTCAATTTCGAGGTTGTTGTTGAATTAGTTGGTGTTTTTCAATGTTGAGGTTGTTGTTATTTTTCAATGTTGAGGTTGTTGTTGAATTTGTTGTTGTTTTTCAATGTTGAAGTTGTTGTTGAATTTGTTGGTGTTTTTCAATGTTGAGGTTGTTATTGAATTTGTTGGTGTTTTTCAATGTTGAGGTAGTTGTTGAATTTGTTGGTGTTTTTCAATGTTGAAGTTGTTGTTGAATTTGTTGATGTTTTTCAATGTTGATGTTGTTGATGTTTTTCAATGTTGAGGTTGTTGTTGTTTTTCAATGTTGAGGTTGTTGTTGAATTTGTTGGTGTTTTTCAATGTTGCGGTTGTTGTTGTTTTTCAATGTTGAGGTTGTTGTTGTTTTTCAATGTTGAGGTTGTTGTTGAATTTGTTCGTGTTTTTCAATGTTGAGGTTATTGTTGAATTTGTTGGTGTTTTTCAATGTTGAGGTTGTTGTTGTTTTTCAATGTTGAGGTTGTTGTTGAATTTTTTGGTGTTTTTCAATGTTAAGGTTGTTGTAGTTTTTCAATCTTGAGGATGTTGTTGAATTTGTTGTCGTTTTTCAATGTCGAGGTTGATGTTGAATTTGTTGGTGTTCTTCAATGTTGAAGTTGTTGTTGAATTTGTTGGTGTTTTTCAATGTTGAGGTTGTTGTTGAATTTGTTGGTGTTTTTAAATGTTGAGGTTGTTGTTGAATTTGTTGGTGTTTTTCAATGTTGATGTTGTTGTTGTTTTTCAATGTTGAGGTTGTTGTTGAATTTGTTGGTGTTTTTCAATGTTGAGGTTGTTGTTGTTCAATGTGGAGGTTGTTGTTGAATCTGTTGCTGTTTTTCAATATCGAGGTTGTTGTTGAATTTGTTGGTGTTTTTCAATGTTGAATTTGTTGTTGAATTTGTTGGTGTTTTTCAATGTTGAGGTTGTTGTTGAATTTGTTGGTGTTTTTCAATGTTGAGGTTGTTGTTGTTTTTCAATGTTGAGGTTATTGTTGAATTTGTTGGTGTTTTTCAATGTTGAGGTTGTTGTTGAATTTGTTGACGTTTTTAAATGTTGAAGTTGTTGTTGGATTTGTGGGTGTTTTTCAATGTTGAGGTTGTTGTTGAATTTGTTGGTGTTTTTCAATGTTGAGGTTGTTGTTGTTTTTCAATGTTGAGGTTATTGTTGAATTTGTTGGTGTTTTTCAATGTTGAGGTTGTTGTTGAATTTGTTGGTGTTTTTCAATGTTGAGGTTGTTGTTGTTTTTCAATGTTGAGGTTATTGTTGAATTTGTTGGTGTTTTTCAATGTTGAGGTTGTTGTTGAATTTGTTGACGTTTTTCAATGTTGAGGTTGTTGTTGAATTTTTTGGTGTTTTTCAATGTTAAGGTTGTTGTAGTTTTTCAATGTTGGGGATGTTGTTGAATTTGTTGTCGTTTTTCAATGTCGAGGTTGATGTTGAATTTTTTGGTGTTTTTCAATGTTGAAGTTGTTGTTGAATTTGTTGGTGTTTTTCAATGTTGAGGTTGTTGTTGAATTTGTTGGTGTTTTTAAATGTTGAGGTTGTTGTTGAATTTGTTGGTGTTTTTCAATGTTGATGTTGTTGTTGTTTTTCAATGTTGAGGTTGTTGTTGAATTTGTTGGTGTTTTTCAATGTTGAGGTTGTTGTTGTTCAATGTGGAGGTTGTTGTTGAATTTGTTGGTGTTTTTCAATGTCGAGGTTGTTGTTGAATTTGTTGGTGTTTTTCAATGTTGAATTTGTTGTTGAATTTGTTGGTGTTTTTCAATGTTGAGGTTGTTGTTGTTTTTCAATGTTGAGGTTGTTGTTGAATTTGTTGGTGTTTTTCAATGTTGAGGTTGTTGTTGAATTTGTTGGCGTTTTTAAATGTTGAGGTTGTTGTTGGATTTGTGGGTGTTTTTCAATGTTGAGGTTGTTGTTGAATTTGTTCGTGTTTTTCAATGTTGAGGTTGTTGTTGTTTTTCAATGTTGAGGTTGTTGTTGAATATGATGGTGTTTTTCAATGTCGAGGTTGTTGTTGAATTTGATGGTGTTTTTCAATGTTGAAGTTGTTGTTGAATTTGTTGGTGTTTTTCAATGTTGAGGTTGTTGTTGTTTTTCAATGTTGAGGTTGTTGTTGAATTTGTTGGTGTTTTTCAATTTTCAGGTTGTTGTTGTTTTTCAATGTTGAGGTTGTTGTTGAATTTGTTGGTGTTTTTCAATTTCGCGGTTGCTGTTGAATTTGCTGGTGTTTTTCAATGTTGAAGTTGTTGTTGAATTTGTTGGTGTTTTTCAATGTTGAGGATGTTGTTGAATTTGTTGGTGTTTTTCAATGTTGAGGTTGTTGTTATTTTTCAATGTTGAGGTTGTTGTAGTTTTTCAATGTTGAGGTTGTTGTTGAATTTGTTGGTGTTTTTCCATGTAGAGGTTGTTGTTGAATTTGTTGGTGTTTTTCAGTGTTGAAGTTGTTGTTGAATTTGTTGGTGTTTTTCAATCTTGAGGTAGTTCGTTGAATTTGTTGGTGTTTTTAAATGTTGAGGTTGTTGTTGAATTTGTTGACGTTTTTAAATGTTGAAGTTGTTGTTGGATTTGTGGGTGTTTTTCAATGTTGAGGTTGTTGTTGAATTTGTTGGTGTTTTTCAATGTTGAGGTTGTTGTTGTTTTTCAATGTTGAGGTTATTGTTGAATTTGTTGGTGTTTTTCAATGTTGAGGTTGTTGTTGAATTTGTTGGTGTTTTTCAATGTTGAGGTTGTTGTTGTTTTTCAATGTTGAGGTTATTGTTGAATTTGTTGGTGTTTTTCAATGTAGAGGTTGTTGTTGAATTTGTTGACGTTTTTCAATGTTGAGGTTGTTGTTGAATTTTTTGGTGTTTTTCAATGTTAAGGTTGTTGTAGTTTTTCAATGTTGGGGATGTTGTTGAATTTGTTGTCGTTTTTCAATGTCGAGGTTGATGTTGAATTTTTTGGTGTTTTTCAATGTTGAAGTTGTTGTTGAATTTGTTGGTGTTTTTCAATGTTGAGGTTGTTGTTGAATTTGTTGGTGTTTTTAAATGTTGAGGTTGTTGTTGAATTTGTTGGTGTTTTTCAATGTTGATGTTGTTGTTGTTTTTCAATGTTGAGGTTGTTGTTGAATTTGTTGGTGTTTTTCAATGTTGAGGTTGTTGTTGTTCAATGTGGAGGTTGTTGTTGAATTTGTTGGTGTTTTTCAATGTCGAGGTTGTTGTTGAATTTGTTGGTGTTTTTCAATGTTGAGGTTGTTGTTGAATTTGTTGGCGTTTTTAAATGTTGAGGTTGTTGTTGGATTTGTGGGTGTTTTTCAATGTTGAGGTTGTTGTTGAATTTGTTCGTGTTTTTCAATGTTGAGGTTGTTGTTGTTTTTCAATGTTGAGGTTGTTGTTGAATATGATGGTGTTTTTCAATGTCGAGGTTGTTGTTGAATTTGATGGTGTTTTTCAATGTTGAAGTTGTTGTTGAATTTGTTGGTGTTTTTCAATGTTGAGGTTGTTGTTGTTTTTCAATGTTGAGGTTGTTGTTGAATTTGTTGGTGTTTTTCAATTTTCAGGTTGTTGTTGTTTTTCAATGTTGAGGTTGTTGTTGAATTTGTTGGTGTTTTTCAATTTCGCGGTTGCTGTTGAATTTGCTGGTGTTTTTCAATGTTGAAGTTGTTGTTGAATTTGTTGGTGTTTTTCAATGTTGAGGATGTTGTTGAATTTGTTGGTGTTTTTCAATGTTGAGGTTGTTGTTATTTTTCAATGTTGAGGTTGTTGTAGTTTTTCAATGTTGAGGTTGTTGTTGAATTTGTTGGTGTTTTTCCATGTAGAGGTTGTTGTTGAATTTGTTGGTGTTTTTCAGTGTTGAAGTTGTTGTTGAATTTGTTGGTGTTTTTCAATCTTGAGGTAGTTCGTTGAATTTGTTGGTGTTTTTAAATGTTGAGGTTGTTGTTGAATTTGTTGGTGTTTTTCAATGTTGAGGTTGTTGTTGTTTTTCAATGTTGAGGTTGTTGTTGAATTTGTTGGTGTTTTTCAATGTTGAGGTTGTTGTTGTTGTTCAATGTGGAGGTTGTTGTTGAATTTGTTGGTGTTTTTCAATGTCGAGGTTGTTGTTGAATTTGTTGGTGTTGTTCAATGTTGAATTTGTTGTTGAATTTGTTGGTGTTTTTCAATGTTGAGGTTGTTGTTGTTTTTCAATGTTGAGGTTGTTGTTCAATTTGTTGGTGTTTTTCAATGTTGAGGTTGTTGTTGAATTTGTTGGCGTTTTTAAATGTTCAGGTTGTTGTTGAATTAGTTGGTGTTTTTCAATGTTGAGGTTGTTGTTGAATTTGCTGGTGTTTTTCAATGTTGAGGTTGTTGTTGTTTTTTAATGTTGAGGTTGTTGTTGAATTTGTTGGTGTTTTTCAATGTTGAGGTTGTTGTTGTTTTTCAATGTTGAGGTTGTGGTTGAATTTGTTGGTGTTTTTCAATGTTGAGGTTGTTGTTGTTTTTCAATGCTGAGGTTGTTGTTGAATTTGTTGGTGTTTTTCAATTTCGAGGTTGTTGTTGAATTTGTTGGTGTTTTTCAACGTTGAGGTTGTTGTTATTTTTCAATGTTGAGGTTGTTGTTGAATTTGTTGTTGTTTTTCAATGTTGAAGTTGTTGTTGAATTTGTTGGTGTTTTTCAATGTTGAGGTTGTTGTTGAATTTGTTGGTTTTTTTCAATGTTGAGGTTGTTGTTGAATTTGTTTGTGTTTTTCAATGTTGAGGTAGTTGTTGAATTTGTTGGTGTTTTTCAATGTTGAAGTTGTTGTTGAATTTGTTGATGTTTTTCAATGTTGAGGTTGTTGTTGTTTTTCAATGTTGAGGTTGTTGTTGAATTTGTTGGTGTTTTTCAATGTTGAGGTTGTTGTTGTTTTTCAATGTTGAGGTTGTTGTTGTTTTTCAATGTTGAGGTTGTTGTTGTTGTTCAATGTGGTGGTTGTTGTTGAATTTGTTGGTGTTTTTCAATGCTGAGGTTGTTGTTGTTTTTCAATGTTGAGGTTGTGGTTGAATTTGTTGGTGTTTTTAAATGTTGAGGTTGTTGTTGAATATATTGGTGTTTTTCAATGTTAGGGTTGTTGTTGTTTTTCAATGCTGAGGTTGTTGTTGAATTTGTTGGTGTTTTTCAATTTCGAGGTTGTTGTTGAATTAGTTGGTGTTTTTCAATGTTGAGGTTGTTGTTATTTTTCAATGTTGAGGTTGTTGTTGAATATGATGTTGTTTTTCAATGTTGAAGTTGTTGTTGAATTTGTTGGTGTTTTTCAATGTTGAGGTTGTTGTTGAATTTGTTGGTGTTTTTCAATGTTGAGGTAGTTGTTGAATTTGTTGGTGTTTTTCAATGTTGAAGTTGTTGTTGAATTTGTTGATGTTTTTCAATGTTGATGTTGTTGATGTTTTTCAATGTTGAGGTTGTTGTTGTTTTTCAATGTTGAGGTTGTTGTTGAATTTGTTGGTTTTTTTCAATGTTGCGGTTGTTGTTGTTTTTCAATGTTGAGGTTGTTGTTGTTTTTCAATGTTGAGGTTGTTGTTGAATTTGTTCGTGTTTTTCAATGTTGTGGTTATTGTTGAATTTGTTGGTGTTTTTCAATGTTGAGGTTGTTGTTGTTTTTCAATGTTGAGGTTGTTGTTGAATTTTTTGGTGTTTTTCAATGTTAAGGTTGTTGTAGTTTTTCAATGTTGAGGATGTTGTTGAATTTGTTGTCGTTTTTCAATGTCGAGGTTGATGTTGAATTTGTTGGTGTTTTTCAATGTTGAAGTTGTTGTTGAATTTGTTGGTGTTTTTCAATGTTGAGGTTGTTGTTGAATTTGTTGGTGTTTTTAAATGTTGAGGTTGTTGTTGAATTTGTTGGTGTTTTTCAATGTTGATGTTGTTGTTGTTTTTCAATGTTGAGGTTGTTGTTGAATTTGTTGGTGTTTTTCAATTTTGAGGTTGTTGTTGTTCAATGTGGAGGTTGTTGTTGAATCTGTTGGTGTTTTTCAATATCGAGGTTGTTGTTGAATTTGTTGGTGTTTTTCAATGTTGAATTTGTTGTTGAATTTGTTGGTGTTTTTCAATGTTGAGGTTGTTGTTGTTTTGCAATGTTGAGGTTGTTGTTGAGTTTGTTGGTGTTTTTCAATGTTGAGGTTGTTGTTGAATTTGTTGGCGTTTTTAAATGTTGAGGTTGTTGTTGGATTTGTGGGTGTTTTTCAATGTTGAGGTTGTTGTTGAATTTGTTCGTGTTTTTCAATGTTGAGGTTGTTGTTGTTTTTCAATGTTGAGGTTGTTGTTGAATATGATGGTGTTTTTCAATGTCGAGGTTGTTGTTGAATTTGATGGTGTTTTTCAATGTTGAAGTTGTTGTTGAATTTGTTGGTGTTTTTCAATGTTGAGGTTGTTGTTGTTTTTCAATGTTGAGGTTGTTGTTGAATTTGTTGGTGTTTTTCAATTTTCAGGTTGTTGTTGTTTTTCAATGTTGAGGTTGTTGTTGAATTTGTTGGTGTTTTTCAATTTCGCGGTTGCTGTTGAATTTGCTGGTGTTTTTCAATGTTGAAGTTGTTGTTGAATTTGTTGGTGTTTTTCAATGTTGAGGATGTTGTTGAATTTGTTGGTGTTTTTCAATGTTGAGGTTGTTGTTATTTTTCAATGTTGAGGTTGTTGTAGTTTTTCAATGTTGAGGTTGTTGTTGAATTTGTTGGTGTTTTTCCATGTAGAGGTTGTTGTTGAATTTGTTGGTGTTTTTCAGTGTTGAAGTTGTTGTTGAATTTGTTGGTGTTTTTCAATCTTGAGGTAGTTCGTTGAATTTGTTGGTGTTTTTAAATGTTGAGGTTGTTGTTGAATTTGTTGGTGTTTTTCAATGTTGAGGTTGTTGTTGTTTTTCAATGTTGAGGTTGTTGTTGAATTTGTTGGTGTTTTTCAATGTTGAGGTTGTTGTTGTTGTTCAATGTGGAGGTTGTTGTTGAATTTGTTGGTGTTTTTCAATGTCGAGGTTGTTGTTGAATTTGTTGGTGTTGTTCAATGTTGAATTTGTTGTTGAATTTGTTGGTGTTTTTCAATGTTGAGGTTGTTGTTGTTTTTCAATGTTGAGGTTGTTGTTCAATTTGTTGGTGTTTTTCAATGTTGAGGTTGTTGTTGAATTTGTTGGCGTTTTTAAATGTTCAGGTTGTTGTTGAATTAGTTGGTGTTTTTCAATGTTGAGGTTGTTGTTGAATTTGCTGGTGTTTTTCAATGTTGAGGTTGTTGTTGTTTTTTAATGTTGAGGTTGTTGTTGAATTTGTTGGTGTTTTTCAATGTTGAGGTTGTTGTTGTTTTTCAATGTTGAGGTTGTGGTTGAATTTGTTGGTGTTTTTCAATGTTGAGGTTGTTGTTGTTTTTCAATGCTGAGGTTGTTGTTGAATTTGTTGGTGTTTTTCAATTTCGAGGTTGTTGTTGAATTTGTTGGTGTTTTTCAACGTTGAGGTTGTTGTTATTTTTCAATGTTGAGGTTGTTGTTGAATTTGTTGTTGTTTTTCAATGTTGAAGTTGTTGTTGAATTTGTTGGTGTTTTTCAATGTTGAGGTTGTTGTTGAATTTGTTGGTTTTTTTCAATGTTGAGGTTGTTGTTGAATTTGTTTGTGTTTTTCAATGTTGAGGTAGTTGTTGAATTTGTTGGTGTTTTTCAATGTTGAAGTTGTTGTTGAATTTGTTGATGTTTTTCAATGTTGAGGTTGAAGTTGTTTTTCAATGTTGAGGTTGTTGTTGAATTTGTTGGTGTTTTTCAATGTTGAGGTTGTTGTTGTTTTTCAATGTTGAGGTTGTTGTTGTTTTTCAATGTTGAGGTTGTTGTTGTTGTTCAATGTGGCGGTTGTTGTTGAATTTGTTGGTGTTTTTCAATGCTGAGGTTGTTGTTGTTTTTCAATGTTGAGGTTGTGGTTGAATTTGTTGGTGTTTTTAAATGTTGAGGTTGTTGTTGAATATATTGGTGTTTTTCAATGTTAGGGTTGTTGTTGTTTTTCAATGCTGAGGTTGTTGTTGAATTTGTTGGTGTTTTTCAATTTCGAGGTTGTTGTTGAATTAGTTGGTGTTTTTCAATGTTGAGGTTGTTGTTATTTTTCAATGTTGAGGTTGTTGTTGAATATGATGTTGTTTTTCAATGTTGAAGTTGTTGTTGAATTTGTTGGTGTTTTTCAATGTTGAGGTTGTTGTTGAATTTGTTGGTGTTTTTCAATGTTGAGGTAGTTGTTGAATTTGTTGGTGTTTTTCAATGTTGAAGTTGTTGTTGAATTTGTTGATGTTTTTCAATGTTGATGTTGTTGATGTTTTTCAATGTTGAGGTTGTTGTTGTTTTTCAATGTTGAGGTTGTTGTTGAATTTGTTGGTTTTTTTCAATGTTGCGGTTGTTGTTGTTTTTCAATGTTGAGGTTGTTGTTGTTTTTCAATGTTGAGGTTGTTGTTGAATTTGTTCGTGTTTTTCAATGTTGTGGTTATTGTTGAATTTGTTGGTGTTTTTCAATGTTGAGGTTGTTGTTGTTTTTCAATGTTGAGGTTGTTGTTGAATTTTTTGGTGTTTTTCAATGTTAAGGTTGTTGTAGTTTTTCAATGTTGAGGATGTTGTTGAATTTGTTGTCGTTTTTCAATGTCGAGGTTGATGTTGAATTTGTTGGTGTTTTTCAATGTTGAAGTTGTTGTTGAATTTGTTGGTGTTTTTCAATGTTGAGGTTGTTGTTGAATTTGTTGGTGTTTTTAAATGTTGAGGTTGTTGTTGAATTTGTTGGTGTTTTTCAATGTTGATGTTGTTGTTGTTTTTCAATGTTGAGGTTGTTGTTGAATTTGTTGGTGTTTTTCAATTTTGAGGTTGTTGTTGTTCAATGTGGAGGTTGTTGTTGAATCTGTTGGTGTTTTTCAATATCGAGGTTGTTGTTGAATTTGTTGGTGTTTTTCAATGTTGAATTTGTTGTTGAATTTGTTGGTGTTTTTCAATGTTGAGGTTGTTGTTGTTTTGCAATGTTGAGGTTGTTGTTGAGTTTGTTGGTGTTTTTCAATGTTGAGGTTGTTGTTGAATTTGTTGGTGTTTTTCAATGTTGAGGTTGTTGTTGAATTTGTTGGCGTTTTTAAATTTTGAGGTTGTTGTTGGATTTGTGGGTGTTTTTCAATGTTGAGGTTGTTGTTGAATTTGTTGGTGTTTTTCAATGTTGAGGTTGTTGTTGTTTTTCAATGTTGAGGTTGTTGTTGAATTTGTTGGTGTTTTTCAATGTCGAGGTTGTTGTTGAATTTGTTGGTGTTTTTCAATGTTGAAGTTGTTGTTGAATTTGTTGGTGTTTTTTATGTTGAGGTTGTTGTTGTTTTTCAATGTTCAGGTTGTTGTTGAATTTGTTGGTGTTTTTCAATGTTGAGGTTGTTGTTGTTTTTCAATTTTGAGGTTGTTGTTGACTTTGTTGGTGTTTTTAAATGTTGAGGTTGTTGTTGAATTTGTTGGTGTTTTTCAATGTTGAGGTTGTTGTTGTTTTTCAATGTTGAGGTTGTTGTTGAATTTGTTGGTGTTTTTCAATGTCGAGGTTGTTGTTGAATTTGTTGGTGTTTTTCAATGTTGAAGTTGTTGTTGAATTTGTTGGTGTTTTTTATGTTGAGGTTGTTGTTGTTTTTCAATGTTCAGGTTGTTGTTGAATTTGTTGGTGTTTTTCAATGTTGAGGTTGTTGTTGTTTTTCAATTTTGAGGTTGTTGTTGACTTTGTTGGTGTTTTTAAATGTTGAGGTTGTTGTTGGATTTGTGGGTGTTTTTCAATGTTGAGGTTGTTGTTGAATTTGTTGGTGTTTTTCAATGTTGAGGTTGTTGTTGTTTTTCAATGTTGAGGTTGTTGTTGAATTTGTTGGTGTTTTTCAATGTTCAGGTTGTTGTTGTATTTCAATGTTGAGGTTGTTGTTGAATTTGTTGGTGTTTTTCAATTTCGCGGTTGCTGTTGAATTTGCTGGTGTTTTTCAATGTTGAAGTTGTTGTTGAATTTGTTGGTGTTTTTCAATGTTGAGGATGTTGTTGAATTTGTTGGTGTTTTTCAATGTTGAGGTTGTTGTTGTTTTTCAATGTTGAGGTTGTTGTAGTTTTTCAATGTTGAGGTTGTTGTTGAATTTGTTGGTGTTTTTCCATGTCGAGGTTGTTGTTGAATTTGTTGGTGTTTTTCAGTGTTGAAGTTGTTGTTGAATTTGTTGGTGTTTTTCAATCTTGAGGTTGTTCGTTGAATTTGTTGGTGTTTTTAAATGTTGAGGTTGTTGTTGAATTTGTTGGTGTTTTTCAATGTTGAGGTTGTTGTTGTTTTTCAGTGTTGAGGTTGTTGTTGAATTTGTTGGTGTTTTTCAATGTTGAGGTTGTTGTTGTAGTTCAATGTGGAGGTTGTTGTTGAATTTGTTGGTGTTTTTCAATGTCGAGGTTGTTGTTGAATTTGTTGGTGTTGTTCAATGTTGAATTTGTTGTTGAATTTGTTGGTGTTTTTCAATGTTGAGGTTGTTTTTGTTTTTCAATGTTGAGGTTGTTGTTCAATTTGTTGGTGTTTTTCAATGTTGAGGTTGTTGTTGAATTTGTTGGCGTTTTTAAATGTTCAGGTTGTTGTTGAATTTGTTGGTGTTTTTCAATGTTGAGTTTGTTGTTGAATTTGCTGGTGTTTTTCAATGTTGAGGTTGTTGTTGTTTTTTAATGTTGAGGTTGTTGTTGAATTTGTTGGTGTTTTTCAATGTTGAGGTTGTTGTTGTTTTTCAATGTTGAGGTTGTGGTTGAATTTGTTGGTGTTTTTCAATGTTGAGGTTGTTGTTGTTTTTCAATGCTGAGGTTGTTGTTGAATTTGTTGGTGTTTTTCAATTTCGAGGTTGTTGTTGAATTTGTTGGTGTTTTTCAACGTTGAGGTTGTTGTTATTTTTCAATGTTGAGGTTGTTGTTGAATTTGTTGTTGTTTTTCAAAGTTGAAGTTGTTGTTGAATTTGTTGGTGTTTTTCAATGTTGAGGTTGTTGTTGAATTTGTTGGTGTTTTTCAATGTTGAGGTTGTTGTTGAATTTGTTTGTGTTTTTCAATGTTGAGGTAGTTGTTGAATTTGTTGGTGTTTTTCAATGTTGAAGTTGTTGTTGAATTTGTTGATGTTTTTCAATGTTGAGGTTGTTGTTGTTTTTCAATGTTGAGGTTGTTGTTGAATTTGTTGGTGTTTTTCAATGTTGAGGTTGTTGTTGTTTTTCAATGTTGAGGTTGTTGTTGTTTTTCAATGTTGAGGTTGTTGTTGTTGTTCAATGTGGTGGTTGTTGTTGAATTTGTTGGTGTTTTTCAATGCTGAGGTTGTTGTTGTTTTTCAATGTTGAGGTTGTGGTTGAATTTGTTGGTGTTTTTAAATGTTGAGGTTGTTGTTGAATATATTGGTGTTTTTCAATGTTAGGGTTGTTGTTGTTTTTCAATGCTGAGGTTGTTGTTGAATTTGTTGGTGTTTTTCAATTTCGAGGTTGTTGTTGAATTTGTTGGTGTTTTTCAATGTTGAGGTTGTTGTTGAATTTGTTGGTGTTTTTCAATGTTGAGGTAGTTGTTCAATTTGTTGGTGTTTTTCAATGTTGAAGTTGTTGTTGAATTTGTTGATGTTTTTCAATGTTGATGTTGTTGATGTTTTTCAATGTTGAGGTTGTTGTTGTTTTTCAATGTTGAGGTTGTTGTTGAATTTGTTGGTGTTTTTCAATGTTGCGGTTGTTGTTGTTTTTCAATGTTGAGGTTGTTGTTGTTTTTCAATGTTGAGGTTGTTGTTGAATTTGTTCGTGTTTTTCAATGTTGAGGTTATTGTTGAATTTGTTGGTGTTTTTCAATGTTGAGGTTGTTGTTGTTTTTCAATGTTGAGGTTGTTGTTGAATTTTTTGGTGTTTTTCAATGTTAAGGTTGTTGTAGTTTTTCAATGTTGAGGATGTTGTTGAATTTGTTGTCGTTTTTCAATGTCGAGGTTGATGTTGAATTTGTTGGTGTTTTTCAATGTTGAAGTTGTTGTTGAATTTGTTGGTGTTTTTCAATGTTGAGGTTGTTGTTGAATTTGTTGGTGTTTTTAAATGTTGAGGTTGTTGTTGAATTTGTTGGTGTTTTTCAATGTTGATGTTGTTGTTGTTTGTCAATGTTGAGGTTGTTGTTGAATTTGTTGGTGTTTTTCAATGTTGAGGTTGTTGTTGTTCAATGTGGAGGTTGTTGTTGAATCTGTTGGTGTTTTTCAATATCGAGGTTGTTGTTGAATTTGTTGGTGTTTTTCAATGTTGAATTTGTTGTTGAATTTGTTGGTGTTTTTCAATGTTGAGGTTGTTGTTGTTTTGCAATGTTGAGGTTGTTGTTGAATTTGTTGGTGTTTTTCAATGTTGAGGTTGTTGTTGAATTTGTTGGCGTTTTTAAATGTTGAGGTTGTTGTTGGATTTGTGGGTGTTTTTCAATGTTGAGGTTGTTGTTGAATTTGTTGGTGTTTTTCAATGTTGAGGTTGTTGTTGTTTTTCAATGTTGAGGTTGTTGTTGAATATGATGGTGTTTTTCAATGTTGACGTTTTTGTTGAATTTGTTGGTGTTTTTCAATGTTGAGGTTGTTGTTGTTTTTCAATGTTGAGGTTGTTGTTGAATTTTTTGGTGTTTTTCAATGTTAAGGTTGTTGTAGTTTTTCAATGTTGAGGATGTTGTTGAATTTGTTGTCGTTTTTCAATGTCGAGGTTGATGTTGAATTTGTTGGTGTTTTTCAATGTTGAAGTTGTTGTTGAATTTGTTGGTGTTTTTCAATGTTGAGGTTGTTGTTGAATTTGTTGGTGTTTTTAAATGTTGAGGTTGTTGTTGAATTTGTTGGTGTTTTTCAATGTTGATGTTGTTGTTGTTTTTCAATGTTGAGGTTGTTGTTGAATTTGTTGGTGTTTTTCAATTTTGAGGTTGTTGTTGTTCAATGTGGAGGTTGTTGTTGAATCTGTTGGTGTTTTTCAATATCGAGGTTGTTGTTGAATTTGTTGGTGTTTTTCAATGTTGAATTTGTTGTTGAATTTGTTGGTGTTTTTCAATGTTGAGGTTGTTGTTGTTTTGCAATGTTGAGGTTGTTGTTGAGTTTGTTGGTGTTTTTCAATGTTGAGGTTGTTGTTGAATTTGTTGGTGTTTTTCAATGTTGAGGTTGTTGTTGAATTTGTTGGCGTTTTTAAATTTTGAGGTTGTTGTTGGATTTGTGGGTGTTTTTCAATGTTGAGGTTGTTGTTGAATTTGTTGGTGTTTTTCAATGTTGAGGTTGTTGTTGTTTTTCAATGTTGAGGTTGTTGTTGAATTTGTTGGTGTTTTTCAATGTCGAGGTTGTTGTTGAATTTGTTGGTGTTTTTCAATGTTGAAGTTGTTGTTGAATTTGTTGGTGTTTTTTATGTTGAGGTTGTTGTTGTTTTTCAATGTTCAGGTTGTTGTTGAATTTGTTGGTGTTTTTCAATGTTGAGGTTGTTGTTGTTTTTCAATTTTGAGGTTGTTGTTGACTTTGTTGGTGTTTTTAAATGTTGAGGTTGTTGTTGAATTTGTTGGTGTTTTTCAATGTTGAGGTTGTTGTTGTTTTTCAATGTTGAGGTTGTTGTTGAATTTGTTGGTGTTTTTCAATGTCGAGGTTGTTGTTGAATTTGTTGGTGTTTTTCAATGTTGAAGTTGTTGTTGAATTTGTTGGTGTTTTTTATGTTGAGGTTGTTGTTGTTTTTCAATGTTCAGGTTGTTGTTGAATTTGTTGGTGTTTTTCAATGTTGAGGTTGTTGTTGTTTTTCAATTTTGAGGTTGTTGTTGACTTTGTTGGTGTTTTTAAATGTTGAGGTTGTTGTTGGATTTGTGGGTGTTTTTCAATGTTGAGGTTGTTGTTGAATTTGTTGGTGTTTTTCAATGTTGAGGTTGTTGTTGTTTTTCAATGTTGAGGTTGTTGTTGAATTTGTTGGTGTTTTTCAATGTTCAGGTTGTTGTTGTATTTCAATGTTGAGGTTGTTGTTGAATTTGTTGGTGTTTTTCAATTTCGCGGTTGCTGTTGAATTTGCTGGTGTTTTTCAATGTTGAAGTTGTTGTTGAATTTGTTGGTGTTTTTCAATGTTGAGGATGTTGTTGAATTTGTTGGTGTTTTTCAATGTTGAGGTTGTTGTTGTTTTTCAATGTTGAGGTTGTTGTAGTTTTTCAATGTTGAGGTTGTTGTTGAATTTGTTGGTGTTTTTCCATGTCGAGGTTGTTGTTGAATTTGTTGGTGTTTTTCAGTGTTGAAGTTGTTGTTGAATTTGTTGGTGTTTTTCAATCTTGAGGTTGTTCGTTGAATTTGTTGGTGTTTTTAAATGTTGAGGTTGTTGTTGAATTTGTTGGTGTTTTTCAATGTTGAGGTTGTTGTTGTTTTTCAGTGTTGAGGTTGTTGTTGAATTTGTTGGTGTTTTTCAATGTTGAGGTTGTTGTTGTAGTTCAATGTGGAGGTTGTTGTTGAATTTGTTGGTGTTTTTCAATGTCGAGGTTGTTGTTGAATTTGTTGGTGTTGTTCAATGTTGAATTTGTTGTTGAATTTGTTGGTGTTTTTCAATGTTGAGGTTGTTTTTGTTTTTCAATGTTGAGGTTGTTGTTCAATTTGTTGGTGTTTTTCAATGTTGAGGTTGTTGTTGAATTTGTTGGCGTTTTTAAATGTTCAGGTTGTTGTTGAATTTGTTGGTGTTTTTCAATGTTGAGTTTGTTGTTGAATTTGCTGGTGTTTTTCAATGTTGAGGTTGTTGTTGTTTTTTAATGTTGAGGTTGTTGTTGAATTTGTTGGTGTTTTTCAATGTTGAGGTTGTTGTTGTTTTTCAATGTTGAGGTTGTGGTTGAATTTGTTGGTGTTTTTCAATGTTGAGGTTGTTGTTGTTTTTCAATGCTGAGGTTGTTGTTGAATTTGTTGGTGTTTTTCAATTTCGAGGTTGTTGTTGAATTTGTTGGTGTTTTTCAACGTTGAGGTTGTTGTTATTTTTCAATGTTGAGGTTGTTGTTGAATTTGTTGTTGTTTTTCAAAGTTGAAGTTGTTGTTGAATTTGTTGGTGTTTTTCAATGTTGAGGTTGTTGTTGAATTTGTTGGTGTTTTTCAATGTTGAGGTTGTTGTTGAATTTGTTTGTGTTTTTCAATGTTGAGGTAGTTGTTGAATTTGTTGGTGTTTTTCAATGTTGAAGTTGTTGTTGAATTTGTTGATGTTTTTCAATGTTGAGGTTGTTGTTGTTTTTCAATGTTGAGGTTGTTGTTGAATTTGTTGGTGTTTTTCAATGTTGAGGTTGTTGTTGTTTTTCAATGTTGAGGTTGTTGTTGTTTTTCAATGTTGAGGTTGTTGTTGTTGTTCAATGTGGTGGTTGTTGTTGAATTTGTTGGTGTTTTTCAATGCTGAGGTTGTTGTTGTTTTTCAATGTTGAGGTTGTGGTTGAATTTGTTGGTGTTTTTAAATGTTGAGGTTGTTGTTGAATATATTGGTGTTTTTCAATGTTAGGGTTGTTGTTGTTTTTCAATGCTGAGGTTGTTGTTGAATTTGTTGGTGTTTTTCAATTTCGAGGTTGTTGTTGAATTTGTTGGTGTTTTTCAATGTTGAGGTTGTTGTTGAATTTGTTGGTGTTTTTCAATGTTGAGGTAGTTGTTCAATTTGTTGGTGTTTTTCAATGTTGAAGTTGTTGTTGAATTTGTTGATGTTTTTCAATGTTGATGTTGTTGATGTTTTTCAATGTTGAGGTTGTTGTTGTTTTTCAATGTTGAGGTTGTTGTTGAATTTGTTGGTGTTTTTCAATGTTGCGGTTGTTGTTGTTTTTCAATGTTGAGGTTGTTGTTGTTTTTCAATGTTGAGGTTGTTGTTGAATTTGTTCGTGTTTTTCAATGTTGAGGTTATTGTTGAATTTGTTGGTGTTTTTCAATGTTGAGGTTGTTGTTGTTTTTCAATGTTGAGGTTGTTGTTGAATTTTTTGGTGTTTTTCAATGTTAAGGTTGTTGTAGTTTTTCAATGTTGAGGATGTTGTTGAATTTGTTGTCGTTTTTCAATGTCGAGGTTGATGTTGAATTTGTTGGTGTTTTTCAATGTTGAAGTTGTTGTTGAATTTGTTGGTGTTTTTCAATGTTGAGGTTGTTGTTGAATTTGTTGGTGTTTTTAAATGTTGAGGTTGTTGTTGAATTTGTTGGTGTTTTTCAATGTTGATGTTGTTGTTGTTTGTCAATGTTGAGGTTGTTGTTGAATTTGTTGGTGTTTTTCAATGTTGAGGTTGTTGTTGTTCAATGTGGAGGTTGTTGTTGAATCTGTTGGTGTTTTTCAATATCGAGGTTGTTGTTGAATTTGTTGGTGTTTTTCAATGTTGAATTTGTTGTTGAATTTGTTGGTGTTTTTCAATGTTGAGGTTGTTGTTGTTTTGCAATGTTGAGGTTGTTGTTGAATTTGTTGGTGTTTTTCAATGTTGAGGTTGTTGTTGAATTTGTTGGCGTTTTTAAATGTTGAGGTTGTTGTTGGATTTGTGGGTGTTTTTCAATGTTGAGGTTGTTGTTGAATTTGTTGGTGTTTTTCAATGTTGAGGTTGTTGTTGTTTTTCAATGTTGAGGTTGTTGTTGAATATGATGGTGTTTTTCAATGTTGACGTTTTTGTTGAATTTGTTGGTGTTTTTCAATGCTGAAGTTGTTGTTGAATTTGTTGGTGTTTTTTATGTTGAGGTTGTTGTTGTTTTTCAATGTTCAGGTTGTTGTTGAGTTTGTAAGTGTTTTTCAATGTTGAGGTTGTAGTTGTTTTTCAATTTTGAGGTTGTTGTTGACTTTGTTGGTGTTTTTAAATGTTGAGGTTGTTGTTGAATTTGTTGGTGTTTTTCAATGTTGAGGTTGTTGTTGTTTTTCAATGTTGAGGTTGTTGTTGAATTTGTGGGTGTTTTTCAATGTTGAGGTTGTTGTTGTTTTTCAATGTTGAGGTTGTTGTTGAATTTGTTGGTGTTTTTCAATTTCGAGGTTGCTGTTGAATTTGCTGGTGTTTTTCAATGTTGAAGTTGTTGTTGAATTTGTTGGTGTTTTTCAATGTTGAGGATGTTGTTGAATTTGTTGGTGTTTTTCAATGTTGAGGTTGTTGTTGTTTTTCAATGTTGAGGTTGTTGTAGTTTTTCAATGTTGAGGTTGTTGTTGAATTTGTTGGTGTTTTTCCATGTCGAGTTTGTTGTTGAATTTGTTGGTGTTTTTCAGTGTTGAAGTTTTTCAATGTTGAGGTTGTTGTTGAATTTGTTGGTGTTTTTCAATGTTGAGGTTGTTGTTGTTTTTCAATGTTGAGGTTGTTGTTGAATTTGTTGGTGTTTTTCAATGTTGAGGTTGTTGTTGAATTTGTTGGCGTTTTTAAATGTTGAGGTTGTTGTTGGATTTGTGGGTGTTTTTCAATGTTGAGGTTGTTGTTGAATTTGTTCGTGTTTTTCAATGTTGAGGTTGTTGTTGTTTTTCAATGTTGAGGTTGTTGTTGAATTTGATGGTGTTTTTCAATGTCGAGGTTGTTGTTGAATTTGTTGGTGTTTTTCAATGTTGAAGTTGTTGTTGAATTTGTTGGTGTTTTTTATGTTGAGGTTGTTGTTGTTTTTCAATGTTCAGGTTGTTGTTGAATTTGTTGGTGTTTTTCAATGTTGAGGTTGTTGTTGTTTTTCAATTTTGAGGTTGTTGTTGACTTTATTGGTGTTTTTAAATGTTGAGGTTGTTGTTGAATTTGTTGGTGTTTTTCAATGTTGAGGTTGTTGTTGTTTTTCAATGTTGAGGTTGTTGAATTTGTTGGTGTTTTTCAATGTTGAGGTTGTTGTTGTTTTTCAATGTTGAGGTTGTTGTTGAATTTGTTGGTGTTTTTCAATTTCGAAGTTGCTGTTGAATTTGCTGGTGTTTTTCAATGTTGAAGTTGTTGTTGAATTTGTTGGTGTTTTTCACTGTTGAGGATGTTGTTGAATTTGTTGGTGTTTTTCAATGTTGAGGTTGTTGTTGTTTTTCAATGTTGAGGTTGTTGTTGCTTTTCAATGTTGAGGTTGTTGAATTTGTTGGTGTTTTTCAATGTTGAGGTTGTTGTTGAATTTGTTGGTGTTTTTCAATGTTCAGGTTGTTGTTGTTTTTCAATGTTGAGGTTGTTGTTGTATTTGTTGGTGTTTTTCAATGTTGAGGTTGTTGTAGTTTTTCAATGTTGAGGTGGTTGTTGAATTTGTTGGTGTTTTTCAATGTCGAGGTTGTTGTTGAATTTGTTGGTGTTTTTCAGTGTTGAAGTTGTTGTTGAATTTGTTGGTGTTTTTCAATGTTGAGGTTGTTCGTTGAATTTGTTGGTGTTTTTAAATGTTGAGGTTGTTGTTGAATTTGTTGGTGTTTTCAATGTTGAGGTTGTTGTTGATTTTCAATGTTGAGGTTGTTGTTGAATTTGTTGGTGTTTTTCAATGTTGAGGTTGTTGTTGTTGTTAAATGTGGAGGATGTTGTTGAATTTGTTGGTGTTTTTCAATGTCGAGGTTGTTGTTGAATTTGTTGGTGTTGTTCAATGTTGAATTTGTTGCTGAATTTGTTGGTGTTTTTCAATGTTGAGGTTGTTGTTGAATTTGTTGGTGTTTTTCAATGTTGAGGTTTTTGTTGTTTTTCAATGTTGAGGTTGTTGTTGAATTTGTTGGTGTTTTTCAATTTCGAGGTTGCTGTTGAATTTGCTGGTGTTTTTCAATGTTGAAGTTGTTGTTGAATTTGTTGGTGTTTTTCAATGTTGAGGATGTTGTTGAATTTGTTGGTGTTTTTCAATGTTGAGGTTGTTGTTGTTTTTCAATGTTGAGGTTGTTGTAGTTTTTCAATGTTGAGGTTGTTGTTGAATTTGTTGGTGTTTTTCCATGTCGAGGTTGTTGTTGAATTTGTTGGTGTTTTTCAGTGTTGAAGTTGTTGTTGAATTTGTTGTTGTTTTTCAATGTTGAGGTTGTTCGTTGAATTTGTTGGTGTTTTTAAATGTTGAGGTTGTTGTTGAATTTGTTGGTGTTTTTCAATGTTGAGGTTGTTGTTGTTTTTCAATGTTGAGGTTGTTGTTGAATTTGTTGGTGTTTTTCAATGTTGAGGTTGTTGTTGTTTTTCAATGTTGAGGTTGTTGTTGAATTTGTTGGTGTTTTTCAATGTTGAGGTTGTTGTTGGATTTGTGGGTGTTTTTCAATGTTGAGGTTGTTGTTGAATTTGTTCGTGTTTTTCAATGTTGAGGTTGTTGTTGTTTTTCAATGTTGAGGTTGTTGTTGAATATGATGGTGTTTTTCAATGTCGAGGTTGTTGTTGAATTTGTTGGTGTTTTTCAATGTTGAAGTTGTTGTTGAATTTGTTGGTGTTTTTTATGTTGAGGTTGTTGTTGTTTTTCAATGTTGAGGTTGTTGTTGAATTTGTTGGTGTTTTTCAATTTCGAGGTTGCTGTTGAATTTGCTGGTGTTTTTCAATGTTGAAGTTGTTTTTGAATTTGTTGGTGTTTTTCAATGTTGAGGATGTTGTTGAATTTGTTGGTGTTTTTCAATGTTGAGGTTGTTGTTGTTTTTCAATGTTGAGGTTGTTGTAGTTTTTCAATGTTGAGGTTGTTGTTGAATTTGTTGGTGTTTTTCAATGTTGAGGTTGTTGTTGTTTTTCAATGTTGAGGTTGTTGTTGAATTTGTTGGTGTTTTTCAATGTTGAGGTTGTTGTTGAATTTGTTGGCGTTTTTAAATGTTGAGGTTGTTGTTGGATTTGTGGGTGTTTTTCAATGTTGAGGTTGTTGTTGAATTTGTTCGTGTTTTTCAATGTTGAGGTTGTTGTTGTTTTTCAATGTTGAGGTTGTTGTTGAATTTGATGGTGTTTTTCAATGTCGAGGTTGTTGTTGAATTTGTTGGTGTTTTTCAATGTTGAGGTTGTTGTTGTTTTTCAATTTTGAGGTTGTTGTTGACTTTGTTGGTGTTTTTAAATGTTGAGGTTGTTCTTGAATTTGTTGGTGTTTTTCAATGTTGAGGTTGTTGTTGTTTTTCAATGTTGAGGTTGTTGAATTTGTTGGTGTTTTTCAATGTTGAGGTTGTTGTTGTTTTTCAATGTTGAGGTTGTTGTTGAATTTGTTGGTGTTTTTCAATTTCGAGGTTGCTGTTGAATTTGCTGGTGTTTTTCAATGTTGAAGTTGTTGTTGAATTTGTTGGTGTTTTTCACTGTTGAGGATGTTGTTGAATTTGTTGGTGTTTTTCAATGTTGAGGTTGTTGTTGTTTTTCAATGTTGAGGTTGTTGTTGCTTTTCAATGTTGAGGTTGTTGAATTTGTTGGTGTTTTTCAATGTTGAGGTTGTTGTTGAATTTGTTGGTGTTTTTCAATGTTCAGGTTGTTGTTGTTTTTCAATGTTGAGGTTGTTGTTGTATTTGTTGGTGTTTTTCAATGTTGAGGTTGTTGTAGTTTTTCAATGTTGAGGTGGTTGTTGAATTTGTTGGTGTTTTTCAATGTCGAGGTTGTTGTTGAATTTGTTGGTGTTTTTCAGTGTTGAAGTTGTTGTTGAATTTGTTGGTGTTTTTCAATGTTGAGGTTGTTCGTTGAATTTGTTGGTGTTTTTAAATGTTGAGGTTGTTGTTGAATTTGTTGGTGTTTTCAATGTTGAGGTTGTTGTTGTTTTTCAATGTTGAGGTTGTTGTTGAATTTGTTGGTGTTTTTCAATGTTGAGGTTGTTGTTGTTGTTAAATGTGGAGGTTGTTGTTGAATTTGTTGGTGTTTTTCAATGTCGAGGTTGTTGTTGAATTTGTTGGTGTTGTTCAATGTTGAATTTGTTGCTGAATTTGTTGGTGTTTTTCAATGTTGAGGTTGTTGTTGAATTTGTTGGTGTTTTTCAATGTTGAGGTTTTTGTTGTTTTTCAATGTTGAGGTTGTTGTTGAATTTGTTGGTGTTTTTCAATTTCGAGGTTGCTGTTGAATTTGCTGGTGTTTTTCAATGTTGAAGTTGTTGTTGAATTTGTTGGTGTTTTTCAATGTTGAGGATGTTGTTGAATTTGTTGGTGTTTTTCAATGTTGAGGTTGTTGTTGTTTTTCAATGTTGAGGTTGTTGTAGTTTTTCAATGTTGAGGTTGTTGTTGAATTTGTTGGTGTTTTTCCATGTCGAGGTTGTTGTTGAATTTGTTGGTGTTTTTCAGTGTTGAAGTTGTTGTTGAATTTGTTGTTGTTTTTCAATGTTGAGGTTGTTCGTTGAATTTGTTGGTGTTTTTAAATGTTGAGGTTGTTGTTGAATTTGTTGGTGTTTTTCAATGTTGAGGTTGTTGTTGTTTTTCAATGTTGAGGTTGTTGTTGAATTTGTTGGTGTTTTTCAATGTTGAGGTTGTTGTTGTTTTTCAATGTTGAGGTTGTTGTTGAATTTGTTGGTGTTTTTCAATGTTGAGGTTGTTGTTGAATTTGTTGGCGTTTTTAAATGTTGAGGTTGTTGTTGGATTTGTGGGTGTTTTTCAATGTTGAGGTTGTTGTTGAATTTGTTCGTGTTTTTCAATGTTGAGGTTGTTGTTGTTTTTCAATGTTGAGGTTGTTGTTGAATATGATGGTGTTTTTCAATGTCGAGGTTGTTGTTGAATTTGTTGGTGTTTTTCAATGTTGAAGTTGTTGTTGAATTTGTTGGTGTTTTTTATGTTGAGGTTGTTGTTGTTTTTCAATGTTCAGGTTGTTGTTGAGTTTGTTGGTTTTTTTCAATGTTGAGGTTGTAGTTGTTTTTCAATTTTGAGGTTGTTGTTGACTTTGTTGGTGTTTTTAAATGTTGAAGTTGTTGTTGAATTTGTTGGTGTTTTTCAATGTTGAGGTTGTTGTTGTTTTTCAATGTTGAGGTTGTTGTTGAATTTGTTGGTGTTTTTCAATGTTGAGGTTGTTGTTGTTTTTCAATGTTGAGGTTGTTGTTGAATTTGCTGGTGTTTTTCAATGTTGAAGTTGTTGTTGAATTTGTTGGTGTTTTTCAATGTTGAGGATGTTGTTGAATTTGTTGGTGTTTTTCAATGTTGAGGTTGTTGTTGTTTTTCAATGTTGAGGTTGTTGTAGTTTTTCAATGTTGAGGTTGTTGTTGAATTTGTTGGTGTTTTTCCATGTCGAGGTTGTTGTTGAATTTGTTGGTGTTTTTCAGTGTTGAAGTTGTTGTTGAATTTGTTGTTCTTTTTCAATGTTGAGGTTGTTCGTTGAATTTGTTGGTGTTTTTAAATGTTGAGGTTGTTGTTGAATTTGTTGGTGTTTTTCAATGTTGAGGTTGTTGTTGTTTTTCAATGTTGAGGTTGTTGTTGAATTTGTTGGTGTTTTTCAATGTTGAGGTTGTTGTTGTTTTTCAATGTTGAGGTTGTTGTTGAATTTGTTGGTGTTTTTCAATGTTGAGGTTGTTGTTGAATTTGTTGGCGTTTTTAAATTTTGAGGTTGTTGTTGGATTTGTGGGTGTTTTTCAATGTTGAGGTTGTTGTTGAATTTGTTGGTGTTTTTCAATGTTGAGGTTGTTGTTGTTTTTCAATGTTGAGGTTGTTGTTGAATTTGTTGGTGTTTTTCAATGTCGAGGTTGTTGTTGAATTTGTTGGTGTTTTTCAATGTTGAAGTTGTTGTTGAATTTGTTGGTGTTTTTTATGTTGAGGTTGTTGTTGTTTTTCAATGTTCAGGTTGTTGTTGAATTTGTTGGTGTTTTTCAATGTTGAGGTTGTTGTTGTTTTTCAATTTTGAGGTTGTTGTTGACTTTGTTGGTGTTTTTAAATGTTGAGGTTGTTGTTGAATTTGTTGGTGTTTTTCAATGTTGAGGTTGTTGTTGTTTTTCAATGTTGAGGTTGTTGTTGAATTTGTTGGTGTTTTTCAATGTTGAGGTTGTTGTTGTTTTTCAATGTTGAGGTTGTTGTTGAATTTGTTGGTGTTTTTCAATTTCGAGGTTGCTGTTGAATTTGCTGGTGTTTTTCAATGTTGAAGTTGTTGTTGAATTTGTTGGTGTTTTTCAATGTTGAGGATGTTGTTGAATTTGTTGGTGTTTTTCAATGTTGAGGTTGTTGTTGTTTTTCAATGTTGAGGTTGTTGTTGCTTTTCAATGTTGAGGTTGTTGTTGAATTTGTTGGTGTTTTTCAATGTTGAGGTTGTTGTTGAATTTGTTGGTGTTTTTCAATGTTCAGGTTGTTGTTGTTTTTCAATGTTGAGGTTGTTGTTGTATTTGTTGGTGTTTTTCAATGTTGAGGTTGTTGTAGTTTTTCAATGTTGAGGTTGTTGTTGAATTTGTTGGTGTTTTTCAATGTCGAGGTTGTTGTTGAATTTGTTGGTGTTTTTCAGTGTTGAAGTTGTTGTTGAATTTGTTGGTGTTTTTCAATGTTGAGGTTGTTCGTTGAATTTGTTGGTGTTTTTAAATGTTGAGGTTGTTGTTGAATTTGTTGGTGTTTTCAATGTTGAGGTTGTTGTTGTTTTTCAATGTTGAGGTTGTTGTTGAATTTGTTGGTGTTTTTCAATGTTGAGGTTGTTGTTGTTGTTAAATGTGGAGGTTGTTGTTGAATTTGTTGGTGTTTTTCAATGTCGAGGTTGTTGTTGAATTTGTTGGTGTTGTTCAATGTTGAATTTGTTGCTGAATTTGTTGGTGTTTTTCAATGTTGAGGTTGTTGTTGTTTTTCAATGTTGAGGTTGTTGTTCAATTTGTTGGTGTTTTTCAATGTTGAGGTTGTTGTTGAATTTGTTGGCGTTTTTAAATGTTCAGGTTGTTGTTGAATTTGTTGGTGTTTTTCAATGTTGAGGTTGTTGTTGAATTTGTTGGTGTTTTTCAATGTTGAGGTTGTTGTTGTTTTTCAATGTTGAGGTTGTTGTTGAATTTGTTGGTGTTTTTCAATGTTGAGGTTGTTGTTGTTTTTCAATGTTGAGGTTGTGGTTGAATTTGTTGGTGTTTTTAAATGTTGAGGTTTTTGTTGAATATATTGGTGTTTTTCAATGTTGAGGTTGTTGTTGTTTTTCAATGCTGAGGTTGTTGTTGAATTTGTTGGTGTTTTTCAATTTCGAGGTTGTTGTTGAATTTTTTGGTGTTTTTCAATGTTGAGGTTGTTGTTATTTTTCAATCTTGAGGTTGTTGTTGAATTTGTTGTTGTTTTTCAATGTTGAAGTTGTTGTTGAATTTGTTGGTGTTTTTCAATGTTGAGGTTGTTGTTGAATTTGTTGGTGTTTTTCAATGTTGAGGTTGTTGTTGAATTTGTTGGTGTTTTTCAATGTTGAGGTACTTGTTGAATTTGTTGGTGTTTTTCAATGTTGAAGTTGTTGTTGAATTTGTTGATGTTTTTCAATGTTGAGGTTGTTGTTGTTTTTCAATATTGAGGTTGTTGTTGAATTTGTTGGTGTTTTTCAATGTTGAGGTTGTTGTTGTTTTTCAATGTTGAGGTTGTTGTTGTTTTTCAATGTTGAGGTTGTTGTTGTTGTTCAATTTGGAGGTTGTTGTTGAATTTGTTGGTGTTTTTCAATGTCAAGGTTGTTGTTGAATTTGTTGGTGTTTTTCAATGTTGAATTTGTTGTTGAATTTGTTGGTGTTTTTCAATGTTGAGGTTGTTGTTGTTTTTCAATGTTGAGGTTGTTGTTGAATTTGTTGGTGTTTTTCAATGTTGAGGTTGTTGTTGAATTTGTTGGCGTTTTTAAATGTTGAGGTTGATGTTGAAATTGTTGGTGTTTTTCAATGTTGAGGTTGTTGTTGAATTTGTTCGTGTTTTTCAATGTCGCGGTTGTTGTTGAATTTGTTGGTGTTTTTCAATGTTGAAGTTGTTGTTGAATTTGTTGGTGTTTTTTATGTTGAGGTTGTTGTTGTTTTTCAATGTTCAGGTTGTTGTTGAATTTGTTGGTGTTTTTCAATGTTGAGGTTGTTGTTGTTTTTCAATTTTGAGGATGTTGTTGAATTTGTTGGTGTTTTTAAATGTTGAGGTTGTTGTTGAATTTGTTGGTGTTTTTCAATGTTGAGGGTGTTGTTGAATTTGGTGTTTTTCAATGTTGAGGTTGTTGTTGTTTTTCAATGTTGAGGTTGTTGTTGTTTTTCAATGTTGAGGTTGTTGTTGAATTTGTTGGTGTTTTTCAATGTTGAGGTTGTTGTTGTTTTTCAATGTTGAGGTTGTTGTTGAATTTTTTGGTGTTTTTCAATGTGGAGGTTGTTGTAGTTTTTCAATGTCGAGGTTGATGTTGAATTTGTTGGTGCTTTTCAATGTTGAGGTTGTTGTTGTTTTTCAATGTTGAGGTTGTTGTTGTTTTTCAATGTTGAGGTTGTTGTTGAATTTGATGGTGTTTTTCAATGTCTTGGTTGTAGTTGAATTTGTTGGTGTTTTTCAATGTTGAAGTTGTTGTTGAATTTGTTGGTGTTTTTTATGTTGAGGTTGTTGATGTTTTTCAATGTTCACGTTGTTTTTGAATTTGTTGGTGTTTTTCAATGTTGAGGTTGTTGTTGTTTTTCAATTTTGAGGTTGTTGTTGACTTTGTTGGTGTTTTTAAATGTTGAGGTTGTTGTTGAATTTGTTGGTGTTTTTCAATGTTGAGGTTGTTGTTGTTTTTCAATGTTGAGGTTGTTGTTGAATTTGTTGGTGTTTTTCAATGTTGAGGTTGTTGTTGTTTTTCAATGTTGAGGTTGTTGTTGAATTTGTTGGTATTTTTCAATTTCGAGGTTGCTGTTGAATTTGTTGGTGTTTTTCAATGTTGAAGTTGTTGTTGAATTTGTTGGTGTTTTTCAATGTTGAGGATGTTGTTGAATTTGTTGGTGTTTTTCAATGTTGAGGTTGTTGTTGTTTTTCAATGTTGAGGTTGTTGTTGCTTTTCAATGTTGAGGTTGTTGTTGAATTTGTTGGTGTTTTTCAATGTTGAAGTTGTTGTTGAATTTGTTGGTGTTTTTCAATGTTCAGGTTGTTGTTGTTTTTCAATGTTGAGGTTGTTGTTGTATTTGTTGGAGTTTTTCAATGTTGAGGTTGTTGTTGAATTTGTTGGTGTTTTTCAATGTTGAGGTTGTTGTTGTTTTTCAATGTTGAGGTTGTGGTTGAATTTGTTGGTGTTTTTAAATGTTGAGGTTGTTGTTGAATATATTGGTGTTTTTCAATGTTGAGGTTGTTGTTGTTTTTCAATGCTGAGGTTGTTGTTGAATTTGTTGGTGTTTTTCAATGTTGAGGTTGTTGTTGAATTTGTTGGCGTTTTTAAATGTTGTGGTTGTTGTTGGATTTGTGGGTGTTTTTCAATGTTGAGGTTGTTGTTGAATTTGTTCGTGTTTTTCAATGTTGAGGTTGTTGTTGTTTTTCAATGTTGAGGTTGTTGTTGAATATGATGGTGTTTTTCAATGTCGAGGTTGTTGTTGAATTTGTTGGTGTTTTTCAATGTTGAAGTTGTTGTTGAATTTGTTGGTGTTTTTTATGTTGAGGTTGTTGTTGTTTTTCAATGTTCAGGTTGTTGTTGAGTTTGTTGGTTTTTTTCAATGTTGAGGTTGTAGTTGTTTTTCAATTTTGAGGTTGTTGTTGACTTTGTTGGTGTTTTTAAATGTTGAGGTTGTTGTTGAATTTGTTGGTGTTTTTCAATGTTGAGGTTGTTGATGTTTTTCAATGTTGAGGTTGTTGTTGAATTTGTTGGTGTTTTTCAATTTCGAGGTTGCTGTTGAATTTGCTGGTGTTTTTCAATGTTGAAGTTGTTGTTGAATTTGTTGGTGTTTTTCAATGTTGAGGATGTTGTTGAATTTGTTGGTGTTTTTCAATGTTGAGGTTGTTGTTGTTTTTCAATGTTGAGGTTGTTGTAGTTTTTCAAAGTTGAGGTTGTTGTTGAATTTGTTGGTGTTTTTCCATGTCGAGGTTGTTGTTGAATTTGTTGGTGTTTTTCAGTGTTGAAGTTGTAGTTGAATTTGTTGTTTTTTTTCAATGTTGAGGTTGTTCGTTGAATTTGTTGGTGTTTTTAAATGTTGAGGTTGTTGTTGAATTTGTTGGTGTTTTTCAATGTTGAGGTTGTTGTTGTTTTTCAATGTTGAGGTTGTTGTTGAATTTGTTGGTGTTTTTCAATGTTGAGGTTGTTGTTGTTTTTCAATGTTGAGGTTGTTGTTGAATATGATGGTGTTTTTCAATGTCGAGGTTGTTGTTGAATTTGTTGGTGTTTTTCAATGTTGAAGTTGTTGTTGAATTTGTTGGTGTTTTTTATGTTGAGGTTGTTGTTGTTTTTCAATGTTCAGGTTGTTGTTGAGTTTGTTGGTTTTTTTCAATGTTGAGGTTGTAGTTGTTTTTCAATTTTGAGGTTGTTGTTGACTTTGTTGGTGTTTTTAAATGTTGAAGTTGTTGTTGAATTTGTTGGTGTTTTTCAATGTTGAGGTTGTTGTTGTTTTTCAATGTTGAGGTTGTTGTTGAATTTGTTGGTGTTTTTCAATGTTGAGGTTGTTGTTGTTTTTCAATGTTGAGGTTGTTGTTGAATTTGCTGGTGTTTTTCAATGTTGAAGTTGTTGTTGAATTTGTTGGTGTTTTTCAATGTTGAGGATGTTGTTGAATTTGTTGGTGTTTTTCAATGTTGAGGTTGTTGTTGTTTTTCAATGTTGAGGTTGTTGTAGTTTTTCAATGTTGAGGTTGTTGTTGAATTTGTTGGTGTTTTTCCATGTCGAGGTTGTTGTTGAATTTGTTGGTGTTTTTCAGTGTTGAAGTTGTTGTTGAATTTGTTGTTCTTTTTCAATGTTGAGGTTGTTCGTTGAATTTGTTGGTGTTTTTAAATGTTGAGGTTGTTGTTGAATTTGTTGGTGTTTTTCAATGTTGAGGTTGTTGTTGTTTTTCAATGTTGAGGTTGTTGTTGAATTTGTTGGTGTTTTTCAATGTTGAGGTTGTTGTTGTTTTTCAATGTTGAGGTTGTTGTTGAATTTGTTGGTGTTTTTCAATGTTGAGGTTGTTGTTGAATTTGTTGGCGTTTTTAAATTTTGAGGTTGTTGTTGGATTTGTGGGTGTTTTTCAATGTTGAGGTTGTTGTTGAATTTGTTGGTGTTTTTCAATGTTGAGGTTGTTGTTGTTTTTCAATGTTGAGGTTGTTGTTGAATTTGTTGGTGTTTTTCAATGTCGAGGTTGTTGTTGAATTTGTTGGTGTTTTTCAATGTTGAAGTTGTTGTTGAATTTGTTGGTGTTTTTTATGTTGAGGTTGTTGTTGTTTTTCAATGTTCAGGTTGTTGTTGAATTTGTTGGTGTTTTTCAATGTTGAGGTTGTTGTTGTTTTTCAATTTTGAGGTTGTTGTTGACTTTGTTGGTGTTTTTAAATGTTGAGGTTGTTGTTGAATTTGTTGGTGTTTTTCAATGTTGAGGTTGTTGTTGTTTTTCAATGTTGAGGTTGTTGTTGAATTTGTTGGTGTTTTTCAATGTTGAGGTTGTTGTTGTTTTTCAATGTTGAGGTTGTTGTTGAATTTGTTGGTGTTTTTCAATTTCGAGGTTGCTGTTGAATTTGCTGGTGTTTTTCAATGTTGAAGTTGTTGTTGAATTTGTTGGTGTTTTTCAATGTTGAGGATGTTGTTGAATTTGTTGGTGTTTTTCAATGTTGAGGTTGTTGTTGTTTTTCAATGTTGAGGTTGTTGTTGCTTTTCAATGTTGAGGTTGTTGTTGAATTTGTTGGTGTTTTTCAATGTTGAGGTTGTTGTTGAATTTGTTGGTGTTTTTCAATGTTCAGGTTGTTGTTGTTTTTCAATGTTGAGGTTGTTGTTGTATTTGTTGGTGTTTTTCAATGTTGAGGTTGTTGTAGTTTTTCAATGTTGAGGTTGTTGTTGAATTTGTTGGTGTTTTTCAATGTCGAGGTTGTTGTTGAATTTGTTGGTGTTTTTCAGTGTTGAAGTTGTTGTTGAATTTGTTGGTGTTTTTCAATGTTGAGGTTGTTCGTTGAATTTGTTGGTGTTTTTAAATGTTGAGGTTGTTGTTGAATTTGTTGGTGTTTTCAATGTTGAGGTTGTTGTTGTTTTTCAATGTTGAGGTTGTTGTTGAATTTGTTGGTGTTTTTCAATGTTGAGGTTGTTGTTGTTGTTAAATGTGGAGGTTGTTGTTGAATTTGTTGGTGTTTTTCAATGTCGAGGTTGTTGTTGAATTTGTTGGTGTTGTTCAATGTTGAATTTGTTGCTGAATTTGTTGGTGTTTTTCAATGTTGAGGTTGTTGTTGTTTTTCAATGTTGAGGTTGTTGTTCAATTTGTTGGTGTTTTTCAATGTTGAGGTTGTTGTTGAATTTGTTGGCGTTTTTAAATGTTCAGGTTGTTGTTGAATTTGTTGGTGTTTTTCAATGTTGAGGTTGTTGTTGAATTTGTTGGTGTTTTTCAATGTTGAGGTTGTTGTTGTTTTTCAATGTTGAGGTTGTTGTTGAATTTGTTGGTGTTTTTCAATGTTGAGGTTGTTGTTGTTTTTCAATGTTGAGGTTGTGGTTGAATTTGTTGGTGTTTTTAAATGTTGAGGTTTTTGTTGAATATATTGGTGTTTTTCAATGTTGAGGTTGTTGTTGTTTTTCAATGCTGAGGTTGTTGTTGAATTTGTTGGTGTTTTTCAATTTCGAGGTTGTTGTTGAATTTTTTGGTGTTTTTCAATGTTGAGGTTGTTGTTATTTTTCAATCTTGAGGTTGTTGTTGAATTTGTTGTTGTTTTTCAATGTTGAAGTTGTTGTTGAATTTGTTGGTGTTTTTCAATGTTGAGGTTGTTGTTGAATTTGTTGGTGTTTTTCAATGTTGAGGTTGTTGTTGAATTTGTTGGTGTTTTTCAATGTTGAGGTACTTGTTGAATTTGTTGGTGTTTTTCAATGTTGAAGTTGTTGTTGAATTTGTTGATGTTTTTCAATGTTGAGGTTGTTGTTGTTTTTCAATATTGAGGTTGTTGTTGAATTTGTTGGTGTTTTTCAATGTTGAGGTTGTTGTTGTTTTTCAATGTTGAGGTTGTTGTTGTTTTTCAATGTTGAGGTTGTTGTTGTTGTTCAATTTGGAGGTTGTTGTTGAATTTGTTGGTGTTTTTCAATGTCAAGGTTGTTGTTGAATTTGTTGGTGTTTTTCAATGTTGAATTTGTTGTTGAATTTGTTGGTGTTTTTCAATGTTGAGGTTGTTGTTGTTTTTCAATGTTGAGGTTGTTGTTGAATTTGTTGGTGTTTTTCAATGTTGAGGTTGTTGTTGAATTTGTTGGCGTTTTTAAATGTTGAGGTTGATGTTGAAATTGTTGGTGTTTTTCAATGTTGAGGTTGTTGTTGAATTTGTTCGTGTTTTTCAATGTCGCGGTTGTTGTTGAATTTGTTGGTGTTTTTCAATGTTGAAGTTGTTGTTGAATTTGTTGGTGTTTTTTATGTTGAGGTTGTTGTTGTTTTTCAATGTTCAGGTTGTTGTTGAATTTGTTGGTGTTTTTCAATGTTGAGGTTGTTGTTGTTTTTCAATTTTGAGGATGTTGTTGAATTTGTTGGTGTTTTTAAATGTTGAGGTTGTTGTTGAATTTGTTGGTGTTTTTCAATGTTGAGGGTGTTGTTGAATTTGGTGTTTTTCAATGTTGAGGTTGTTGTTGTTTTTCAATGTTGAGGTTGTTGTTGTTTTTCAATGTTGAGGTTGTTGTTGAATTTGTTGGTGTTTTTCAATGTTGAGGTTGTTGTTGTTTTTCAATGTTGAGGTTGTTGTTGAATTTTTTGGTGTTTTTCAATGTGGAGGTTGTTGTAGTTTTTCAATGTCGAGGTTGATGTTGAATTTGTTGGTGCTTTTCAATGTTGAGGTTGTTGTTGTTTTTCAATGTTGAGGTTGTTGTTGTTTTTCAATGTTGAGGTTGTTGTTGAATTTGATGGTGTTTTTCAATGTCTTGGTTGTAGTTGAATTTGTTGGTGTTTTTCAATGTTGAAGTTGTTGTTGAATTTGTTGGTGTTTTTTATGTTGAGGTTGTTGATGTTTTTCAATGTTCACGTTGTTTTTGAATTTGTTGGTGTTTTTCAATGTTGAGGTTGTTGTTGTTTTTCAATTTTGAGGTTGTTGTTGACTTTGTTGGTGTTTTTAAATGTTGAGGTTGTTGTTGAATTTGTTGGTGTTTTTCAATGTTGAGGTTGTTGTTGTTTTTCAATGTTGAGGTTGTTGTTGAATTTGTTGGTGTTTTTCAATGTTGAGGTTGTTGTTGTTTTTCAATGTTGAGGTTGTTGTTGAATTTGTTGGTATTTTTCAATTTCGAGGTTGCTGTTGAATTTGTTGGTGTTTTTCAATGTTGAAGTTGTTGTTGAATTTGTTGGTGTTTTTCAATGTTGAGGATGTTGTTGAATTTGTTGGTGTTTTTCAATGTTGAGGTTGTTGTTGTTTTTCAATGTTGAGGTTGTTGTTGCTTTTCAATGTTGAGGTTGTTGTTGAATTTGTTGGTGTTTTTCAATGTTGAAGTTGTTGTTGAATTTGTTGGTGTTTTTCAATGTTCAGGTTGTTGTTGTTTTTCAATGTTGAGGTTGTTGTTGTATTTGTTGGAGTTTTTCAATGTTGAGGTTGTTGTTGAATTTGTTGGTGTTTTTCAATGTTGAGGTTGTTGTTGTTTTTCAATGTTGAGGTTGTGGTTGAATTTGTTGGTGTTTTTAAATGTTGAGGTTGTTGTTGAATATATTGGTGTTTTTCAATGTTGAGGTTGTTGTTGTTTTTCAATGCTGAGGTTGTTGTTGAATTTGTTGGTGTTTTTCAATGTTGAGGTTGTTGTTGAATTTGTTGGCGTTTTTAAATGTTGTGGTTGTTGTTGGATTTGTGGGTGTTTTTCAATGTTGAGGTTGTTGTTGAATTTGTTCGTGTTTTTCAATGTTGAGGTTGTTGTTGTTTTTCAATGTTGAGGTTGTTGTTGAATATGATGGTGTTTTTCAATGTCGAGGTTGTTGTTGAATTTGTTGGTGTTTTTCAATGTTGAAGTTGTTGTTGAATTTGTTGGTGTTTTTTATGTTGAGGTTGTTGTTGTTTTTCAATGTTCAGGTTGTTGTTGAGTTTGTTGGTTTTTTTCAATGTTGAGGTTGTAGTTGTTTTTCAATTTTGAGGTTGTTGTTGACTTTGTTGGTGTTTTTAAATGTTGAGGTTGTTGTTGAATTTGTTGGTGTTTTTCAATGTTGAGGTTGTTGATGTTTTTCAATGTTGAGGTTGTTGTTGAATTTGTTGGTGTTTTTCAATTTCGAGGTTGCTGTTGAATTTGCTGGTGTTTTTCAATGTTGAAGTTGTTGTTGAATTTGTTGGTGTTTTTCAATGTTGAGGATGTTGTTGAATTTGTTGGTGTTTTTCAATGTTGAGGTTGTTGTTGTTTTTCAATGTTGAGGTTGTTGTAGTTTTTCAAAGTTGAGGTTGTTGTTGAATTTGTTGGTGTTTTTCCATGTCGAGGTTGTTGTTGAATTTGTTGGTGTTTTTCAGTGTTGAAGTTGTAGTTGAATTTGTTGTTTTTTTTCAATGTTGAGGTTGTTCGTTGAATTTGTTGGTGTTTTTAAATGTTGAGGTTGTTGTTGAATTTGTTGGTGTTTTTCAATGTTGAGGTTGTTGTTGTTTTTCAATGTTGAGGTTGTTGTTGAATTTGTTGGTGTTTTTCAATGTTGAGGTTGTTGTTGTTTTTCAATGTTGAGGTTGTTGTTGAATTTGTTGGTGCTTTTCAATGTTGAGGTTGTTGTTGAATTTGTTGGCGTTTTTAAATGTTGAGGTTGTTGTTGGATTTGTGGGTGTTTTTCAATGTTGAGGTTGTTGTTGAATTTGTTCGTGTTTTTCAATGTTGAGGTTGTTGTTGTTTTTCAATGTTGAGCTTGTTGTTGAATTTGATGGTGTTTTTCAATGTCGAGGTTGTTGTTGAATTTGTTGGTGTTTTTCAATGTTGAAGTTGTTATTGAATTTGTTGGTGTTTTTTATGTTGAGGTTGTTGTTGTTTTTCAATGTTCAGGTTGTTGTTGAATTTGTTGGTGTTTTTCAATGTTGAGGTTGTTGTTGTTTTTCAATTTTGAGGTTGTTGTTGACTTTGTTGGTGTTTTTAAATGTTGAGGTTGTTGTTGAATTTGTTGGTGTTTTTCAATGTTGAGGTTGTTGTTGTTTTTCAATGTTGAGGTTGTTGAATTTGTTGGTGTTTTTCAATGTTGAGGTTGTTGTTGTTTTTCAATGTTGAGGTTGTTGTTGAATTTGTTGGTATTTTTCAATTTCGAGGTTGCTGTTGAATTTGCTGGTGTTTTTCAATGTTGAAGTTGTTGTTGAATTTGTTGGTGTTTTTCACTGTTGAGGATGTTGTTGAATTTGTTGGTGTTTTTCAATGTTGAGGTTGTTGTTGTTTTTCAATGTTGAGGTTGTTGTTGCTTTTCAATGTTGAGGTTGTTGAATTTGTTGGTGTTTTTCAATGTTGAGGTTGTTGTTGAATTTGTTGGTGTTTTTCAATGTTCAGGTTGTTGTTGTTTTTCAATGTTGAGGTTGTTGTTGTATTTGTTGGTGTTTTTCAATGTTGAGGTTGTTGTAGTTTTTCAATGTTGAGGTGGTTGTTGAATTTGTTGGTGTTTTTCAATGTCGAGGTTGTTGTTGAATTTGTTGGTGTTTTTCAGTGTTGAAGTTGTTGTTGAATTTGTTGGTGTTTTTCAATG
The DNA here is from genome assembly GCA_026770705.1 of Isurus oxyrinchus. Lineage (NCBI taxonomy): Eukaryota > Metazoa > Chordata > Chondrichthyes > Lamniformes > Lamnidae > Isurus > Isurus oxyrinchus. The sequence goes on along the minus strand of JANJGN010000521.1, from coordinate 53,405 downwards.
TTGAGGTTGTTCGTTGAATTTGTTGGTGTTTTTCAATGTTGAGGTTGTTGTTGAATTTGTTGGTGTTTTCAATGTTGAGGTTGTTGTTGTTTTTCAATGTTGAGGTTGTTGTTGAATTTGTTGGTGTTTTTCAATGTTGAGGTTGTTGTTGTTGTTAAATGTGGAGGTTGTTGTTGAATTTGTTGGTGTTTTTGTTGTTGTTGTTGTTTTGTTTTGGTGTTGTTGTTGTTCAATGTGAAGGTTGTTGTTGAATTTGTTGGTGTTTTTCAATGTTGAGGTTGTTGTTGAATTTGTTGGCGATTTTAAATATTGAGGTTGTTGTTGAATTTGTTGGTTTTTTCAATGTTGAGGTTGTTGTTCAATTTGTTCGTGTTTTTCAATGTTGAAATTCTTGTTGTTTTTCAATGTTGAGGTTGTTGTTGAATTTGATGGTGTTTTTCAATGTCGCGGTTGTTGTTGAATTTGTTGGTGTTTTTCAATGTTGAGGTTGTTGTTGAATTTGTTGGTGTTTTTTATGTTGAGGTTGTTGTTGTTTTTCAATGTTCAGGTTGTTGTTGAATTTGTTCGTGTTTTTCAATGTTGAGGCTGTTGTTGTTTTTCAATTTTGAGGTTGTTGTTGAATTTGTTGGTGTTTTTCAATGTTGAGGTTGTTGTTGAATTTGTTGGTGTTTTTCAATGTTCAGGTTGTTGTTGTTTTTCAATGTTGAGGTTGTTGTTGTATTTGTTGGTGTTTTTCAATGTTGAGGTTGTTGTAGTTTTTCAATGTTGAGTTTGTTGTTGAATTTGTTCGTGTTTTTCAATGTCGAGGTTGTTGTTGAATTTGTTGGTGTTTTTCAGTGTTGAAGTTGTTGTTGAATTTGTTGGTGTTTTTCAATGTTGAGGATGTTGTTGAATTTGTTGGTGTTTTTCAATGTTGAGGTTGTTGTTGTTTTTCAATGTTGAGGTTGTTGTTGTTTTTCAATGTTGAGGTTGTTCGTTGAATTTGTTGGTGTTTTTAAATGTTGAGGTTGTTGTTGAATTTGTTGGTGTTTTTCAATGTTGAGGTTGTTGTTGTTTTTCAATGTTGAGGTTGTTGTTGAATTTGTTGGTGTTTTTCAATGTTGAGGTTGTTGTTGTTTTTCTATGTGGAGGTTGTTGTTGAATATGTTGGTGTTTTTCAATGTTGAGGTTGTTGTTGAATTTGTTGGCGTTTTTAAATGTTCAGGTTGTTGTTGAATTTGTTGGTGTTTTTCAATGTTGAGGTTATTTTTGAATTTGTTGGTGTTTTTCAATGTTGAGGTTGTTGTTGTTTTTCAATGTTGAGGTTGTTGTTGAATTTGTTGGTGTTTTTCAATGTTGAGGTTGTTGTTGTTTTTCAATGTTGAGCTTGTTGTTGAATTTGTTGGTGTTTTTAAATGTTGAGGTTGTTGTTGAATATATTGGTGTTTTTCAATGTTGAGGTTGTTGTTGTATTTTAATGCTGAGGTTGATGTTGATTTTGTTGGTGTTTTTCAATATTCAGGTTGTTGCTGTTTTTCAATGTTGAGGTTGTTGTTGAATTTGTTGGTGTTTTTCAATTTCGAGGTTGTTGTTGAATTTGTTGGTGTTTTTCAATGTTGAAGTTGTTGTTGAATTTGTTGGTGTTTTTCAATGTTGAGGTTGTTGTTGTTTTTCAATGTTGAGGTTGTTGTTGAATTTGTTGGTGTTTTTCAATGTTGAGGTTGTTGTTGTTTTTCAATGCTGAGGTTGTTGTTGAATTTGTTGGTGTTTTTCAATGTTGAGGTTGTTGTTGAATTTGTTGGTGTTTTTCAATGTTGAGGTTGTTGTTGTTTCTCAATTTTGAGGATGTTGTTGAATTTGTTGGTGCTTTTCAATGTTGAGGTTGTTGTTGTTTTTCAATGTTGAGGTTGTTGTTGAATTTGTTGGTGTTTTTCAATGTTGAGGTTGTTGTTGAATTTGTTGGTGTTTTTCAATGTTGAGGTTGTTGTTGTTTTTCAATGTTGAGGTTATTGTTGAATTTGTTGGTGTTTTTCAATGTTGAGGTTGTTGTTGAATTTGTTGACGTTTTTAAATGTTGAGGTTGTTGTTGGATTTGTGGGTGTTTTTCAATGTTGAGGTTGTTGTTGAATTTTTTGGTGTTTTTCAATGTTAAGGTTGTTGTAGTTTTTCAATGTTGGGGATGTTGTTGAATTTGTTGTCGTTTTTCAATGTCGAGGTTGATGTTGAATTTGTTGGTGTTTTTCAATGTTGAAGTTGTTGTTGAATTTGTTGGTGTTTTTCAATGTTGAGGTTGTTGTTGAATTTGTTGGTGTTTTTAAATGTTGAGGTTGTTGTTGAATTTGTTGGTGTTTTTCAATGTTGATGTTGTTGTTGTTTTTAAATGTTGAGGTTGTTGTTGAATTTGTTGGTGTTTTTCAATGTTGAGGTTGTTGTTGTTCAATGTGGAGGTTGTTGTTGAATTTGTTTGTGTTTTTCAATGTCGAGGTTGTTGTTGAATTTGTTGGTGTTTTTCAATGTTGAGGTTGTTGTTGTTTTTCAATGTTGAGGTTGTTGTTGAATTTGTTGGTGTTTTTCAATGTTGAGGTTGTTGTTGTTTTTCAATGTTGAGGCTGTTGTTGAATTTGTTGGTGTTTTTGAATTTCGAGGTTGCTGTTGAATTTGCTCGTGTTTTTCAATGTTGAAGTTGTTGTTGAATTTGTTGGTGTTTTTCAATGTTGAGGATGTCGTTGAATTTGTTGGTGTTTTTCAATGTTGAGGTTGTTGTTGTTTTTCAATGTTGAGGTTGTTGTTGTTTTTCAATGTTGAGGTTGTTGTTGAATTTGTTGGTGTTTTTCAATGTTGAGGTTGCTGTTGAATTTGTTGGTGTTTTTCAATGTTCAGGTTGTTGTTGTTTTTCTATGTTGAGGTTGTTGTTGTATTTGTTGGTGTTTTTCAATGTGAGGTTGTTGTAGTTTTTCAATGTTGAGGTTGTTGTTGAATTTGTTGGTGATTTTCAATGTCGAGGTTGTTGTTGAATTTGTTGGTGTTTTTCAGTGTTGAAGTTGTTGTTGAATTTGTTGGTGTTTTTCAATGTTGAGGTTGTTCGTTGAATTTGTTGGTGTTTTTAAATGTTGAGGTTGTTGTTGACTTTGTTGGTGTTTTTCAATGATGAGGTTGTTGTTGTATATCAATGTTAAGGTTGTTGTTGTATTTGTTGGTGTTTTTCAATGTTGAGGTTGTTGTTGTTCAATGTGGAGGTTGTTGTTGAATTTGTTGGTGTTTTTCAATGTTGAGGTTGTTGTTGTGTTTCAATGTTCAGGTTATTGTTGAATTTGTTGTTGTTTTTCAATGTTGAGGTTGTTGTTGAATTTGTTGGCGTTTTTAAATGTTGAGGTTGTTGTTGAATTTGTTCGTGTTTTTCAATGTTGAGGTTGTTGTTGTTTTTCCATGTTGAGGTTGTTGTTGAATTTGATGGTGTTGTTCAATGTGGAGGTTGTTGTTGAATTTGTTGGTGTTTTTCAATGTTGAATTTGTTGTTGAATTTGTTGGTGTTTTTCCATGTTGAGTTTGTTGTTGTTTTTCAATGTTGAGGTTGTTGTTCAATTTGTTGGTGTTTTTCAATGTTGAGGTTGTTGTTGAATTTGTTGGCGTTTTTAAATGTTCAGGTTGTTGTTGTTCTTCAATGTTGAGGTTGTTGTTCAATTTGTTGGTGTTTTTCAATGTTGAGGTTGTTGTTGAATTTGTTGGCGTTTTTAAATGTTCAGGTTGTTGTTGAATTTGTTGGTGTTTTTCAATGTTGAGGTTGTTGTTGAATTTGTTGGTGTTTTTCAATGTTGAGGTTGTTGTTGTTTTTCAATGTTGAGGTTGTTGTTGAATTAGTTGGTGTTTTTCAATGTGGAGGTTGTTGTTGTTTTTCAATGTTGAGGTTGTTGTTGAATTTGTTGGTGTTTTTAAATGTTGAGGTTGTTGTTGAATATATTGGTGTTTTTCAATGTTGAGGTTGTTGTTGTTTTTCAATGCTGAGGTTGTTGTTGAATTTGTTGGTGTTTTTCAATAATCAGGTTGTTGCTGTTTTTCAATGTTGAGGTTGTTGTTGAATTTGTTGGTGTTTTTCAATTTCGAGGTTGTTGTTGAATTTGTTGGTGTTTTTCAATGTTTAAGTTGTTGTTGAATTTGTTCGTGTTTTTCAATGTTGAGGTTGTTGTTGTTTTTCGATGTTGAGGTTGTTGTTGAATTTGTTGGTGTTTTTCAATTTTGAGGTTGTTGTTGAATTTGTTGGTGTTTTTCAATGTTGAGGTTGTTGTTGAATTTGTTGGTGTTTTTCAATGTTGAGGTTATTGTTGTTTCTCAATGTTGAGGTTGTTGTTGAATTTGTTGGTGTTTTTCAATGTTGAGGTTGTTGTTGTTTTTCAATGTTGAGGTTGTTGTTGAATTTGTTGGTGTTTTTCAATGTTGAGGTTGTTGTTGAATTTGTTGGTGTTTTTCAATGTTGAGGTTGTTGTTGTTTTTCAATGTTCAGGTTATTGTTGAGGTTGTTGTTGTTTTTCAATGTTGAGGTTGTTGTTGAATTTGTTGGCGTTTTTAAATGTTGAGGTTGTTGTTGAATTTGTTCGTGTTTTTCAATGTTGAGGTTGTTGTTGTTTTTCCATGTTGAGGTTCTTGTTGAATTTGATGGTGTTTTTCAATGTCGAGGTTGTTGTTGAATTTGTTGGTGTTTTTCAATGTTGAAGTTGTTGTTGAATTTGTTGGTGTTTTTTATGTTGAGGTTGTTGATGTTTTTCAATGTTGAGGTTGTTGTTGAATTTGTTCGTGTTTTTCAATGTTGAGGTTATTGTTGAATTTGTTGGTGTTTTTCAATGTTGAGGTTGTTGTTGTTTTTCAATGTTGAGGTTGTTGTTGAATTTTTTGGTGTTTTTCAATGTTGAGGTTGTTGATGTTTTTCAATGTTGAGGTTGTTGTTGTTTTTCAATGTTGAGGTTGTTGTTGAATTTGTTGGTGTTTTTCAATGTTGAGGTTATTGTTGAATTTGTTGGTGTTTTTCAATGTTGAGGTTGTTGTTGTTTTTCAATGTTGAGGTTGTTGTTGAATTTTTTGGTGTTTTTCAATGTTAAGGTTGTTGTAGTTTTTCAATGTTGAGGATGTTGTTGAATTTGTTGTCGTTTTTCAAAGTCGAGGTTGATGTTGAATTTGTTGGTGTTTTTCAATGTTGAAGTTGTTGTTGAATTTGTTGGTGTTTTTCAATGTTGAGGTTGTTGTTGAATTTGTTGGTGTTTTTAAATGTTGAGGTTGTTGTTGAATTTGTTGGCGTTTTTCAATGTTGAGGTTGTTGTTGTTTTTCAAAGTTGAGGTTGTTGTTGAATTGGTTGGTGTTTTTCAATGTTGAGGTTGTTGTTGTTCAATGTGGAGGTTGTTGTTGAATTTGTTGGCGTTTTTCAATGTCGAGGTTGTTGTTGAATTTGTTGGTGTTTTTCAATGTTGAATTTGTTGTTGAATTTGTTGGGGTTTTTCAATGTTGAGGTTGTTGTTGTTTTTCAATGTTGAGGTTGTTGTTGAATTTGTTGGTGTTTTTCAATGTTGAGGTTGTTGTTGAATTTGTTGGCGTTTTTAAATGTTGAGGTTGTTGTTGGATTTGTGGGTGTTTTTCAATGTTGAGGTTGTTGTTGAATTTGTTGGTGTTTTCCAATGTTGAGGTTGTTGTTGTTTTTCAATGTTGAGGTTGTTGTTGAATATATTGGTGTTTTTCAATGTTGAGGTTGTTGTTGTTTTTCAATGCTGAGGTTGTTGTTGAATTTGTTGGTGTTTTTCAATATTCAAGTTGTTGCTGTTTTTCAATGTTGAGGTTGTTGATGAATTTGTTGGTGTTTTTCAATTTCGAGGTTGTTGTTGAATTTGTTGGTGTTCTTCAATGTTTAAGTTGTTGTTGAATTTGTTAGTGTTTTTCAATGTTGAGGTTGTTGTTGTTTTTCGATGTTTAGGTTGTTGTTGAATTTGTTGGTGTTTTTCAATTTTGAGGTTGTTGTTGAATTTGTTGGTGTTTTTCAATGTTGAGGTTGTGGTTGAATTTGTTGGTGTTTTTCAATGTTGAGGTTGTTGTTGTTTCTCAATGTTGAGGTTGTTGTTGAATTTGTTGGTTTTTTTCAATGTTGAGGTTGTTGTTGTTTTTCAATGTTGAGGTTGTTGTTGAATTTGTTGGTGTTTTTCAATGTTGAGGTTGTTGTTGAATTTGTTGGTGTTTTTCAATGTTGAGGTTGTTGTTGTTTTTCAATGTTCAGGTTATTGTTGAATTTGTTGGTGTTTTTCAATGTTGAGGTTGTGGTTGAATTTGTTGGTGTTTTTCAATGTTGAGGTTGTTGTTGTTTCTCAATGTTGAGGTTGTTGTTGAATTTGTTGGTGTTTTTCAATGTTGAGGTTGTTGTTGTTTTTCAATGTTGAGGTTGTTGTTGAATTTGTTGGTGTTTTTCAATGTCGAGGTTGTTGTTGAAATTGTTGGTGTTTTTCAATGTTGAAGTTGTTGTTGAATTTGTTGGTGTTTTTTATGTTGAGGTTGTTGATGTTTTTCAATGATCAGGTTGTTGTTGAATTTGTTGGTGTTTTTCAATGTTGAGGTTGTTGTTGTTTTTCAATTTTGAGGTTGTTGTTGACTTTGTTGGTGTTTTTAAATGTTGAGGTTGTTGTTGAATTTGTTGGTGTTTTTCAATGTTGAGGTTGTTGTTGTTTTTCAATGTTGAGGTTGTTGTTGAATTTGTTGGTGTTTTTCAATGTTGAGGTTGTTGTTGTTTTTCAATGTTGAGGTTGTTGTTGAATTTGTTGGTGTTTTTGAATTTCGAGGTTGCTGTTGAATTTGCTCGTGTTTTTCAATGTTGAAGTTGTTGTTGAATTTGTTGGTGTTTTTCAATGTTGAGGATGTCGTTGAATTTGTTGGTGTTTTTCAATGTTGAGGTTGTTGTTGTTTTTCAATGTTGAGGTTGTTGTTGTTTTTCAATGTTGAGGTTGTTGTTGAATTTGTTGGTGTTTTTCAATGTTGAGGTTGTTGTTGAATTTGTTGGTGCTTTTCAATGTTCAGGTTGTTGTTGTTTTTCTATGTTGAGGTTGTTGTTGTATTTGTTGGTGTTTTTCAATGTTGAGGTTGTTGTAGTTTTTCAATGTTGAGGTTGTTGTTGAATTTGTTGGTGATTTTCAATGTCGAGGTTGTTGTTGAATTTGTTGGTGTTTTTCAGTGTTGAAGTTGTTGTTGAATTTGTTGGTGTTTTTCAATGATGAGGTTGTTCGTTGAATTTGTTGGTGTTTTTAAATGTTGAGGTTGTTGTTGAATTTGTTGGTGTTTTTCAATGATGAGGTTGTTGTTGTTTTTCAATGTTAAGGTTGTTGTTGTATTTGTTGGTGTTTTTCAATGTTGAGGTTGTTGTTGTTCAATGTGGAGGTTGTTGTTGAATTTGTTGGTGTTTTTCAATGTTGAGGTTGTTGTTGTTTTTCAATGTTCAGGTTATTGTTGAATTTGTTGTTGTTTTTCAATGTTGAGGTTGTTGTTGAATTTGTTGGCGGTTTTAAATGTTGAGGTTGTTGTTGAATTTGTTCGTGTTTTTCAATGTTGAGGTTGTTGTTGTTTTTCCATGTTGAGGTTGTTGTTGAATTTGATGGTGTTGTTCAATGTGGAGGTTGTTGTTGAATTTGTTGGTGTTTTTCAATGTTGAATTTGTTGCTGAATTTGTTGGTGTTTTTCCATGTTGAGGTTGTTGTTGTTTTTCAATGTTGAGGTTGTTGTTCAATTTGTTGGTGTTTTTCAATGTTGAGGTTGTTGTTGAATTTGTTGGCGTTTTTAAATGTTCAGGTTGTTGTTGTTCTTCAATGTTGAGGTTGTTGTTCAATTTGTTGGTGCTTTTCAATGTTGAGGTTGTTGTTGAATTTGTTGGCGTTTTTAAATGTTCAGGTTGTTGTTGAATTTGTTGGTGTTTTTCAATGTTGAGGTTGTTGTTGAATTTGTTGGTGTTTTTCAATGTTGAGGTTGTTGTTGTTTTTCAATGTTGAGGTTGTTGTTGAATTAGTTGGTGTTTTTCAATGTGGAGGTTGTTGTTGTTTTTCAATGTTGAGGTTGTTGTTGAATTTGTTGGTGTTTTTAAATGTTGAGGTTGTTGTTGAATATATTGGTGTTTTTCAATGTTGAGGTTGTTGTTGTTTTTCAATGCTGAGGTTGTTGTTGAATTTGTTGGTGTTTTTCAATATTCAGGTTGTTGCTGTTTTTCAATGTTGAGGTTGTTGTTGAATTTGTTGGTGTTTTTCAATTTCGAGGTTGTTGTTGAATTTGTTGGTGTTTTTCAATGTTTAAGTTGTTGTTGAATTTGTTCGTGTTTTTCAATGTTGAGGTTGTTGTTGTTTTTCGATGTTGAGGTTGTTGTTGAATTTGTTGGTGTTTTTCAATTTTGAGGTTGTTGTTGAATTTGTTGGTGTTTTTCAATGTTGAGGTTGTTGTTGAATTTGTTGGTGTTTTTCAATGTTGAGGTTGTTGTTGTTTCTCAATGTTGAGGTTGTTGTTGTTTCTCAATGTTGAGGTTGTTGTTGAATTAGTTGGTGTTTTTCAATGAGGAGGTTGTTGTTGTTTTTCAATGTTGAGGTTGTTGTTGAATTTGTTGGTGTTTTTAAATGTTGAGGTTGTTGTTGAATATATTGGTGTTTTTCAATGTTGAGGTTGTTGTTGTTTTTCAATGCTGAGGTTGTTGTTGAATTTGTTGGTGTTTTTCAATATTCAGGTTGTTGCTGTTTTTCAATGTTGAGGTTGTTGTTGAATTTGTTGGTGTTTTTCAATTTCGAGGTTGTTGTTGAATTTGTTGGTGTTTTTCAATGTTTAAGTTGTTGTTGAATTTGTTCGTGTTTTTCAATGTTGAGGTTGTTGTTGTTTTTCGATGTTGAGGTTGTTGTTGAATTTGTTGGTGTTTTTCAATTTTGAGGTTGTTGTTGAATTTGTTGGTGTTTTTCAATGTTGAGGTTGTTGTTGAATTTGTTGGTGTTTTTCAATGTTGAGGTTGTTGTTGTTTCTCAATGTTGAGGTTGTTGTTGAATTTGTTGGTGTTTTTCAATGTTGAGGTTGTTGTTGTTTTTCAATGTTGAGGTTGTTGTTGAATTTGTTGGTGTTTTTCAATGTTGAGGTTGTTGTTGAATTTGTTGGTGTTTTTCAATGTTGAGGTTGTTGTTGTTTTTCAATGTTCAGGTTATTGTTGAATTTGTTGTTGTTTTACAATGTTGAGGTTGTTGTTGAATTTGTTGGCGTTTTTAAATGTTGAGGTTGTTGTTGAATTTGTTCGTGTTGTTCAATGTTGAGGTTGTTGTTGTTTTTCCATGTTGAGGTTCTTGTTGAATTTGATGGTGTTTTTCAATGTCGAGGTTGTTGTTGAATTTGTTGGTGTTTTTCAATGTTGAAGTTGTTGTTGAATTTGTTGGTGTTTTTTATGTTGAGGTTGTTGATGTTTTTCAATGTTCAGGTTGTTGTTGAATTTGTTGGTGTTTTTCAATGTTGAGGTTGTTGTTGTTTTTCAATTTTGAGGTTGTTGTTGACTTTGTTGGTGTTTTTAAATGTTGAGGTTGTTGTTGAATTTGTTGGTGTTTTTCAATGTTGAGGTTGTCGTTGTTTTTCAATGTTGAGGTTGTTGTTGAATTTGTTGGTGTTTTTCAATGTTGAGGTTGTTGTTGTTTTTCAATGTTGAGGTTGTTGTTGAATTTGTTGGTGTTTTTGAATTTCGAGGTTGCTGTTGAATTTGCTCGTGTTTTTCAATGTTGAAGTTGTTGTTGAATTTGTTGGTGTTTTTCAATGTTGAGGATGTTGTTGAATTTGTTGGTGTTTTTCAATGTAGAGGTTGTTGTTGTTTTTCAATGTTGAGGTTGTTGTTGTTTTTCAATGTTGAGGTTGTTGTTGAATTTGTTGGTGTTTTTCAAAGTTGAGGTTGTTGTTGAATTTGTTGGTGTTTTTCAATGTTCAGGTTGTTGTTGTTTTTCTATGTTGAGGTTGTTGTTGTATTTGTTGGTGTTTTTCAATTTGAGGTGGTTGTAGTTTTTCTATGTTGAGTTTGTTGTTGAATTTGTTGGTGATTTTCAATGTCGAGGTTGTTGTTGAATTTGTTGGTGTTTTTCAGTGTTGAAGTTGTTGTTGAATTTGTTGGTGTTTTTCAATGTTGAGGTTGTTCGTTGAATTTGTTGGTGTTTTTAAATGTTGAGGTTGTTGTTGAAATTGTTGGTGTTTTTTAATGATGAGGTTGTTGTTGTTTTTCAATGTTAAGGTTGTTGTTGTATTTGTTGGTGTTTTTCAATGTTGAGGTTGTTGTTGTTCAATGTGGAGGTTGTTGTTGAATTTGTTGGTGTTTTTCAATGTTGAGGTTGTTGTTGTTTTTCAATGTTCAGGTTATTGTTGAATTTGTTGTTGTTTTTCAATGTTGAGGTTGTTGTTGAATTTGTTGGCGTTTTTAAATGTTGAGGTTGTTGTTGAATTTGTTCGTGTTTTTCAATGTTGAGGTTGTTGTTGTTTTTCCATGTTGAGGTTGTTGTTGAATTTGATGGTGTTTTTCAATGTCGAGGTTGTTGTTGAATTTGTTGGTGTTTTTCAATGTTGAAGTTGTTGTTGAATTTGTTGGTGTTTTTTATGTTGAGGTTGTTGATGTTTTTCAATGTTCAGGTTGTTGTTGAATTTGTTGGTGTTTTTCAATGTTGAGGTTGTTGTTGTTTTTGAATTTTGAGGTTGTTGTTGACTTTGTTGGTGTTTTTAAATGTTGAGGTTGTTGTTGAATTTGATGGTGTTTTTCAATGTTGAGGTTGTTGTTGTTTTTCAATGTTGAGGTTGTTGTTGAATTTGTTGGTGTTTTTCAATGTTGAGGTTGTTGTTGTTTTTCAATGTTGAGGTTGTTGTTGAATTTGTTGGTGTTTTTGAATTTCGAGGTTGCTGTTGAATTTGCTGGTGTTTTTCAATGTTGAAGTTGTTGTTGTTTTTCAATGTTGAGGTTGTTGTTGTTTTTCAATGTTCAGGTTATTGTTGAATTTGTTGTTGTTTTTCAATGTTGAGGTTGTTGTTGAATTTGTTGGCGTTTTTAAATGTTGAGGTTGTTGTTGAATTTGTTCGTGTTTTTCAATGTTGAGGTTGTTGTTGTTTTTCCATGTTGAGGTTCTTGTTGAATTTGATGGTGTTTTTCAATGTCGAGGTTGTTGTTGAATTTGTTGGTGTTTTTCAATGTTGAAGTTGTTGTTGAATTTGTTGGTGTTTTTTATGTTGAGGTTGTTGATGTTTTTCAATGTTCAGGTTGTTGTTGAATTTGTTGGTGTTTTTCAATGTTGAGGTTGTTGTTGTTTTTCAATTTTGAGGTTGTTGTTGACTTTGTTGGTGTTTTTAAATGTTGAGGTTGTTGTTGAATTTGTTGGTGTTTTTCAATGTTGAGGTTGTTGTTGTTTTTCCATGTTGAGGTTCTTGTTGAATTTGATGGTGTTTTTCAATGTCGAGGTTGTTGTTGAATTTGTTGGTGTTTTTCAATGTTGAAGTTGTTGTTGAATTTGTTGGTGTTTTTTATGTTGAGGTTGTTGATGTTTTTCAATGTTCAGGTTGTTGTTGAATTTGTTGGTGTTTTTCAATGTTGAGGTTGTTGTTGTTTTTCAATTTTGAGGTTGTTGTTGACTTTGTTGGTGTTTTTAAATGTTGAGGTTGTTGTTGAATTTGTTGGTGTTTTTGAATGTTGAGGTTGTTGTTGTTTTTCAATGTTGAGGTTGTTGTTGAATTTGTTGGTGTTTTTCAATGTTGAGGTTGTTGTTGTTTTTCAATGTTGAGGTTGTTGTTGAATTTGTTGGTGTTTTTGAATTTCGAGGTTGCTGTTGAATTTGCTCGTGTTTTTCAATGTTGAAGTTGTTGTTGAATTTGTTGGTGTTTTTCAATGTTGAGGATGTTGTTGAATTTGTTGGTGTTTTTCAATGTTGAGGTTGTTGTTGTTTTTCAATGTTGAGGTTGTTGTTGTTTTTCAATGTTGAGGTTGTTGTTGAATTTGTTGGTGTTTTTCAATGTTGAGGTTGTTGTTGAATTTGTTGGTGTTTTTCAATGTTCAGGTTGTTGTTGTTTTTCTATGTTGAGGTTGTTGTTGTATTTGTTGGTGTTTTTCAATGTTGAGGTTGTTGTAGTTTTTCTATGTCGAGGTTGTTGTTGAATTTGTTGGTGTTTTTCAGTGTTGAAGTTGTTGTTGAATTTGTTGGTGTTTTTCAATGTTGAGGTTGTTCGTTGAATTTGTTGGTGTTTTTAAATGTTGAGGTTGTTGTTGAAATTGTTGGTGTTTTTTAATGATGAGGTTGTTGTTGTTTTTCAATGTTAAGGTTGTTGTTGTATTTGTTGGTGTTTTTCAATGTTGAGGTTGTTGTTCAATGTGGAGGTTGTTGTTGAATTTGTTGGTGTTTTTCAATGTTGAGGTTGTTGTTGTTTTTCATTGTTCAGGTTATTGTTGAATTTGTTGTTGTTTTTCAATGTTGAGGTTGTTGTTGAATTTGTTGGCGTTTTTAAATGTTGAGGTTGTTGTTGAATTTGTTCGTGTTTTTCAATGTTGAGGTTGTTGTTGTTTTTCCATGTTGAGGTTGTTGTTGAATTTGATGGTGTTTTTCAATGTCGAGGTTGTTGTTGAATTTGTTGGTGTTTTTCAATGTTGAAGTTGTTGTTGAATTTGTTGGTGTTTTTTATGTTGAGGTTGTTGATGTTTTTCAATGTTCAGGTTGTTGTTGAATTTGTTGGTGTTTTTCAATGTTGAGGTTGTTGTTGTTTTTGAATTTTGAGGTTGTTGTTGACTTTGTTGGTGTTTTTAAATGTTGAGGTTGTTGTTGAATTTGATGGTGTTTTTCAATGTTGAGGTTGTTGTTGTTTTTCAATGTTGAGGTTGTTGTTGAATTTGTTGGTGTTTTTCAATGTTGAGGTTGTTGTTGTTTTTCAATGTTGAGGTTGTTGTTGAATTTGTTGGTGTTTTTGAATTTCGAGGTTGCTGTTGAATTTGCTGGTGTTTTTCAATGTTGAAGTAGTTGTTGTATTTGTTGGTGTTTTTCAATGTTGAGGTTGCTGTTGTTTTTCAATGTTGAGGTTGTTGTTGTTTTTCAATGTTGAGGTTGTTGTTGAAATTGTTGGTGTTTTTAAATGTTGAGGTTGTTGTTGAATTTGTTGGGGTTTTTCAATGTTCAGGTTGTTGTTGTTTTTCTATGTTGAGGTTGTTGTTGTATTTGTCGGTGTTTTTCAATGTTGAGGTTGTTGTAGTTTTTCAATGTTGAGGTTGTTGTTGAATTTGTTGGTGATTTTCAATGTCGAGGTTGTTGTTGAATTTGTTGGTGTTTTTCAGTGTTGAAGTTGTTCTTGAATTTGTTGGTGTTTTTCAATGTTGAGGTTGTTCGTTGAATTTGTTGGTGTTTTTAAATGTTGAGGTTGTTGTTGAATTTGTTGGTGTTTTTCAATGATGAGGTTGTTGTTGTTTTTCAATGTTGAGGTTGTTGTTGTATTTGTTGGTGTTTTTCAATGTTGAGGTTGTTGTTGTTCAATGTGGAGGTTGTTGTTGAATTTGTTGGTGTTTTTCAATGTTGAATTTGTTGTTGAATTTGTTGGTGTTTTTCCATGTTGAGGTTGTTGTTGTTTTTCAATGTTGAGGTTGTTGTTGAATTTGTTGGCGTTTTTAAATGTTCAGGTTGTTGTTGAATTTGTTGATGTTTTTCAATGTTGAGGTTGTTGTTGAATTTGTTGGTGTTTTTCAATGTTGTGGTTGTTGTTGTTTTTCAATGTTGAGGTTGTTGTTGAATTTGTTGGTGTTTTTCAATGTTGAGGTTGTTGTTTTTCAATGTTGAGGTTGTTGTTGAATTTGTTGGTGTTTTTAAATGTTGAGGTTGTTGTTGAATATATTGGTGTTTTTCAATGTTGAGGTTGTTGTTGTTTTTCAATGCTGAGGTTGTTGCTGAATTTGTAGGTGTTTTTCAATTTCGAGGTTGTTGTTGAATTTGTTGGTGTTTTTCAATGTTGAGGTTGTTGTTATTTTGCAATGTTGAGGTTGTTGTTGAATTTGTTGTTGTTTTTCAATGTTGAAGTTGTTGTTGAATTTGTTGATGTTTTTCAATGTTGAGGTTGTTGTTGTTTTTCAATGTTGAGGTTGTTGTTGAATTTGTTGGTGTTTTTCAATGCTGAGGCTGTTGTTGAATTTGTTGCTGTTTTTCAATGTTGAAGTTGTTGTTGAATTTGTTGATGTTTTTCAATGTTGAGGTTGTTGTTGTTTTTCAATGTTGAGGTTGTTGTTGAATTTGTTGGTGTTTTTCAATGTTGAGGTTGTTGTTGTTTTTCAATGTTGAGGTTGTTGTTGACTTTGTTGGTGTTTTTAAATGTTGAGGTTGTTGTTGAATTTGTTGGTGTTTTTCAATGTTGAGGTTGTTGTTGTTTTTCAATGTTGAGGTTGTTGTTGAATTTGTTGGTGTTTTTGAATTTCGAGGTTGCTGTTGAATTTGCTCGTGTTTTTCAATGTTGAAGTTGTTGTTGAATTTGTTGGTGTTTTTCAATGTTGAGGATGTCGTTGAATTTGTTGGTGTTTTTCCATGTTGAGGTTGTTTTTGTTTTTCAATGTTGAGGTTGTTGTTGTTTTTCAATGTTGAGGTTGTTGTTGAATTTGTTGGTGTTTTTCAATGTTGATGTTGTTGTTGAATTTGTTGGTGTTTTTCAATGTTCAGGTTGTTGTTGTTTTTCTATGTTGAGGTTGTTGTTGTATTTGTTGGTGTTTTTCAATGTTGAGGTTGTTGTAGTTTTTCAATGTTGAGGTTGTTGTTGAATTTGTTGGTGATTTTCAATGTCGAGGTTGTTGTTGAATTTGTTGGTGTTTTTCAGTGTTGAAGTTGTTGTTGAATTTGTTGGTGTTTTTCAATGTTGAGGTTGTTCGTTGAATTTGTTGGTGTTTTTAAATGTTGAGGTTGTTGTTGAATTTGTTGGTGTTTTTCAATGATGAGGTTGTTGTTGTTTTTCAATGTTAAGGTTGTTGTTGTATTTGTTGGTGTTTTTCAATGTTGAGGTTGTTGTTGTTCAATGTGGAGGTTGTTGTTGAATTTGTTGGTGTTTTTCAATGTTGAGGTTGTTGTTGTTTTTCAATGTTCAGGTTATTGTTGAATTTGTTGTTGTTTTTCAATGTTGAGGTTGTGGTTGAATTTGTTGGCGTTTTTAAATGTTGAGGTTGTTGTTGAATTTTTTCGTGTTTTTCAATGTTGAGGTTGTTGTTGTTTTTCCATGTTGAGGTTGTTGTTGAATTTGATGGTGTTGTTCAATGTGGAGGTTGTTGTTGAATTTGTTGGTGTTTTTCAATGTTGAATTTGTTGTTGAATTTGTTGGTGTTTTTCCATGTTGAGGTTGTTGTTGTTTTTCAATGTTGAGGTTGTTGTTCAATTTGTTCGTGTTTTTCAATGTTGAGGTTGTTGTTGAATTTGTTGGCGTTTTTAAATGTTCAGGTTGTTGTTGTTCTTCAATGTTGAGGTTGTTGTTCAATTTGTTGGTGTTTTTCAATGTTGAGGTTGTTGTTGAATTTGTTGGCGTTTTTAAATGTTCAGGTTGTTGTTGAATTTGTTGGTGTTTTTCAATGTTGAGGTTGTTGTTGAATTTGTTGGTGTTTTTCAATGTTGAGGTTGTTGTTATTTTTCAATGTTGAGGTTGTTGTTGAATTAGTTGGTGTTTTTCAATGTGGAGGTTGTTGTTGTTTTTCAATGTTGAGGTTGTTGTTGAATTTGTTGGTGTTTTTAAATGTTGAGGTTGTTGTTGAATATATTGGTGTTTTTCAATGTTGAGGTTGTTGTTGTTTTTCAATGCTGAGGTTGTTGTTGAATTTGTTGGTGTTTTTCAATATTCAGGTTGTTGCTGTTTTTCAATGTTGAGGTTGTTGTTGAATTTGTTGGTGTTTTTCAATTTCGAGGTTGTTTTTGAATTTGTTGGTGTTTTTCAATGTTTAAGTTGTTGTTGAATTTGTTCGTGTTTTTCAATGTTGAGGTTGTTGTTGTTTTTCGATGTTGAGGTTGTTGTTGAATTTGTTGGTGTTTTTCAATTTTGAGGTTGTTGTTGAATTTGTTGGTGTTTTTCAATGCTGAGGTTGTTGTTGAATTTGTTGGTGTTTTTCAATGTTGAGGTTGTTGTTGTTTCTCAATGTTGAGGTTGTTGTTGAATTTGTTGGTGTTTTTCAATGTTGAGGTTGTTGTTGTTTTTCAATGTTGAGGTTGTTGTTGAATTTGTTGGTGTTTTTCAATGTTGCGGTTGTTGTTGAATTTGTTGGTGTTTTTCAATGTTGAGGTTGTTGTTGTTTTTCAATGTTCAGGTTATTGTTGAATTTGTTGTTGTTTTTCAATGTTGAGGTTGTTGTTGAATTTGTTGGCGTTTTTAAATGTTGAGGTTGTTGTTGAATTTGTTCGTGTTTTTCAATGTTGAGGTTGTTGTTGTTTTTCCATGTTGAGGTTCTTGTTGAATTTGTTGGTGTTTTATATGTTGAGGTTGTTGATGTTTTTCAATGTTCAGGTTGTTGTTGAATTTGTTGGTGTTTTTCAATGTTGAGGTTGTTGTTGTTTTTCAATTTTGAGGTTGTTGTTGACTTTGTTGGTGTTTTTAAATGTTGAGGTTGTTGTTGAATTTGATGGTGTTTTTCAATGTTGAGGTTGTTGTTGTTTTTCAATGTTGAGGTTGTTGTTGAATTTGTTGGTGTTTTTCAATGTTGAGGTTGTTGTTTTTCAATGTTGACGTTGTTGTTGAATTTGTTGGTGTTTTTGAATTTCGAGGTTGCTGTTGAATTTGCTGGTGTTTTTCAATGTTGAAGTTGTTGTTGAATTTGTTGGTGTTTTTCAATGTTGAGGTTGCTCTTGTTTTTCAATGTTGAGGTTGTTGTTGTTTTTCAATGTTGAGGTTGTTGTTGAATTTGTTGGTGTTTTAAATGTTGAGGTTGTTGTTGAATTTGTTGGTGTTTTTCAATGTTCAGGTTGTTGTTGTTTTTCTATGTTGAGGTTGTTGTTGTATTTGTTGGTGTTTTTCAATGTTGAGGTTGTTGTAGTTTTTCAATGTTGAGGTTGTTGTTGAATTTGTTGGTGATTTTCAATGTCGAGGTTGTTGTTGAATTTGTTGGTGTTTTTCAGTGTTGAAGTTG
This sequence comes from Isurus oxyrinchus, assembly GCA_026770705.1. Taxonomy (NCBI): domain Eukaryota; kingdom Metazoa; phylum Chordata; class Chondrichthyes; order Lamniformes; family Lamnidae; genus Isurus; species Isurus oxyrinchus. Next base: position 36,321 of record JANJGN010000521.1, on the reverse strand, counting down.
TTGTTGAATTTGTTGGTGTTTTTCAATGTTGAGGTTGTTCGTTGAATTTGTTGGTGTTTTTAAATGTTGAGGTTGTTGTTGAATTTGTTGGTGTTTTTCAATGATGAGGTTGTTGTTGTTTTTCAATGTTGAGGTTGTTGTTGTATTTGTTGGTGTTTTTCAATGTTGAGGTTGTTGTTGTTCAATGTGGAGGTTGTTGTTGAATTTGTTGGTGTTTTTCAATGTTGAATTTGTTGTTGAATTTGTTGTTGTTTTTCCATGTTGAGGTTGTTGTTGTTTTTCAATGTTGAGGTTGTTGTTCAATTTGTTGGTGTTTTTCAATGTTGAGGTTGTTGTTCAATTTGTTGGCGTTTTTAAATGTTCAGGTTGTTGTTGAATTTGTTGATGTTTTTCAATGTTGAGGTTGTTGTTGAATTTGTTGGTGTTTTTCAATGTTGAGGTTGTTGTTGTTTTTCAATGTTGAGGTTGTTGTTGAATTTGTTGGTGTTTTTCAATGTTGAGGTTGTTGTTTTTCAATGTTGAGGTTGTTGTTGAATTTGTTGGTGTTTTTAAATGTTGAGGTTGTTGTTGAATATATTGGTGTTTTTCAATGTTGAGGTTGTTGTTGTTTTTCAATGCTGAGGTTGTTGCTGAATTTGTTGGTGTTTTTCAATTTCGAGGTTGTTGTTGAATTTGTTGATGTTTTTCAATGTTGAGGTTGTTGTTATTTTGCAATGTTGAGGTTGTTGTTGAATTTTTTAGTGTTTTTCAATGTTGAGGTTGTTGATGTTTTTCAATGTTGAGGTTGTTGTTGTTTTTCAATGTTGAGGTTGTTGTTGAATTTGTTCGTGTTTTTCAATGTTGAGGTTATTGTTGAATTTGTTGGTGTTTTTCAATGTTGAGGTTGTTGTTGTTTTTCAATGTTGAGGTTGTTGTTGAATTTTTTAGTGTTTTTCAATGTTGAGGTTGTTGATGTTTTTCAATGTTGAGGTTGTTGTTGTTTTTCAATGTTGAGGTTGTTGTTGAATTTGTTGGTGTTTTTCAATGTTGCGGCTGTTGTTGTTTTTCAATGTTGAGGTTGTTGTTGTTTTTCAATGTTGAGGTTGTTGTTGAATTTGTTGGTGTTTTTCAATGTTGAGGTTATTGTTGAATTTTTTGGTGTTTTTCAATGTTGAGGTTGTTGTTGTTTTTCAATGTTGAGGTTGTTGTTGAATTTTTTAGTGTTTTTCAATGTTAAGGTTGTTGTAGTTTTTCAATGTTGAGGATGTTGTTGAATTTGTTGTCGTTTTTCAATGTCGAGGTTGATGTTGAATTTGTTGGTGTTTTTCAATGTTGAAGTTGTTGTTGAATTTGTTGGTGTTTTTCAATGTTGAGGTTGTTGTTGAATTTGTTGGTGTTTTTAAATGTTGAGGTTGTTGTTGAATTTGTTGGCGTTTTTCAATGTTGAGGTTGTTGTTGTTTTTCAAAGTTGAGGTTGTTGTTGAATTGGTTGGTGTTTTTCAATGTTGAGGTTGTTGTTGTTCAATGTGGAGGTTGTTGTTGAATTTGTTGGCGTTTTTCAATGTCGAGGTTGTTGTTGAATTTGTTGCTGTTTTTCAATGTTGAATTTGTTGTTGAATTTGTTGGGGTTTTTCAATGTTGAGGTTGTTGTTGTTTTTCAATGTTGAGGTTGTTGTTGAATTTGTTGGTGTTTTTCAATGTTGAGGTTGTTGTTGAATTTGTTGGCGTTTTTAAATGTTGAGGTTGTTGTTGGATTTGTGGGTGTTTTTCAATGTTGAGGTTGTTGTTGAATTTGTTGGTGTTTTTCAATGTTGAGGTTGTTGTTGTTTTTCAATGTTGAGGTTGTTGTTGAATTTGTTGGTGTTTTTAAATGTTGAGGTTGTTGTTGAATATATTGGTGTTTTTCAATGTTGAGGTTGTTGTTGTTTTTCAATGCTGAGGTTGTTGTTGAATTTGTTGGTGTTTTTCAATATTCAAGTTGTTGCTGTTTTTCAATGTTGAGGTTGTTGATGAATTTGTTGGTGTTTTTCAATTTCGAGGTTGTTGTTGAATTTGTTGGTGTTTTTCAATGTTTAAGTTGTTGTTGAATTTGTTAGTGTTTTTCAATGTTGAGGTTGTTGTTGTTTTTCGATGTTGAGGTTGTTGTTGAATTTGTTGGTGTTTTTCAATTTTGAGGTTGTTGTTGAATTTGTTGGTGTTTTTCAATGTTCAGGTTGTGGTTGAATTTGTTGGTGTTTTTCAATGTTGAGGTTGTTGTTGTTTCTCAATGTTGAGGTTGTTGTTGAATTTGTTGGTGTTTTTCAATGTTGAGGTTGTTGTTGTTTTTCAATGTTGAGGTTGTTGTTGAATTTGTTGGTGTTTTTCAATGTTGAGGTTGTTGTTGAATTTGTTGGTGTTTTTCAATGTTGAGGTTGTTGTTGTTTTTCAATGTTCAGGTTATTGTTGAATTTGTTGTTGTTTTTCAATGTTGAGGTTGTTGTTGAATTTGTTGGCGTTTTTAAATGTTGAGGTTGTTGTTGAATTTGTTCGTGTTTTTCAATGTTGAGGTTGTTGTTGTTTTTCTATGTTGAGGTTGTTGTTGAATTTGATGGTGTTTTTCAATGTCGAGGTTGTTGTTGTTTTTCAATTTTGAGGTTGTTGTTGACTTTGTTGGTGTTTTTAAATGTTGAGGTTGTTGTTGAATTTGTTGGTGTTTTTCAATGTTGAGGTTGTTGTTGTTTTTCAATGTTGAGGTTGTTGTTGAATTTGTTGGTGTTTTTCAATGTTGAGGTTGTTGTTGTTTTTCGATGTTGAGGTTGTTGTTGAATTTGTTGGTGTTTTTGAATTTCGAGGTTGCTGTTGAATTTGCTGGTGTTTTTCAATGTTGAAGTTGTTGTTGAATTTGTTGGTGTTTTTCAATGTTGAGGATGTCGTTGAATTTGTTGGTGTTTTTCAATGTTGAGGTTGTTGTTGTTTTTCAATGTTGAGGTTGTTGTTGTTTTTCAATGTTGAGGTTGTTGTTGAATTTGTTGGTGTTTTTCAATGTTGAGGTTGTTGTTGAATTTGTTGGTGTTTTTCAATGTTCAGGTTGTTGTTGTTTTTCTATGTTGAGGTTGTTGTTGTATTTGTTGGTGTTTTTCAATGTTGAGGTTGTTGTAGTTTTTCAATGTTGAGGTTGTTGTTGAATTTGTTGGTGATTTTCAATGTCGAGGTTGTTGTTGAATTTGTTGGTGTTTTTCAGTGTTGAAGTTGTTGTTGAATTTGTTGGTGTTTTTCAATGTTGAGGTTGTTCGTTGAATTTGTTGGTGTTTTTAAATGTTGAGGTTGTTGTTGAATTTGTTGGTGTTTTTCAATGATGAGGTTGTTGTTGTTTTTCAATGTTAAGGTTGTTGTTGTATTTGTTGGTGTTTTTCAATGTTGAGGTTATTGTTGTTCAATGTGGAGGTTGTTGTTGAATTTGTTGGTGTTTTTCAATGTTGAGGTTGTTGTTGTTTTTCAATGTTCAGGTTATTGTTGAATTTGTTGTTGTTTTTCAATGTTGAGGTTGTTGTTGAATTTGTTGGCGTTTTTAAATGTTGAGGTTGTTGTTGAATTTGTTCGTGTTTTTCAATGTTGAGGTTGTTGTTGTTTTTCCATGTTGAGGTTGTTGTTGAATTTGATGGTGTTGTTCAATGTGGAGGTTGTTGTTGAATTTGTTGGTGTTTTTCAATGTTGAATTTGTTGTTGAATTTGTTGGTGTTTTTCCATGTTGAGGTTGTTGTTGTTTTTCAATGTTGACGTTGTTGTTCAATTTGTTGGTGTTTTTCAATGTTGAGGTTGTTGTTGAATTTGTTGGCGTTTTTCAATTTCGAGGTTGTTGTTGAATTTGTTGGTGTTTTTAAATGTTGATGTGTTGTTGAATTTGTTGGTGTTTTTCAATGTTGAGGTTGTTGTTGTTTTTCAATGTTCAGGTTGTTGTTGAATTGGTTGGTGTTTTTCAATGTTGAGGTTGTTGTTGTTTTTCAATGTTGAGGTTGTTGTTGAATTTGTTGGTGTTTTCAATGTTGAGGTTGTTGTTGAATTTGTTGGTGTTTTTCAATGTTGAGGTTGTTGTTGTTTTTCAATGTTGAGGTTGTTGTTGTATTTGTTGGTGTTTTTCAATGTTGAGGTTGTTGTAGTTTTTCAATGTTGAGGTTGTTGTTGAATTTGTTGGTGTTTTTCAGTGTCGAGGTTGTTGTTGAATTTGTTGGTGTTTTTCAATGTTGAAGTTGTTGTTGAATTTGTTGGTGTTTTTCAATGTTGAGGTTGTTGTTGAATTTGTTGGTGTTTTTAAATGTTGAGGTTGTTGTTGAATTTGTTGGTGTTTTTCAATGTTGAGGTTGTTGTTGTTTTTCAATGTTGAGGTTGTTGTTGAATTTGTTGGTGTTTTTCAATGTTGAGGTTGTTGTTGTTGTTCAATGTGGAGGTTGTTGTTGAATTTGTTGGCGTTTTTAAATGTTGAGGTTGTTGTTGAATTTGTTGGTGTTTTTCAATGTTGAGGTTGTTGTTGAATTTGTTGGTCTTTTTCAATGTTGAGGTTGTTGTTGTTTTTCAATGTTGAGGTTGTTGTTTAATTTAATGGTGTTTTTCAATGTCGAGGTTGTTGTTGAATTTGTTGGTGTTTTTCAATGTTGAAGTTCTTGTTGAATTTGTTGGTGTTTTTTAAGTTGAGGTTGTTGTTGTTTTTCAATGTTGAGGTTGTTGTTGAATTTGTTGGTGTTTTTCAATGTTGAGGTTGTTGTTGATTTTCAATGTTGAGGTTGTTGTTATTTTTCAATGTTGAGGTTGTTGTTGAATTTGTTGGTGTTTTTCAATTTCGAGGTTGTTGTCGAATTTGTTGGTGTTTTTCAATGTTGAAGTTGTTGAATTTGTTGGTGTTTTTCAATGTTGAGGTTGTGGTTGTTTTTCAATGTTGAGGTTGTTGTTGAATTTGTTGGTGTTTTTCAATGTTGAGGTTGTTGTTGTTTTTCAATGCTGAGGTTGTTGTTGAATTTGTTGGTGTTTTTCAATGTTGAGGTTGTTGTTGAATTTGTTGGTGTTTTTCAATGTTGAGGTTGTTGTTGTTTTTCAATGTTGAGGTTGTTGTTGAATTTGATGGTGTTTTTCAATGTTGAGGTTGTTGTTCTTTTTCAATGTTGAGGTTGTTGTTGAATTTGTTGGTGTTTTTCAATGTTGAGGTTGTTGTTGAATTTGTTGGTGTTTTTCAATGCTGAGGTTGTTGTTGTTTTTCAATGTTGAGGTTATTGTTGAATTTGTTTTTTTTTCAATGTTGAGGTTGTTGTGGAATTTGTTGCTGTTTTCCAATGTTGAGGTTGTGGTTGTTGTTCAATGTGGAGGTAGTTCTTGAATTTGTAGGCGTTTTTAAATGTTGAGGTTGTTGTTGAATTTGTTGGTGTTTTTCAATGTTGAGGTTGTTGTTGAATTTGATGGTGTTTTTCAATGTCGAGGTTGTTGTTGAATTTGTTGGTGTTTTTCAATGTTGAAGTTGTTGTTGAATTTGTTGGTGTTTTTTATGTTGAGTTTGTTGTTGTTTTTCAATGTTGAGGTTGTTGTTGAATTTGTTGGTGTTTTTCAATGTTGAGGTTGTTGTTGTTTTTCAATGTTGAGGTTGTTGTTATTTTTCAATGTTGAGGTTGTTGTTGAATTTGTTGGTGTTTTTCAATTTCGAGGTTGTTGCTGAATTTGTTGGTGTTTTTCAATGTTTAAGTTGTTGTTGAATTTGTTGGTGTTTTTCAATGTTGAGGATGTTGTTGTTTTTCAATGTTGAAGTTGTTGTTGAATTTGTTGGTGTTTTTCAATGTTGAGGTTGTTGTTGAATTTGTTGGTGTTTTTCAATATTGAGGTTGTTGTTGTTTTTCAATGTTGAGGTTGATGTTGAATTTGTTGGTGTTTTTCAATGTTGAGGTTGTTGTTGTTTTTCAATGTTGAGGTTGCTGTTGAATTTGTTGGTGTTTTTCAATGTTGAGGTTGTTGTTGAATTTGTTGATGTTTTTCAATGTTGAGGTTGTTGTTGTTTTTCAATGTTGAGGTTATTGTTGAATTTGTTGGTGTTTTTCAATGTCGAGGTTGTTGTTGAATTTGTTGGTGTTTTTCAATGTTGAAGTTGTTGTTGAATTTGTTGGTGTTTTTCAATGTTGAGGTTGTTCGTTGAAGTTGTTGGTGTTTTTAAATGTTGAGGTTGTTGTTGAATTTGTTGGTGTTTTTCAATGTTGAGGTTGTTGTTGTTTTTCAATGTTGAGGTTGTTGTTGAATTTGTTGGTGTTTTTCAATGTTGAGGTTGTTGTTGTTGTTCAATGGAGAGGTTGTTGTTGAATTTGTTCGTGTTTTTCAATGTCGAGGTTGTTGTTGAATTTGTTGGTGTTTTTCAATGTTGAATTTGTTGTTGAATTTGTTGGTGTTTTTAAATGTTGAGGTTGTTGTTGAATTTGTTGGTGTTTTTCAATGTTGAGGTTGTTCTTGAATTTGTTGGCATTTTTAAATGTTCAGGTTGTTGTTGAATTTGTTGTTGTTTTTCAATGTTGAGGTTGTTGTTGTTTTTCAATGTTGAGGTGGTTGTTGAATTTGTTGGTGTTTTTCAATGTTGAGGTTGTTGTTCTTTTTCAATGTTCAGGTTGTTGTTGAATTTGTTGGTGTTTTTCAATGTTGAGGTTGTTGTTGAATTTGTTGGTGTTTTTCAATGTTGAGGTTGTTGTTGTTTTTCAATGTTGAGGTTATTGTTGAATTTGTTGGTGTTTTTCAATGTTGAGGTTGTTGTTGAATTTGTTGGTGTTTTCCAATGTTGTGGTTGTGGTTGTTGTTCAATGTGGAGGTAGTTCTTGAATTTGTTGGCGTTTTTAAATGTTGAGGTTGTTGCTGAATTTGTTGGTGTTTTTCAATGTTGAGGTTGTTGTTGAATTTGATGGTGTTTTTCAATGTCGAGGTTGTTGTTGAATTTGTTGGTGTTTTTCAATGTTGAAGTTGTTGCTGAATTTGTTCGTGTTTTTTATGTTGAGGTTGTTGTTGTTTTTCAATGTTGATGTTGTTGTTGAATTTGTTGGTGTTTTTCAATGTTGAGGTTGTTGTTGAATTTGTTGGTGTTTTTCAATATTGAGGTTGTTGTTGTTTTTCAATGTTGAGGTTGATGTTGAATTTGTTGGTGTATTTCAATGTTGAGGTTGTTGTTGTTTTTCAATGTTGAGGTTGCTGTTGAATTTGTTGGTGTTTTTCAATGTTGAGGTTGTTGTTGAATTTGCTGATGTTTTTCAATGTTGAGGTTGTTGTTGTTTTTCAATGTTGAGGTTATTGTTGAATTTGTTGGTGTTTTTCAATGTCGAGGTTGTTGTTGAATTTGTTGGTGTTTTTCAATGTTGAAGTTGTTGTTGAATTTGTTGGTGTTTTCAATGTTGAGGTTCTTCGTTGAATTTGTTGGTGTTTTTAAATGTTGAGGTTGTTGTTGAATTTGTTGGTGTTTTTCAATGTTGAGGTTGTTGTTGTTTTTCAATGTTGAGGTTGTTGTTGAATTTGTTGGTGTTTTTCAATGTTGAGGTTGTTGTTGTTGTTCAATGTAGAGGTTGTTGTTGAATTTGTTGGTGTTTTTCAATGTCGAGGTTGTTGTTGAATTTGTTGGTGTTTTTCAATGTTGAGGTTGTTCGTTGAAGTTGTTGGTGTTTTTAAATGTTGAGGTTGTTGTTGAATTTGTTGGTGTTTTTCAATGTTGAGGTTGTTGTTGTTTTTCAATGTTGAGGTTGTTGTTGAATTTGTTGGTGTTTTTCAATGTTGAGGTTGTTGTTGTTGTTCAATGGAGAGGTTGTTGTTGAATTTGTTCGTGTTTTTCAATGTCGAGGTTGTTGTTGAATTTGTTGGTGTTTTTCAATGTTGAATTTGTTGTTGAATTTGTTGGTGTTTTTAAATGTTGAGGTTGTTGTTGAATTTGTTGGTGTTTTTCAATGTTGAGGTTGTTCTTGAATTTGTTGGCATTTTTAAATGTTCAGGTTGTTTTTGAATTTGTTGTTGTTTTTCAATGTTGAGGTTGTTGTTGAATTTGTTGGTGTTTTTCAATGTTGAGGTTGTTGTTGTTTTTCAATGCTGAGGTTGTTGTTGAATTTGTTGGTGTTTTTCAATGTTGAGGTTGTTGTTGAATTTGTTGGTGTTTTTCAATGTTGAGGTTGTTGTTGTTTTTCAATGTTGAGGTGGTTGTTGAATTTGTTGGTGTTTTTCAATGTTGAGGTTGTTGTTCTTTTTCAATGTTCAGGTTGTTGTTGAATTTGTTGGTGTTTTTCAATGTTGAGGTTGTTGTTGAATTTGTTGGTGTTTTTCAATGTTGAGGTTGTTGTTGTTTTTCAATGTTGAGGTTATTGTTGAATTTGTTGGTGTTTTTCAATGTTGAGGTTGTTGTTGAATTTGTTGGTGTTTTCCAATGTTGTGGTTGTGGTTGTTGTTCAATGTGGAGGTAGTTCTTGAATTTGTTGGCGTTTTTAAATGTTGAGGTTGTTGCTGAATTTGTTGGTGTTTTTCAATGTTGAGGTTGTTGTTGAATTTGATGGTGTTTTTCAATGTCGAGGTTGTTGTTGAATTTGTTGGTGTTTTTCAATGTTGAAGTTGTTGCTGAATTTGTTCGTGTTTTTTATGTTGAGGTTGTTGTTGTTTTTCAATGTTGATGTTGTTGTTGAATTTGTTGGTGTTTTTCAATGTTGAGGTTGTTGTTGAATTTGTTGGTGTTTTTCAATATTGAGGTTGTTGTTGTTTTTCAATGTTGAGGTTGATGTTGAATTTGTTGGTGTTTTTCAATGTTGAGGTTGTTGTTGTTTTTCAATGTTGAGGTTGCTGTTGAATTTGTTGGTGTTTTTCAATGTTGAGGTTGTTGTTGAATTTGCTGATGTTTTTCAATGTTGAGGTTGTTGTTGTTTTTCAATGTTGAGGTTATTGTTGAATTTGTTGGTGTTTTTCAATGTCGAGGTTGTTGTTGAATTTGTTGGTGTTTTTCAATGTTGAAGTTGTTGTTGAATTTGTTGGTGTTTTCAATGTTGAGGTTCTTCGTTGAATTTGTTGGTGTTTTTAAATGTTGAGGTTGTTGTTGAATTTGTTGGTGTTTTTCAATGTTGAGGTTGTTGTTGTTTTTCAATGTTGAGGTTGTTGTTGAATTTGTTGGTGTTTTTCAATGTTCAGATTGTTGTTGTTGTTCAATGTAGAGGTTGTTGTTGAATTTGTTGGTGTTTTTCAATGTCGAGGTTGTTGTTGAATTTGTTGGTGTTTTTCAATGTTGAATTTGTTGTTGAATTTGTTGGTGTTTTTAAATGTTGAGGTTGTTGTTGAATTTGTTGGTGTTTTTCAATGTTGAGGTTGTTCTTGAATTTGTTGGCGTTTTTAAATGTTCAGGTTGTTGTTGAATTTGTTGGTGTTTTTCAATGTTGAGGTTGTTGTTGAATTTGTTGGTGTTTTTCAATGTTGAGGTTGTTGTTGTGTTTCAATGTTGAGGTTGTTGCTGAATTTGTTGGTGTTTTTCAATGTTGAGGTTGTTGCTGTTTTTCAATGTTGAGGTTGTTCTTGAATTTGTTGGTGTTTTTAAATGTTGAGGTTGTTGTTGAATATATTGGTGTTTTTCAATGTTGCGGTTGTTGTTGTTTTTCAATGCTGAGGTTGTTGTTGAATTTGTTGGTGTTTTTCAATGTTCAGCTTGTTGTTTTTTTTCAATGTTGAAGTTGTTGTTGAATTTGTTGGTGTTTTTCAATTTCGAGGTTGTTGTTGAATTTGTTGGTGTTTTTCAATGTTGAAGTTGTTGTTGAATTTGTTGGTAGTTTTCAATGTTGAGGTTGTTGTTGTTTTTCAATGTTGAGGTTGTTGTTGAATTTGTTGGTGTTTTTCAATGTTGAGGTTGTTGTTGTTTTTCAATGCTGAGGTTGTTGAATTTGTTGATGTTTTTCAATGTTGAGGTTGTTGTTGAATTTGTTGGTGTTTTTCAATGTTGAGGTTGTTGTTGTTTTTCAATGTTGAGGTTGTTGTTGAATTTGTTGGTGTTTTTCAATGTTGAGGTTGTTGTTGTTTTTCAATGTTGAGGTTGTTGTTGAATTTGTTGGTGTTTTTCAATGTTGAGGTTGTTGTTGAATTTGTTGGTGTTTTTCAATGTTGAGGTTGTTGTTGTTTTTCAATGTTGAGGTTGTTGTTGAATTTGTTTGTGTTTTCAATTTCGAGGTTGTTGTTGAATTTGTTGGTGTTTTTCAATGTTGAAGTTGTTGTTGAATTTGTTGGTGTTTTTCAATGTTGAGGTTGTTGTTGTTTTTCAATGTTCAGGTTGTTGTTGAATTGGTTGGTGTTTTTCAATGTTGAGGTTGTTGTTGTTTTTCAATGTTGAGGTTGTTGTTGTTTTTCAATGTTGAGGTTGTTGATGAATTTGTTGGTGTTTTCAATGTTGAGGTTGTTGTTCAATTTGTTGGTGTTTTTCAATGTTAAGGTTGTTGTTGTTTTCCAATATTGAGGTTGTTTTTGTATTTGTTGGTGTTTTTCAATGTTGAGGTTGTTGTAGTTTTTCAATGTTGAGGTTGTTGTTGAATTTGTTGGTGTTTTTCAATGTCGAGGATGTTGTTGAATTTGTTGGGGTTTTTCAATGTTGAAGTTGTTGTTGAATTTGTTGGTGTTTTTCAATGTTGAGGTTCTTGTTGTTTTTCATGCTGAGGTTGTTGTTGAATTTGTTGGTGTTTTTCAATGTTGAGGTTGTTGTTGAATTTCTTGGTGTTTTTCAATGTTGAGGTTGTTGCTGTTTTTCAATGTTGAGGTTGTTGTTGAATTTGATGGTGTTTTTCAATGTTGAGGTTGTTGTTGTTTTTCAATGTTGAGGTTGTTGTTGAATTTGTTGGTGTTTTTCAATGTTGAGGTTGTTGTTGAACTTGTTGGTGTTTTTCAATGTAGAGGTTGTTGTTGTTTTTCAATGTTGAGGTTACTGTTGAATTTGTTGGTGTTTTTCAATGTTGAGGTTGTTTTTGAATTTGTTGGCGTTTTTAAATGTTGAGGTTTATGTTGAATTTGTTGGTGTTTTTCAATGTTGAGGTTGTTGTTGAATTTGTCGGTGTTCTTCAATGTTGAGGTTGTTGTTGTTTTTCAATGTTGAGGTTGTTGTTGAATTTGTTGGTGTTTTTCAATTTCGAGGTTGTTGTTGAATTTGTTGGTGTTTTTAAATGTTGATGTGTTGTTGAATTTGTTGGTGTTTTTCAATGTTGAGGTTGTTGTTGAATTTGTTGGTGTTTTTCAATGTTGAGGTTCTTGTTGTTTTTCAATGCTGAGGTTGTTGTTGAATTTGTTGGTGTTTTTCAATGTTGAGGTTGTTGTTGAATTTCTTGGTGTTTTTCAATGTTGAGGTTGTTGTTGTTTTTCAATGTTGAGGTTGTTGTTGAATTTGATGGTGTTTTTCAATGTTGAGGTTGTTGTTGTTTTTCAATGTTGAGGTTGTTGTTGAATTTGTTGGTGTTTTTCAATGTTGAGGTTGTTGTTGAACTTGTTGGTGTTTTTCAATGTTGAGGTTGTTGTTGTTTTTCAATATTGAGGTTGTTGTAGTATTTGTTGGTGTTTTTCAATGTTGAGGTTGTTGTAGTTTTTCAATGTTGAGGTTGTTGTTGAATTTGTTGGTGTTTTTCAATGTCGAGGATGTTGTTGAATTTGTTGGGGTTTTTCAATGTTGAAGTTGTTGTTGAATTTGTTGGTGTTTTTCAATGTTGAGGTTCTTGTTGTTTTTCATGCTGAGGTTGTTGTTGAATTTGTTGGTGTTTTTCAATGTTGAGGTTGTTGTTGAATTTCTTGGTGTTTTTCAATGTTGAGGTTGTTGCTGTTTTTCAATGTTGAGGTTGTTGTTGAATTTGATGGTGTTCTTCAATGTTGAGGTTGTTGTTGTTTTTCAATGTTGAGGTTGTTGTTGAATTTGTTGGTGTTTTTCAATGTTGAGGTTGTTGTTGAACTTGTTGGTGTTTTTCAATGTTGAGGTTGTTGTTGTTTTTCAATGTTGAGGCTACTGTTGAATTTGTTGGTGTTTTTCAATGTTGAGGTTGTTGTTGAATTTGTTGGCGTTTTTAAATGTTGAGGTTTATGTTGAATTTGTTGGTGTTTTTCAATGTTGAGGTTGTTGTTGAATTTGTTGGTGTTCTTCAATGTTGAGGTTGTTGTTGTTTTTCAATGTTGAGGTTGTTGTTGAATTTGTTGGTGTTTTTCAATTTCGAGGTTGTTGTTGAATTTGTTGGTGTTTTTAAATGTTGATGTGTTGTTGAATTTGTTGGTGTTTTTCAATGTTGAGGTTGTTGTTGAATTTGTTGGTGTTTTTCAATGTTGAGGTTCTTGTTGTGTTTCAATGCTGAGGTTGTTGTTGAATTTGTTGGTGTTTTTCAATGTTGAGGTTGTTGTTGTTTTTCAATGTTGAGGTTGTTGTTGAATTTGATGGTGTTTTTCAATGTTGAGGTTGTTGTTGTTTTTCAATGTTGAGGTTGTTGTTGAATTTGTTGGTGTTTTTCAATGTTGAGGTTGTTGTTGAACTTGTTGGTGTTTTTCAATGTTGAGGTTGTTGTTGTTTTTCAATGTTGAGGTTACTGTTGAATTTGTTGGTGTTTTTCAATGTTGAGGTTGTTGTTGTTTTTCAATGTTGAGGTTGTTGTTGAATTTGTTGGTGTTTTTCAATGTTGAGGTTGTTGTTGAATTTGTTGGTGTTTTTCAATGTTGAGGTTGTTGTTGTTTTTCAATGTTGAGGTTGTTGTTGAATTTGTTTGTGTTTTCAATTTCGAGGTTGTTGTTGAATTTGTTGGTGTTTTTCAATGTTGAAGTTGTTGTTGAATTTGTTGGTGTTTTTCAATGTTGAGGTTGTTGTTGTTTTTCAATGTTCAGGTTGTTGTTGAATTGGTTGGTGTTTTTCAATGTTGAGGTTGTTGTTGTTTTTCAATGTTGAGGTTGTTGTTGTTTTTCAATGTTGAGGTTGTTGATGAATTTGTTGGTGTTTTCAATGTTGAGGTTGTTGTTCAATTTGTTGGTGTTTTTCAATGTTAAGGTTGTTGTTGTTTTCCAATATTGAGGTTGTTTTTGTATTTGTTGGTGTTTTTCAATGTTGAGGTTGTTGTAGTTTTTCAATGTTGAGGTTGTTGTTGAATTTGTTGGTGTTTTTCAATGTCGAGGATGTTGTTGAATTTGTTGGGGTTTTTCAATGTTGAAGTTGTTGTTGAATTTGTTGGTGTTTTTCAATGTTGAGGTTCTTGTTGTTTTTCATGCTGAGGTTGTTGTTGAATTTGTTGGTGTTTTTCAATGTTGAGGTTGTTGTTGAATTTCTTGGTGTTTTTCAATGTTGAGGTTGTTGCTGTTTTTCAATGTTGAGGTTGTTGTTGAATTTGATGGTGTTTTTCAATGTTGAGGTTGTTGTTGTTTTTCAATGTTGAGGTTGTTGTTGAATTTGTTGGTGTTTTTCAATGTTGAGGTTGTTGTTGAACTTGTTGGTGTTTTTCAATGTTGAGGTTGTTGTTGTTTTTCAATGTTGAGGTTACTGTTGAATTTGTTGGTGTTTTTCAATGTTGAGGTTGTTTTTGAATTTGTTGGCGTTTTTAAATGTTGAGGTTTATGTTGAATTTGTTGGTGTTTTTCAATGTTGAGGTTGTTGTTGAATTTGTTGGTGTTCTTCAATGTTGAGGTTGTTGTTGTTTTTCAATGTTGAGGTTGTTGTTGAATTTGTTGGTGTTTTTCAATTTCGAGGTTGTTGTTGAATTTGTTGGTGTTTTTAAATGTTGATGTGTTGTTGAATTTGTTGGTGTTTTTCAATGTTGAGGTTGTTGTTGAATTTGTTGGTGTTTTTCAATGTTGAGGTTGTTGTTGAATTTCTTGGTGTTTTTCAATGTTGAGGTTGTTGTTGTTTTTCAATGTTGAGGTTGTTGTTGAATTTGATGGTGTTTTTCAATGTTGAGGTTGTTGTTGTTTTTCAATGTTGAGGTTGTTGTTGAATTTGTTGGTGTTTTTCAATGTTGAGGTTGTTGTTGAACTTGTTGGTGTTTTTCAATGTTGAGGTTGTTGTTGTTTTTCAATATTGAGGTTGTTGTTGTATTTGTTGGTGTTTTTCAATGTTGAGGTTGTTGTAGTTTTTCAATGTTGAGGTTGTTGTTGAATTTGTTGGTGTTTTTCAATGTCGAGGATGTTGTTGAATTTGTTGGGGTTTTTCAATGTTGAAGTTGTTGTTGAATTTGTTGGTGTTTTTCAATGTTGAGGTTCTTGTTGTTTTTCATGCTGAGGTTGTTGTTGAATTTGTTGGTGTTTTTCAATGTTGAGGTTGTTGTTGAATTTCTTGGTGTTTTTCAATGTTGAGGTTGTTGCTGTTTTTCAATGTTGAGGTTGTTGTTGAATTTGATGGTGTTCTTCAATGTTGAGGTTGTTGTTGTTTTTCAATGTTGAGGTTGTTGTTGAATTTGTTGGTGTTTTTCAATGTTGAGGTTGTTGTTGAACTTGTTGGTGTTTTTCAATGTTGAGGTTGTTGTTGTTTTTCAATGTTGAGGCTACTGTTGAATTTGTTGGTGTTTTTCAATGTTGAGGTTGTTGTTGAATTTGTTGGCGTTTTTAAATGTTGAGGTTTATGTTGAATTTGTTGGTGTTTTTCAATGTTGAGGTTGTTGTTGAATTTGTTGGTGTTCTTCAATGTTGAGGTTGTTGTTGTTTTTCAATGTTGAGGTTGTTGTTGAATTTGTTGTTGTTTTTCATTTTCGAGGTTGTTGTTGAATTTGTTGGTGTTTTTAAATGTTGATGTGTTGTTGAATTTGTTGGTGTTTTTCAATGTTGAGGTTGTTGTTGAATTTGTTGGTGTTTTTCAATGTTGAGGTTCTTGTTGTGTTTCAATGCTGAGGTTGTTGTTGAATTTGTTTGTGTTTTTCAATGTTGAGGTTGTTGTTGAATTTCTTGGTGTTTTTCAATGTTGAGGTTGTTGTTGTTTTTCAATGTTGAGGTTGTTGTTGAATTTGATGGTGTTTTTCAATGTTGAGGTTGTTGTTGTTTTTCAATGTTGAGGTTGTTGTTGAATTTGTTGGTGTTTTTCAATGTTGAGGTTGTTGTTGAACTTGTTGGTGTTTTTCAATGTTGAGGTTGTGGTTGTTTTTTCAATGTTGAGGTTACTGTTGAATTTGTTGGTGTTTTTCAATGTTGAGGTTGTTGTTGAATTTGTTGGCGTTTTTAAATGTTGAGGTTTATGTTGAATTTGTTGGTGTTTTTCAATGTTGAGGTTGTTGTTGAATTTGTTTGTGCTCTTCAATGTTTTGGTTGTTGTTGTTTTTCAATGTTGAGGTTGTTGTTGAATTTGTTGGTGTTTTTCAATTTCGAGGTTGTTGTTGAATTTGTTAGCGTTTTTAAATGTTGATGTGTTGTTGAATTTGTTGGTGTTTTTCAATGTTGAGGTTGTTGTTGTTTTTCAATGTTCAGGTTGTTGTTGAATTGGTTGGTATTTTTCAATGTTGAGGTTGTTGTTGTTTTTCAACGTTCAGGTTGTTGTTGAATTTGTTGGTGTTTTCAATGTTGAGGTTGTTGTTGAATTTGTTGGTGTTTTTCAATGTTGAGGTTGTTGTTGTTTTTCAATGTTGAGGTTGTTGTTGTATTTGTTGGTGTTTTTCAATGTTGAGGTTGTTGTAGTTTTTCAATGTTGAGGTTGTTGTTGAATTTGTTGGTGTTTTTCAGTGTCGAGGTTGTTGTTGAATTTGTTGGTGTTTTTCAATGTTGAAGTTGTTGTTGAATTTGTTGGTGTTTTTCAATGTTGAGGTTGTTGTTGAATTTGTTGGTGTTTTTCAATGTTGAGGTTGTTGTTGAATTTGTTGGTGTTTTTCAATGTTGAGGTTGTTGTTGTTTTTCAATGTTGAGGTTGTTGTTGAATTTGTTGGTGTTTTTCAATGTTGAGGTTGTTGTTGTTGTTCAATGTGGAGGTTGTTGTTGAATTTGTTGGCGTTTTTAAATGTTGAGGTTGTTGTTGAATTTGTTGGTGTTTTTCAATGTTGAGGTTGTTGTTGAATTTGTTGGTGTTTTTCAATGTTGAGGTTGTTGTTGTTTTTCAATGTTGAGGTTGTTGTTTAATTTAATGGTGTTTTTCAATGTCGAGGTTGTTGTTGAATTTGTTGGTGTTTTTCAATGTTGAAGTTGTTGTTGAATTTGTTGGTGTTTTTTAATTTGAGGTTGTTGTTGTTTTTCAATGTTGAGGTTGTTGTTGAATTTGTTGGTGTTTTTCAATGTTGAGGTTGTTGTTGATTTTCAATGTTGAGGTTGTTGTTATTTTTCAATGTTGAGGATGTTGTTGAATTTGTTGGTGTTTTTCAATTTCGAGGTTGTTGTTGAATTTGTTGGTGTTTTTCAAAGTTGAAGTTGTTGTTGAATTTGTTGGTGTTTTTCAATGTTGAGGTTGTTGTTGTTTTTCAATGTTGAGGTTGTTGTTGAATTTGTTGGTGTTTTTCAATGTTGAGGTTGTTGTTGTTTTTCAATGCAGAGGTTGTTGTTGAATTTGTTGGCGTTTTTAAATGTTGAGGTTGTTGTTGTTTTTCAATGCTGAGGTTGTTGTTGAATTTGTTGGTGTTTTTCAATGTTGAGGTTGTTGCTGTTTTTCAATGTTGAGGTTACTGTTGAATTTGTTTGTGCTCTTCAATGTTGTGGTTGTTGTTGTTTTTCAATGTTGAGGTTGTTGTTGAATTTGTTGGTGTTTTTCAATTTCGAGGTTGTTGTTGAATTTGTTGGTGTTTTTAAATGTTGATGTGTTGTTGAATTTGTTGGTGTTTTTCAATGTTGAGGTTGATGTTGTTTTTCAATGTTCAGGTTGTTGTTGAATTGGTTGGTATTTTTCAATGTTGAGGTTGTTGTTGTTTTTCAACGTTCAGGTTGTTGTTGAATTTGTTGGTGTTTTCAATGTTGAGGTTGTTGTTGAATTTGTTGGTGTTTTTCAATGTTGAGGTTGTTGTTGTTTTTCAATGTTGAGGTTGTTGTTGTATTTGTTGGTGTTTTTCAATGTTGAGGTTGTTGTAGTTTTTCAATGTTGAGGTTGTTGTTGAATTTGTTGGTGTTTTTCAGTGTCGAGGTTGTTGTTGAATTTGTTGGTGTTTTTCAATGTTGAAGTTGTTGTTGAATTTATTGGTGTTTTTCAATGTTGAGGTTGTTGTTGAATTTGTTGGTGTTTTTAAATGTTGAGGTTGTTGTTGAATTTGTTGGTGTTTTTCAATGTTGAGGTTGTTGTTGTTTTTCAATGTTGAGGTTGTTGTTGAATTTGTTGGTGTTTTTCAATGTTGAGGTTGTTGTTGTTGTTCAATGTGGAGGTTGTTGTTGAATTTGTTGGCGTTTTTAAATGTTGAGGTTGTTGTTGAATTTGTTGGTGTTTTTCAATGTTGAGGTTGTTGTTGAATTTGTTGGTGTTTTTCAATGTTGAGGTTGTTGTTGTTTTTCAATGTTGAGGTTGTTGTTTAATTTAATGGTGTTTTTCAATGTCGAGGTTGTTGTTGAATTTGTTGGTGTTTTTCAATGTTGAAGTTGTTGTTGAATTTGTTGGTGTTTTTTAATTTGAGGTTGTTGTTGTTTTTCAATGTTGAGGTTGTTGTTGAATTTGTTGGTGTTTTTCAATGTTGAGGTTGTTGTTGATTTTCAATGTTGAGGTTGTTGTTATTTTTCAATGTTGAGGATGTTGTTGAATTTGTTGGTGTTTTTCAATTTCGAGGTTGTTGTTGAATTTGTTGGTGTTTTTCAAAGTTGAAGTTGTTGTTGAATTTGTTGGTGTTTTTCAATGTTGAGGTTGTTGTTGTTTTTCAATGTTGAGGTTGTTGTTGAATTTGTTGGTGTTTTTCAATGTTGAGGTTGTTGTTGTTTTTCAATGCAGAGGTTGTTGTTGAATTTGTTGGCGTTTTTAAATGTTGAGGTTGTTGTTGTTTTTCAATGCTGAGGTTGTTGTTGAATTTGTTGGTGTTTTTCAATGTTGAGGTTGTTGTTGTTTTTCAATGTTGAGGTTACTGTTGAATTTGTTGGTGTTTTTCAATGTTGAGGTTGTTGTTGAATTTGTTGGCGTTTTTAAATGTTGAGGTTCATGTTGAATTTGTTGGTGTTTTTCAATGTTGAGGTTGTTGTTGAATTTGTTGGTGTTCTTCAATGTTGAGGTTGTTGTTGTTTTTCAATGTTGAGGTTGTTGTTGAATTTGTTGGTGTTTTTCAATTTCGAGGTTGTTGTTGAATTTGTTGGTGTTTTTAAATGTTGATGTGTTGTTGAATTTTTTGGTGTTTTTCAATGTTGAGGTTGTTGTTGTTTTTCAATGTTCAGTTTGTTGTTGAATTGGTTGGTGCTTTTCAATGTTGAGGTTGTTGTTGTTTTTCAATGTTGAGGTTGTTGTTGAATTTGTTGGTGTTTTCAATGTTGAGGTTGTTGTTGAATTTGTTGGTGTTTTTCAATGTTGAGGTTGTTGTTGTTTTTCAATGTTGAGGTTGTTGTTGTATTTGTTGGTGTTTTTCAATGTTGAGGTTGTTGTAGTTTTTCAATGTTGAGGTTGTTGTTGAATTTGTTCGTGTTTTTCAGTGTCGAGGTTGTTGTTGAATTTGTTGGTGTTTTTCAATGTTGAAGTTGTTGTTGAATTTGTTGGTGTTTTTCAATGTTGAGGTTGTTGTTGAATTTGTTGGTGTTTTTAAATGTTGAGGTTGTTGTTGAAATTGTTGGTGTTTTTCAATGTTGAGGTTGTTGTTGTTTTTCAATGTTGAGGTTGTTGTTGAATTTGTTGGTGTTTTTCAATGTTGAGGTTGTTGTTGTTGTTCAATGTGGAGGTTGTTGTTGAATTTGTTGGCGTTTTTAAATGTTGAGGTTGTTGTTGAATTTGTTGGTGTTTTTCAATGTTGAGGTTGTTGTTGAATTTGTTGGTGTTTTTCAATGTTGAGGTTGTTGGTGTTTTTCAATGTTGAGGTTGTTGTTTCATTTAATGGTGTTTTTCAATGTCGAGGTTGTTGTTGAATTTGTTGGTGTTTTTCAATGTTGAAGTTGTTGTTGAATTTGTTGGTGTTTTTTAAGTTGAGGTTGTTGTTGTTTTTCAATGTTGAGGTTGTTGTTGAATTTGTTGGTGTTTTTCAATGTTGAGGTTGTTGTTGATTTTCAATGTTGAGGTTGTTGTTATTTTTCAATGTTGAGGTTGTTGTTGAATTTGTTGGTGTTTTTCAATTTCGAGGTTGATGTTGAATTTGTTGGTGTTTTTCAATGTTGAAGTTGTTGTTGAATTTGTTGGTGTTTTTCAATGTTGAGGTTGTTGTTGTTTTTCAATGTTGAGGTTGTTGTTGAATTTGTTGGTGTTTTTCAATGTTGAGGTTGTTGTTGTTTTTCAATGCTGATGTTGTTGTTGAATTTGTTGGTGTTTTTCAATGTTGAGGTTGTTGTTGAATTTGTTGGTGTTTTTCAATGTTGAGGTTGTTGTTGTTTTTCAATGTTGAGGTTGTTGTTGAATTTGTTGGTGTTTTTCAATGTTGAGGTTGTTGTTCTTTTTCAATGTTGAGGTTGTTGTTGAATTTGTTGGTGTTTTTCAATGTTGAGGTTTTTGTTGAATTTGTTCGTGTTTTTCAATGTTGAGGTTGTTGTTGTTTTTCAATGTTGAGGTTATTGTTGAATTTGTTGGTGTTTTTCAATGTTGAGGTTGTTGTTGAATTTGTTGGTGTTTTCCAATGTTGAGGTTGTGGTTGTTGTTCAATGTGGAGGCATTTCTTGAATTTGTTGGCGTTTTTAAATGTTGAGGTTGTTGTTGAATTTGTTGGTGTTTTTCAATGTTGAGGTTGTCGTTGAATTTGATGGTGTTTTTCAATGTCGAGGTTGTTGTTGAATTTGTTGGTGTTTTTCAATGTTGAAGTTGTTGTTGAATTTGTTGGTGTTTTTTATGTTGAGGTTGTTGTTGTTTTTCAATGTTGAGGTTGTTGTTGAATTTATGGTGTTTTTCAATGTTGAGGTTGTTTAGTTTTTCAATGTTGAGGTTGTTGTTATTTTTCAATGTTGAGGTTGTTGTTGAATTTGTTGGTGTTTTTCAATTTCGAGGTTGTTGATGAATTTGTTGGTGTTTTTCAATGTTGAAGTTGTTGTTGAATTTGTTGGTGTTTTTCAATGTTGAGGTTGTTGTTGTTTTTCAATGTTGAGGTTGTTGTTGAATTTGTTGGTGTTTTTCAATGTTGAGGTTGTTGTTGTTTTTCAATGTTGAGGTTGATGTTGAATTTGTTGGTGCTTTTCAATGTTGAGGTTGTTGTTGTTTTTCAATGTTGAGGTTGCTCTTGAATTTGTTGGTGTTTTTCAATGTTGAGGTTGTTGTTGAATTTGTTGATGTTTTTCAATGTTGAGGTTGTTGTTGTTTTTCAATGTTGAGGTTATTGTTGAATTTGTTGGTGTTTTTCAATGTCGAGGTTGTTGTTGAATTTGTTGGTGTTTTTCAATGTTGAAGTTGTTGTTGAATTTGTTGGTGTTTTTCAATGTTGAGGTTGTTGTTGTTTTTCAATGTTGAGGTTGTTGTTGAATTTGTTGGTTTTTTTCAATGTTGAGGTTGTTGTTGTTTTTCAACGCAGAGGTTGTTGTTGAATTTGTTGACGTTTTTAAATGTTGAGGTTGTTGTTGTTTTTCAATGCTGAGGTTGTTGTTGAATTTGTTGGTGTTTTTCAATGTTGAGGTTGTTGTTGTTTTTCAATGTTGAGGTTACTGTTGAATTTGTTGGTGTTTTTCAATGTTGAGGTTGTTGTTGAATTTGTTGGCGTTTTTAAATGTTGAGGTTTATGTTGAATTTGTTGGTGTTTTTCAATGTTGAGGTTGTTGTTGAATTTGTTGGTGTTCTTCAATGTTGAGGTTGTTGTTGTTTTTCAATGTTGAGGTTGTTGTTGAATTTGTTGGTGTTTTTCAATTTCGAGGTTGTTGTTGAATTTGTTGGTGTTTTTAAATGTTGATGTGTTGTTGAATTTGTTGGAGTTTTTCAATGTTGAGGTTGTTGTTGTTTTTCAATGTTCAGGTTGTTGTTGAATTGGTTGGTGTTTTTCAATGTTGAGGTTGTTGTTGTTTTTCAATGTTGAGGTTGTTGTTGAATTTGTTGGTGTTTTCAATGTTGAGGTTGTTGTTGAATTTGTTGGTGTTTTTCAATGTTGAGGTTGTTGTTGTTTTTCAATGTTGAGGTTGTTGTTGTATTTGTTGGTGTTTTTCAATGTTGAGGTTGTTGTACTTTTTCAATGTTGAGGTTGTTGTTGAATTTGTTCGTGTTTTTCAGTGTCGAGGTTGTTGTTGAATTTGTTGGTGTTTTTCAATGTTGAAGTTGTTGTTGAATTTGTTGGTGTTTTTCAATGTTGAGGTTGTTGTTGAATTTGTTGGTGTTTTTAAATGTTGAGGTTGTTGTTGAATTTGTTGGTGTTTTTCAATGTTGAGGTTGTTGTTGTTTTTCAATGTTGAGGTTGTAGTTGAATTTGTTGGCGTTTTTAAATGTTGAGGTTGTTGTTGAATTTGTTGGTGTTTTTCAATGTTGAGGTTGTTGTTGAATTTGTTGGTGTTTTTCAATGTTGAGGTTGTTGTTGTTTTTCAATGTTGAGGTTGTTGTTTATTTTAATGGTGTTTTTCAATGTCGAGGTTGTTGTTGAATTTGTTGGTGTTTTTCAATGTTGAAGTTGTTGTTGAATTTGTTGGTGTTTTTTAAGTTGAGGTTGTTGTTGTTTTTCAATGTTGAGGTTGTTGTTGAATTTGTTGGTGTTTTTCAATGTTGAGGTTGTTGTTGATTTTCAATGTTGAGGTTGTTGTTATTTTTCAATGTTGAGGTTGTTGTTGAATTTGTTGGTGTTTTTCAATTTCGAGGTTGTTGTTGAATTTGTTGGTGTTTTTCAATGTTGAAGTTGTTGTTGAATTTGTTGGTGTTTTTCAATGTTGAGGTTGTTGTTGTTTTTCAATGTTGAGGTTGTTGTTGAATTTGTTGGTGTTTTTCAATGTTGAGGTTGTTGTTGAAATTGTTGGTGTTTTTCAATGTTGAGGTTGTTGTTGTTTTTCAATGTCGAGGTTGTTGTTGAATTTGTTGGTGTTTTTCAATGTTGAGGTTGTTGTTCTTTTTCAATGTTGAGGTTGTTGTTGAAATTGTTGGTGTTTTTCAATGTTGGGGTTGTTGTTGAATTTGTTGGTGTTTTTCAATGTTGAGGTTGTTGTTGTTTTTCAATGTTGAGGTTATTGTTGAATTTGTTGGTGTTTTTCAATGTTGAGGTTGTTGTTGAATTTGTTGGTGTTTTCCAATGTTGAGGTTGTGGTTGTTGTTCAATTTGGAGGTAGTTCTTGAATTTGTTGGCGTTTTTAAATGTTGAGGTTGTTGTTGAATTTGTTGGTGTTTTTCAATGTTGAGGTTGTTGTTGAATTTGATGGTGTTTTTCAATGTTGAAGTTGTTGTTGAATTTGTTGGTGTTTTTCAATGCTGAAGTTTTTGTTGAATTTGTTGGTGTTTTTTATGTTGAGGTTTTTGTTGTTTTTCAATGTTGAGGTTGTTGTTGAATTTGTTGGTGTTTTTCAATGTTGAGGTTGTTGTTGTTTTTCAATGTTGAGGTTGTTGTTATTTTTCAATGTTGAGGTTGTTGTTGAATTTGTTGGTCTTTTTCAATTTCGAGGTTGTTGTTGAATTTGTTGGTGTTTTTCAATGTTGAAGTTGTTGTTGAATTTGTTGGTGTTTTTCAATGTTGAGGTTGTTGTTGTTTTTCAATGTTGAGGTTGTTGTTGAATTTGTTGGTGTTCTTCAATGTTGAGGTTGTTGTTGAATTTGTTGGTGTTTTTCAATATTGAGGTTGTTGTTGTTTTTCAATGTTGAGGTTGATGTTGAATTTGTTGTTGTTTTTCAATGTTGAGGTTGTTGTTGTTTTTCAATGTTGAGGTTGCTGTTGAATTTGTTGGTGTTTTTCAATGTTGAGGTTGTTGTTGAATTTGTTGATGTTTTTCAATGTTGAGGTTGTTGTTGTTTTTCAATGTTGAGGTTATTGTTGAATTTGTTGGTGTTTTTCAATGTCGAGGTTGTTGTTGAATTTGTTGCTGTTTTTCAATGTTGAAGTTGTTGTTGAATTTGTTGGTGTTTTTCAATGTTGAGGTTGTTCGTTGAATTTGTTGGTGTTTTTAAATGTTGAGGTTGTTGTTGAATTTGTTGGTGTTTTTCAAAGTTGAGGTTGTTGTTGTTTTTCAATGTTGAGGTTGTTGTTGAATTTGTTGGTGTTTTTCAATGTTGAGGTTGTTCTTGTTGTTCAATGTAGAGGTTGTTGTTGAATTTGTTGGTGTTTTTCAATGTCGAGGTTGTTGTTGAATTTGTTGGTGTTTTTCAATGTTGAATTTGTTGTTGAATTTGTTGGTGTTTTTAAATGTTGAGGTTGTTGTTGAATTTGTTGGTGTTTTTCAATGTTGAGGTTGTTCTTGAATTTGTTGGCGTTTTTAAATGTTCAGGTTGTTGTTGAATTTGTTGTTGTTTTTCAATGTTGAGGTTGTTGTTGAATTTGTTGGTGTTTTTCAATGTTGAGGTTGTTGTTGTTTTTCAATGCTGAGGTTGTTGTTGAATTTGTTGGTGTTTTTCAATGTTGAGGTTGTTGTTGAATTTGTTGGTGTTTTTCAATGTTGAGGTTGTTGTTGTTTTTCAATGTTGAGGTGGTTGTTGAATTTGTTGGTGTTTTTCAATGTTGAGGTTGTTGTTCTTTTTCAATGTTCAGGTTGTTGTTGAATTTGTTGGTGTTTTTCAATGTTGAGGTTGTTGTTGAATTTGTTGGTGTTTTTCAATGTTGAGGTTGTTGTTGTTTTTCAATGTTGAGGTTATTGTTGAATTTGTTGGTGTTTTTCAATGTTGAGGTTGTTGTTGAATTTGTTGGTGTTTTCCAATGTTGTGGTTGTGGTTGTTGTTCAATGTGGAGGTAGTTCTTGAATTTGTTGGCGTTTTTAAATGTTGAGGTTGTTGTTGAATTTGTTGGTGTTTTTCAATGTTGAGGTTGTTGTTGAATTTGATGGTGTTTTTCAATGTCGAGGTTGTTGTTGAATTTGTTGGTGTTTTTTATGTTGAGGTTGTTGTTGTTTTTCAATGTTGAGGTTGTTGTTGAATTTGTTGGTGTTTTTCAATGTTGAGGTTGTTGTTGTTTTTCAATGTTGAGGTTGTTGTTATTTTTCAATGTTGAGGTTGTTGTTGAATTTGTTGGTGTTTTTCAATTTCGAGGTTGTTGTTGAATTTGTTGGTGTTTTTCAATGTTGAAGTTGTTGTTGAATTTGTTGGTGTTTTTCAATGTTGAGGCTGTTGTTGTTTTTCAATGTTGAGGTTGTTGTTGAATTTGTTGGTGTTTTTCAATGCTGAGGTTGTTGTTGAATTTGTTGGTGTTTTTCAATATTGAGGTTGTTGTTGTTTTTCAATGTTGAGGTTGATGTTGAATTTGTTGGTGTTTTTCAATGTTGAGGTTGTTGTTGTTTTTCAATGTTGAGGTTGCTGTTGAATTTGTTGGTGTTTTTCAATGTTGAGGTTGTTGTTGAATTTGTTGATGTTTTTCAATGTTGAGGTTGTTGTTGTTTTTCAATGTTGAGGTTATTGTTGAATTTGTTGGTGTTTTTCAATGTTGAGGTTATTGTTGAATTTGTTGGTGTTTTTCAAAGTCGAGGTTGTTGTTGAATTTGTTGGTGTTTTTCAATGTTGAGGATGTTGTTGTTGTTCAATGTGGAGGTTGTTGTTGAATTTGTTGGTGTTCTTCAATGTTGAGGTTGTTGTTGAATTTGTTGGTGTTTTTCAATATTGAGGTTGTTGTTGTTTTTCAATGTTGAGGTTGATGTTGAATTTGTTGGTGTTTTTCAATGTTGAGGTTGTTGTTGTTTTTCAATGTTGAGGTTGCTGTTGAATTTGTTGGTGTTTTTCAATGTTGAGGTTGTTGTTGAATTTGTTGATGTTTTTCAATGTTGAGGTTGTTGTTGTTTTTCAATGTTGAGGTTATTGTTGAATTTGTTGGTGTTTTTCAATGTCGAGGTTGTTTTTGAATTTGTTGGTGTTTTTCAATGTTGAAGTTGTTGTTGAATTTGTTGGTGTTTTTCAATGTTGAGGTTGTTCGTTGAATTTGTTGTTGTTTTTCAATGTTGAGGTTGTTGTTGAATTTGTTGGTGTTTTTCAATGTTGAGGTTGTTGTTGTTGTTCAATGTAGAGGTTGTTGTTGAATTTGTTGGTGTTTTTCAATGTCGAGGTTGTTGTTGAATTTGTTGGTGTTTTTCAATGTTGAATTTGTTGTTGAATTTGTTGGTGTTTTTAAATGTTGAGGTTGTTGTTGAATTTGTTGGTGTTTTTCAATGTTGAGGTTGTTCTTGAATTTGTTGGCGTTTTTAAATGTTCAGGTTGTTGTTGAATTTGTTGTTGTTTTTCAATGTTGAGGTTGTTGTTGAATTTGTTGGTGTTTTTCAATGTTGAGGTTGTTGTTGTTTTTCAATGCTGAGGTTGTTGTTGAATTTGTTGGTGTTTTTCAATGTTGAGGTTGTTGTTGTTTTTCAATGTTGAGGTGGTTGTTGAATTTGTTGGTGTTTTTCAATGTTGAGGTTGTTGTTCTTTTTCAATGTTCAGGTTGTTGTTGAATTTGTTGGTGTTTTTCAATGTTGAGGTTGTTGTTGAATTTGTTGGTGTTTTTCAATGTTGAGGTTGTTGTTGTTTTTCAATGTTGAGGTTATTGTTGAATTTGTTGGTGTTTTTCAATGTTGAGGTTGTTGTTGAATTTGTTGGTGTTTTCCGATGTTGTGGTTGTGGTTGTTGTTCAATGTGGAGGTAGTTCTTGAATTTGTTGGCGTTTTTAAATGTTGAGGTTGTTGTTGAATTTGTTGTTGTTTTTCAATGTTGAGGTTGTTGTTGAATTTGTTGGTGTTTTTCAATGTTGAGGTTGTTGTTGTTTTTCAATGCTGAGGTTGTTGTTGAATTTGTTGGTGTTTTTCAATGTTGAGGTTGTTGTTGTTTTTCAATGTTGAGGTGGTTGTTGAATTTGTTGGTGTTTTTCAATGTTGAGGTTGTTGTTCTTTTTCAATGTTCAGGTTGTTGTTGAATTTGTTGGTGTTTTTCAATGTTGAGGTTGTTGTTGAATTTGTTGGTGTTTTTCAATGTTGAGGTTGTTGTTGTTTTTCAATGTTGAGGTTATTGTTGAATTTGTTGGTGTTTTTCAATGTTGAGGTTGTTGTTGAATTTGTTGGTGTTTTCCGATGTTGTGGTTGTGGTTGTTGTTCAATGTGGAGGTAGTTCTTGAATTTGTTGGCGTTTTTAAATGTTGAGGTTGTTGTTGAATTTGTTGGTGTTTTTCAATGTTGAGGTTGTTGTTGAATTTGATGGTGTTTTTCAATGTCGAGGTTGTTGTTGAATTTGTTGGTGTTTTTCAATGTTGAAGTTGTTGTTGAATTTGTTGGTGTTTTTTATGTTGAGGTTGTTGTTGTTTTTCAATGTTGAGGTTGTTGTTGAATTTGTTGGTGTTTTTCAATGTTGAGGTTGTTGTTGTTTTTCAATGTTGAGGTTGTTGTTATTTTTCAATGTTGAGGTTGTTGTTGAATTTGTTGGTGTTTTTCAATTTCGAGGTTGTTGTTGAATTTGTTGGTGTTTTTCAATGTTGAAGTTGTTGTTGAATTTGTTGGTGTTTTTCAATGTTGAGGTTGTTTTTGTTTTTCAATGTTGAGGTTGTTTTTGAATTTGTTGGTGTTTTTCAATGCTGAGGTTGTTGTTGAATTTGTTGGTGTTTTTCAATATTGAGGTTGTTGTTGTTTTTCAATGTTGAGGTTGATGTTGAATTTGTTGGTGTTTTTCAATGTTGAGGTTGTTGTTGTTTTTCAATGTTGAGGTTGCTGTTGAATTTGTTGGTGTTTTTCAATGTTGAGGTTGTTGTTGAATTTGTTGATGTTTTTCAATGTTGAGGTTGTTGTTGTTTTTCAATGTTGAGGTTATTGTTGAATTTGTTGGTGTTTTTCAATGTCGAGGTTGTTGTTGAATTTGTTGGTGTTTTTCAATGTTGAAGTTGTTGTTGAATTTGTTGGTGTTTTCAATGTTGAGGTTCTTCGTTGAATTTGTTGGTGTTTTTAAATGTTGAGGTTGTTGTTGAATTTGTTGGTGTTTTTCAATGTTGAGGTTGTTGTTGTTTTTCAATGTTGAGGTTGTTGTTGAATTTGTTGGTGTTTTTCAATGTTGAGGTTGTTGTTGTTGTTCAATGTAGAGGTTGTTGTTGAATTTGTTGGTGTTTTTCAATGTCGAGGTTGTTGTTGAATTTGTTGGTGTTTTTCAATGTTGAATTTGTTGTTGAATTTGTTGGTGTTTTTCAATGTTGAGGTTGTTGTTGTTTTTCAATGTTGAGGTTGTTGTTGAATTTGTTGGTGTTTTACAATGTTGAGGTTGTTGCTGTTTTTAAATTTTGAGGTTGTTCTTCAATTTGTTGGTGTTTTTAAATGTTGAGGTTGTTGTTGAATATATTGGTGTTTTTCAATGTTGCGGTTGTTGTTGTTTTTCAATGCTGAGGTTGTTGTTGAATTTGTTGGTGTTTTTCAATGTTCAGGTTGTTGTTTTTTGTCAATGTTGAGGTTGTTGTTGAATTTGTTGGTGTTTTTCAATTTCGAGGTTGTTGTTGAATTTGTTGGTGTTTTTCAATGTTGAAGTTGTTGTTGAATTTGTTGGTAGTTTTCAATGTTGAGGTTGTTGTTGTTTTTCAATGTTGAGGTTGTTGTTGAATTTGTTGGTGTTTTTCAATGTTGAGGTTGTTGTTGTTTTTCAGTGCTGAGATTGTTGAATTTGTTGATGTTTTTCAATGTTGAGGTTGTTGTTGAATTTGTTGGTGTTTTTCAATGTTGAGGTTGTTGTTGTTTTTCAATGTTGAGGTTGTTGTTGAATTTGTTGGTGTTTTTCAATGTTGAGGTTGTTGTTGTTTTTCAATGTTGAGGTTGTTGTTGAATTTGTTGTTGTTTTTCAATGTTGAGGTTGTTGTTGAATTTGTTGGTGTTTTTCAATGTTGAGGTTGTTGTTGTTTTTCAATGTTGAGGTTATTGTTGAATTTGTTGGTGTTTTGCAATGTTGAAGTTGTTCTTGAATTTGTTGGCTTTTTTAAATGTTGAGGTTTATGTTGAATTTGTTGATGTTTTTCAATGTTGAGGTTGTTGTTGAATTTGTTGGTGTTTTTCAATGTTGAGGTTGTTGTTGTTTTTCAATGTTGAGGTTGTTGTTGAATTTGTTGGTGTTTTCAATTTCGAGGTTGTTGTTGAATTTGTTGGTGTTTTTCAATGTTGAAGTTGTTGTTGAATTTGTTGGTGTTTTTCAATTATGAGGTTGTTGTTGTTTTTCAATGTTCTGGTTGTTGTTGAATTGGTTGGTGTTTTTCAATGTTGAGGTTGTTGTTGTTTTTCAATGTTGAGGTTGTTGTTGTTTTTCAATGTTGAGGTTGTTGATGAATTTGTTGGTGTTTTCAATGTTGAGGTTGTTGTTCAATTTGTTGGTGTTTTTCAATGTTGAGGTTGTTGTTGTTTTTCAATATTGAGGTTGTTGTATTTGTTGGTGTTTTTCAATGTTGAGGTTGTTGTAGTTTTTCAATGTTGAGGTTGTTGTTGAATTTGTTGGTGTTTTTCAATGTCGAGGATGTTGTTGAATTTGTTGGGGTTTTTCAATGTTGAGGTTGTTGTTCAATTTGTTGGTGTTTTTCAATGTTGAGGTTCTTGTTGTTTTTCAATGCTGAGGTTGTTGTTGAATTTGTTGGTGTTTTTCAATGTTGAGGTTGTTGTTGAATTTCTTGGTGTTTTTCAATGTTGAGTTTGTTGTTGTTTTTCAATGTTGAGGTTTTTTGTTGAATTTCATGGTGTTTTTCAATGTTGAGGTTGTTGTTGTTTTTGAATGTTGAGGT
The DNA here is from genome assembly GCA_026770705.1 of Isurus oxyrinchus. Taxonomy (NCBI): domain Eukaryota; kingdom Metazoa; phylum Chordata; class Chondrichthyes; order Lamniformes; family Lamnidae; genus Isurus; species Isurus oxyrinchus. Next base: position 7,561 of record JANJGN010000521.1, on the reverse strand, counting down.
TGTTGTTGAATTTGTTGGTGTTTTTCAATGTTGAGGTTGTTGTTGAACTTGTTGGTGTTTTTCAATGTTGAGGTTGTTGTTGTTTTTCAATGTTGAGGTTACTGTTGAATTTGTTGGTGTTTTTCAATGTTGAGGTTGTTGTTGAATTTGTTGGCGTTTTTAAATGTTGAGGTTTATGTTGAATTTGTTGGTGTTTTTCAATGTTGAGGTTGTTGTTGAATTTGTTGGTGTTCTTCAATGTTGAGGTTGTTGTTGTTTTTCAATGTTGAGGTTGTTGTTGAATTTGTTGGTGTTTTTCAATTTCGAGGTTGTTGTTGAATTTGTTGGTGTTTTTAAATGTTGATGTGTTGTTGAATTTGTTGGTGTTTTTCAATGTTGTGGTTGTTGTTGTTTTTCAATGTTCAGGTTGTTGTTGAATTGGTTGGTGTTTTTCAATGTTGAGGTTGTTGTTGTTTTTCAATGTTGAGGTTGTTGTTGAATTTGTTGGTGTTTTCAATGTTGAGGCTGTTGTTGAATTTGTTGGTGTTTTTCAATGTTGAGGTTGTTGTTGTTTTTCAATGTTGAGGTTGTTGTTGTATTTGTTGGTGTTTTTCAATGTTGAGGTTGTTGTAGTTTTTCAATGTTGAGGTTGTTGTTGAATTTGTTGGTGTTTTTCAATGTCGAGGTTGTTGTTGAATTTGTTGGTGTTTTTCAATGTTGAAATTGTTGTTGAATTTGTTGGTGTTTTTCAATGTTGAGGTTGTTGTTGAATTTGTTGGTGTTTTTAAATGTTGAGGTTGTTGTTGAATTTGTTGGTGTTTTTCAATGTTGAGGTTGTTGCTGTTTTTCAATGTTGAGGTTGTTGTTGAATTTGTTGGTGTTTTTCAATGTTGAGGTTGTTGTTGTTGTTCAATGTGGAGGTTGTTGTTGAATTTGTTGGCGTTTTTAAATGTTGAGGTTGTTGTTGAATTTGTTGGTGTTTTTCAATGTTGAGGTTGTTGTTGAATTTGTTGGTGTTTTTCAATGTTGAGGTTGTTGTTGTTTTTCAATGTTGAGGTTGTTGTTGAATTTGATGGTGTTTTTCAATGTCGAGGTTGTTGTTGAATTTGTTGGTGTTTTTCAATGTTGAAGTTGTTGTTGAATTTGTTGGTGTTATTTGTGTTGAGGTTGTTGTTGTTTTTCAGTGTTGAGGTTGTTGTTGAATTTGTTGGTGTTTTTCAATGTTGAGGTTGTTGTTGTTTCTCAATGTTGAGGTTGTTGTTATTTTTCAATGTTGAGGTTGTTGTTGAATTTGTTGGTGTTTTTCAATTTCGAGGTTGTTGTTGAATTTGTTGGTGTTTTTCAATGTTGAGGTTGTTGTTGTTTTTCAATGTTGAGGTTGTTGTTGAATTTGTTGGTGTTTTTCAATGTTGAGGTTGTTGTTGTTTTTCAATGCTGAGGTTGTTGATGAATTTGTTGGTGTTTTTCAATGTTGAGGTTGTTGTTGAATTTGTTGGTGTTTTTCAATGTTGAGGTTTATGTTGAATTTGTTGGTGTTTTTCAATGTTGAGGTTGTTGTTGAATTTGTTGGTGTTCTTCAATGTTGAGGTTGTTGTTGTTTTTCAATGTTGAGGTTGTTGTTGAATTTGTTGGTGTTTTTCAATTTCGAGGTTGTTGTTGAATTTGTTGGTGTTTTTAAATGTTGATGTGTTGTTGAATTTGTTGGTGTTTTTCAATGTTGTGGTTGTTGTTGTTTTTCAATGTTCAGGTTGTTGTTGAATTGGTTGGTGTTTTTCAATGTTGAGGTTGTTGTTGTTTTTCAATGTTGAGGTTGTTGTTGAATTTGTTGGTGTTTTCAATGTTGAGGCTGTTGTTGAATTTGTTGGTGTTTTTCAATGTTGAGGTTGTTGTTGTTTTTCAATGTTGAGGTTGTTGTTGTATTTGTTGGTGTTTTTCAATGTTGAGGTTGTTGTAGTTTTTCAATGTTGAGGTTGTTGTTGAATTTGTTGGTGTTTTTCAATGTCGAGGTTGTTGTTGAATTTGTTGGTGTTTTTCAATGTTGAAATTGTTGTTGAATTTGTTGGTGTTTTTCAATGTTGAGGTTGTTGTTGAATTTGTTGGTGTTTTTAAATGTTGAGGTTGTTGTTGAATTTGTTGGTGTTTTTCAATGTTGAGGTTGTTGCTGTTTTTCAATGTTGAGGTTGTTGTTGAATTTGTTGGTGTTTTTCAATGTTGAGGTTGTTGTTGTTGTTCAATGTGGAGGTTGTTGTTGAATTTGTTGGCGTTTTTAAATGTTGAGGTTGTTGTTGAATTTGTTGGTGTTTTTCAATGTTGAGGTTGTTGTTGAATTTGTTGGTGTTTTTCAATGTTGAGGTTGTTGTTGTTTTTCAATGTTGAGGTTGTTGTTGAATTTGATGGTGTTTTTCAATGTCGAGGTTGTTGTTGAATTTGTTGGTGTTTTTCAATGTTGAAGTTGTTGTTGAATTTGTTGGTGTTATTTGTGTTGAGGTTGTTGTTGTTTTTCAGTGTTGAGGTTGTTGTTGAATTTGTTGGTGTTTTTCAATGTTGAGGTTGTTGTTGTTTCTCAATGTTGAGGTTGTTGTTATTTTTCAATGTTGAGGTTGTTGTTGAATTTGTTGGTGTTTTTCAATTTCGAGGTTGTTGTTGAATTTGTTGGTGTTTTTCAATGTTGAGGTTGTTGTTGTTTTTCAATGTTGAGGTTGTTGTTGAATTTGTTGGTGTTTTTCAATGTTGAGGTTGTTGTTGTTTTTCAATGCTGAGGTTGTTGATGAATTTGTTGGTGTTTTTCAATGTTGAGGTTGTTGTTGAATTTGTTGGTGTTTTTCAATGTTGAGGTTGTTGTTGTTTTTCAATGTTGAGGTTGTTGTTGAATTTGTTGGTGTTTTTCAATGTTGAGGTTGTTGTTGTTTTTCAATGTTGAGGTTGTTGTTGAATTTGTTGGTGTTTTTCAATGTTGAGGTTGTTGTTGAATTTGTTGGTGTTTTTCAATGTTGAGGTTGTTGTTGTTTTTCAATGTTGAGGTTAATGTTGAATTTGTTGGTGTTTTTCAATGTTGAGGTTGTTGTTGAATTTGTTGGCGTTTTTAAATGTTGAGGTTTATGTTGAATTTGTTGGTGTTTTTTCAATGTTGAGGTTGTTGTTGAATTTGTTGGTGTTTTTCAAAGTTGAGGTTGTTGTTGTTTTTCAATGTTGAGGTAGTTGTTGAATTTGTTGGTGTTTTTCAATTTCGAGGTTGTTGTTGAATTTGTTGGTGTTTTTCAATGTTGAAGTTGTTGTTGAATTTGTTGGTGTTTTTCAATGTTGAGGTTGTTGTTGTTTTTCAATGTTGAGGTTGTTGTTGAATTGGTTGGTGTTTTTCAATGTTGAGGTTGTTGTTGTTTTTCAATGTTGAGGTTGTTGTTGAATTTCTTGGTGTTTTCAATGTTGAGGCTGTTGTTGAATTTGTTGGTGTTTTTCAATGTTGAGGTTGTTGTTGTTTTTCAATGTTGAGGTTGTTGTGGTATTTGTTGGTGTTTTTCAATGTTGAGGTTGTTGTAGTTTTTCAATGTTGAGGTTGTTGTTGAATTTGTTGGTGTTTTTCAATGTCGAGGTTGTTGTTGAATTTGTTGGTGTTTTTCAATGTTGAAGTTGTTGTTGAATTTGTTGGTGTTTTTCAATGTTGAGGTTGTTGTTGAATTTGTTGGTGTTTTTAAATGTTGAGGTTGTTGTTGAATTTGTTGGTGTTTTTCAATGTTGAGGTTGTTGCTGTTTTTCAATGTTGAGGTTGTTGTTGAATTTGTTGGTGTTTTTCAATGTTGAGGTTGTTGTTGTTGTTCAATGTGGAGGTTGTTGTTGAATTTGTTGGCGTCTTTAAATGTTGAGGTTGTTGTTGAATTTGTTGGTGCTTTTCAATGTTGAGGTTGTTGTTGAATTTGTTGGTGTTTTTCAATGTTGAGGTTGTTGTTGTTTTTCAATGTTGAGGTTGTTGTTGAATTTGATGGTGTTTTTCAATGTCGAGGTTGTTGTTGAATTTGTTGGTGTTTTTCAATGTTGAAGTAGTTGTTGAATTTGTTGGTGTTATTTATGTTGAGGTTGTTGTTGTTTTTCAGTGTTGAGGTTGTTGTTGAATTTGTTGGTGTTTTTCAATGTTGAGGTTGTTGTTGTTTTTCAATGTTGAGGTTGTTGTTATTTTTCAATGTTGAGGTTGTTGTTGAATTTGTTGGTGTTTTTCAATTTCGAGGTTGTTGTTGAATTTGTTGGTGTTTTTCAATGTTGAAGTTGTTGTTGAATTTGTTGGTGTTTTTCAATGTTGAGGTTGTTGTTGTTTTTCAATGTTGAGGTTGTTGTTGAATTTGTTGGTGTTTTTCAATGTTGAGGTGGTTGTTGTTTTTCAATGCTGAGGTTGTTGATGAATTTGTTGGTGTTTTTCAATGTTGAGGTTGTTGTTGAATTTGTTGGTGTTTTTCAATGTTGAGGTTGTTGTTGTTTTTCAATGTTGAGGTTGTTGTTGAATTTGTTGGTGTTTTTCAATGTTGAGGTTGTTGTTGTTTTTCAATGTTGAGGTTGTTGTTGAATTTGTTGGTGTTTTTCAATGTTGAGGTTGTTGTTGAATTTGTTGGTGTTTTTCAATGTTGAGGTTGTTGTTGTTTTTCAATGTTGAGGTTAGTGTTGAATTTGTTGGTGTTTTTCAATGTTGAGGTTGTTGTTGAATTTGTTGGCGTTTTTAAATGTTGAGGTTTATGTTGAATTTGTTGGTGTTTTTCAATGTTGAGGTTGTTGTTGAATTTGTTGGTGTTTTTCAAAGTTGAGGTTGTTGTTGTTTTTCAATGTTGAGGTAGTTGTTGAATTTGTTGGTGTTTTTCAATTTCGAGGTTGTTGTTGAATTTGTTGGTGTTTTTCAATGTTGAAGTTGTTGTTGAATTTGTTGGTGTTTTTCAATGTTGAGGTTGTTGTTGTTTTTCAATGTTCAGGTTGTTGTTCAATTGGTTGGTGTTTTTCAATGTTCAGGTTGTTGTTGTTTTTCAATGTTGAGGTTGTTGTTGTTATTCAATGTTGAGGTTCTTGTTTAATTTGTTGGTGTTTTTCAATGTTGAGGTTGTTGTTGTTTTTCAATGTTGAGGTTGTTGTTGTATTTGTTGGTGTTTTTCAATGTTGAGGTTGTTGTACTTTTTCAATTTTGAGGTTGTTGTTGAATTTGTTGGTGTTTTTCAATGTCGAGGTTGTTGTTGAATTTGTTGGTGTTTTTCAATGTTGAAGTTGTTGTTGAATTTGTTGGTGTTTTTCAATGTTGAGGTTGTTGTTGAATTTGTTGGTGTTTTTAAATGTTGAGGTTGTTGTTGAATTTGTTGGTGATTTTCAATGTTGAGGTTGTTGTTGTTTTTCAATGTTGAGGTTGTTGTTGAATTTGTTGGTGTTTTTCAATGTTGAGGATGTTGTTGTTGTTCAATGTGGAGGTTGTTGTTGAATTTGTTGGTGTTTTTCAATGTTGAGGTTGTTGTTGAATTTGTTGGTGTTTTTCAATGTTGAGGTTGTTGTTGTTTTTCAATGTTGAGGTTGTTGTTGAATTTGATGGTGCTTTTCAATGTCGAGGTTGTTGTTGAATTTGTTGGTGTTTTTCAATGTTGAAGTTGTTGTTGAATTTGTTGGTGTTTTTTATGTTGAGGTTGTTGTTGTTTTTCAATGTTGAGGTTGTTGTTGAATTTGTTGGTGTTTTTCAATGTTGAGGTTGTTGTTGAATTTGTTGTTGTTTTTCAATGTTGAGGTTGTTGTTGTTTTTCAATGTTGAGGTTGTTGTTGAATTTGTTGGTGTTTTTCAATGTTGAGGTTGTTGTTCTTTTTCAATGTTGAGGTTGTTGTTGAATTTGTTGGTGTCTTTCAATGTTGAGGTTGTTGTTGAATTTGTTGGTGTTTTTCAATGTTGAGGTTGTTGTTGTTTTTCAATGTTGAGGTTGTTGTTGAATTTGATGGTGCTTTTCAATGTCGAGGTTGTTGTTGAATTTGTTGGTGTTTTTCAATGTTGAAGTTGTTGTTGAATTTGTTGGTGTTTTTTATGTTGAGGTTGTTGTTGTTTTTCAATGTTGAGGTTGTTGTTGAATTTGTTGGTGTTTTTCAATGTTGAGGTTGTTGTTGAATTTGTTGTTGTTTTTCAATGTTGAGGTTGTTGTTGTTTTTCAATGTTGAGGTTGTTGTTGAATTTGTTGGTGTTTTTCAATGTTGAGGTTGGTGTTGAATTTGTTGGTGTTTTTCAATGTTGAGGTTGTTGTTGAATTTGTTGGTGTTTTTCAATGTTGAGGCTGTTGTTGTTTTTCAATGTTGAGGTTGTTGTTGAATTTGTTGGTGTTTTTCAATTTCGAGGTTGTTGTTGAATTTGTTGGTGTTTTTCAATGTTGAAGTTGTTGTTGAATTTGTTGGTGTTTTTCAATTTTGAGGTTGTTGTTGTTTTTCAATGTTCAGGTTGTTGTTGAATTGGTTGGTGTTTTTCAATGTTGAGGTTGTTGTTGTTTTTCAATGTCGAGGTTGTTGTTGAATTTGTTGGTGTTTTTCAATGTTGAAGTAGTTGTTGAATTTGTTGGTTTTTTTTATGTTGAGGTTGTTGTTGTTTTTCAGTGTTGAGGTTGTTGTTGAATTTGTTGGTGTTTTTCAATGTTGAGGTTGTTGTTGTTTTTCAATGTTGAGGTTGTTGTTATTTTTCAATGTTGAGGTTGTTGTTGAATTTGTTGGTGTTTTTCAATTTCGAGGTTGTTGTTGAATTTGTTGGTGTTTTTCAATGTTGAAGTTGTTGTTGAATTTGTTGGTGTTTTTCAATGTTGAGGTTGTTGTTGTTTTTCAATGTTGAGGTTGTTGTTGAATTTGTTGGTGTTTTTCAATGTTGAGGTTGTTGTTGTTTTTCAATGCTGAGGTTGTTGATGAATTTGTTGGTGTTTTTCAATGTTGAGGTTGTTGTTGAATTTGTTGGTGTTTTTCAATGTTGAGGTTGTTGTTGTTTTTCAATGTTGAGGTTGTTGTTGAATTTGTTGGTGTTTTTCAATGTTGAGGTTGTTGTTGTTTTTCAATGTTGAGGTTGTTGTTGAATTTGTTGGTGTTTTTCAATGTTGAGGTTGTTGTTGAATTTGTTGGTGTTTTTCAATGTTGAGGTTGTTGTTGTTTTTCAATGTTGAGGTTAATGTTGAATTTGTTGGTGTTTTTCAATGTTGAGGTTGTTGTTGAATTTGTTGGCGTTTTTAAATGTTGAGGTTTATGTTGAATTTGTTGGTGTTTTTCAATGTTGAGGTTGTTGTTGAATTTGTTGGTGTTTTTCAAAGTTGAGGTTGTTGTTGTTTTTCAATGTTGAGGTAGTTGTTGAATTTGTTGGTGTTTTTCAATTTCGAGGTTGTTGTTGAATTTGTTGGTGTTTTTCAATGTTGAAGTTGTTGTTGAATTTGTTGGTGTTTTTCAATGTTGAGGTTGTTGTTGTTTTTCAATGTTCAGGTTGTTGTTCAATTGGTTGGTGTTTTTCAATGTTCAGGTTGTTGTTGTTTTTCAATGTTGAGGTTGTTGTTGTTATTCAATGTTGAGGTTCTTGTTTAATTTGTTGGTGTTTTTCAATGTTGATGTTGTTGTTGTT